>VXBA01004068.1:0-79075 GCA_013399895.1 Serilophus lunatus | reverse complement strand
CGCGCACGCTGCGGGTGGGTCGCCGCGGGCGCCCCCGGGGGGCTGGGGCGGGTCCGGCCGCGGGGGCTGCGGGCGGGTGCAGCGCTGGGGACGGTGGGGTCTGTCCTCAGGGAGCCGTCGTGCTCCTTCCCAGGGCCATTTCCAAGTCCAGGGGAATGTTTTGTTCCCCATGGCTTCTGCCCCAGCTGCGAGAGATGGTCCTTGCTGTGCCCTCCTCTTCCCACAGGATCTCATCCGCACCTGGCCAGTCTCTGAATTAGGCAGGAACGTCTCCAAATCCTGCTGTGATCTCTGGGAGAACAAAGTGCCAGTCCGCGGGTGATAATTCCCGAAGAGTTAAAGGCTGTGTATCCGTGCCCTGTTGGAGAGTGGGAGCCCATGAGCCCCTCGAGGCTCTGGGGGTTGCTGCTCTCTGGAGCTCTGCCCGCAGGTTTAAGGGCTGTGCCTTCATTACACGGAGTCAGGCGGGGCCGTAGACATTCACCGTGACATTTGCCACATGGTCTAAGCAGCTCAAATCTCATCTGCCTCAATTCCAGGTTACTTTTTGAGGAATGTGAATGCTAGAATGCCAGGTGCTCAGTGTGGAGGAGCTGTGCTGGATACAGGAACTTGTGTGATCTAAACACTCAGTTGCTTTTGCTTGGTGCTGTAACCAAGCTGAGGACTGACTGAATGTGGTGAGACAGCCCAGCACTTCCATATTTCAGGCTCCTGGGGGCTGTTTGGACTTCCCACGACATCCAGGCCCAGAATCTGGTACTCGTCCTTCTCACCTGCACATGAGATGCCTCAAGAAGATCCCCAGTCCTCAGTTTTCCAGTTAAAATTTTCAGTGTCACCTCTGATAAGTGATCCTCAATTCAAAGTTAATGCAGTGTAAAATAGCAAATTCCATTTTAGTTCATTTTTCGTTTTTACTCCACTTTTTAATGGTAGTTTCTCAGTTAAAGTTTATATACCCTTCCTAAAAGCATTACCTGCCTTAGTTATACATGGATACTACAAAGCAAGCAAAATTTTCAGTTAAGCAAGCCGTGCTTATCTGCTAAGCCTTACATAAATGCAAAGGGGAAGTGGTTCTTTCACAATCAACAGCTCAAGATTCTTTTTGGCCCTGCTTTTTAACGCCTGGCCCCAGGCTTGTGTCAATCCCAGGGTTTTCATCTGATTAATTGGATAATATCTCTATAGTCATTGATTGAACCTTCTACACACGGCCTTGTAACCAATTCTCCCTGATGTGAACAGTATCCCATTAGCCCAAAAATCTTCCCTCTCCTGACCTGTCTGACCCAGCAACAGGTAGTTCCATGTGCAGGACCCCAGGGAGGGAGAGGGTTCAGGGTTTTTCAGGCACCAAAGCAGTCTGGAGACTGTTCTGTTGAAGTCCCTTATCTTGTCATTAAAAGAAAAGTCTCATGTTTCCCAAAATGTCCAGCCTTGGCTGAGCATAGAACGGATTGAGTTTTTTAGCTGAAATAGGCTGGATCCAGTTCATCCTGAATGGAACTTGTTCTTAACACCTTGTCAAATTTCATCAAAGTTGGATGTGAACTTTCCTGTTTGGGAATTTAGGCTCTAGATTTCTAAACTGTGTCTGTGTGTCCCCACACCTGTGTGTCCCACTGGGAGGTGGCTGTCTCAGGGCCACTGTTTATCTGCATAATTCAGCAGCAGGGCTGCATGGAGGAAATCCTTGTTCTCATTCCAAATACCTACTGTCACATATTAGTTACTCTGTGGGAATGTTTTTGCTCTGGTTTGTGGTTACATTCAGCAATGACCTAATTGCAACATTCTTATTAGGCAGAGAAGTTTCTGAGTTTGGCTTTACATTTCACTGTCTCAGTAAGTAAATTGTTCCTCTGTAACACCATCTGCCATCAGTACTTTGCTTCAGCCCAGTGTTTTAGGAGAGGTCATGAGGCTGGTGAAGGCACTTTGAAGTGTGTGTATCTACAACAGCTTCTCTCATTGTACTATTGCAATGTCTAACTTTGCTCAGAGCAGGCTTAGACCATCTTGTAGATGAAAATCCCTGAATCTGTTGACCTGTAGCAGCTTTCTTAGCACTAAAAAAACTGCACCTTAGTCTGGGGGTGGGTAATTGCCTTGAAAGTTGGTGATATAAGAGCAGCTACAAATAAAGCTGGAAAAGCCCAGACTGCCTTTCTGCCTGATCCTGATGGGACTTAATCTTGGCCAGGGAATACTGGTGTAATTTTCAAATCTAACTCAAAGGGATGCTGACTGCAAGTTACATTAAAATGAATCTCTAAGTCCCTTAGGGTCTAGCAGAAACCTATATCTTGATACATCTGTGCTGTAATTTCTTCATTTGTATCATGTTAACTGTAATTCAGTCTCATATGCTGGAAGCTTTGAGAAGTGAAGTGTGACTGGAGCTCTGAGTGATGCTGGTGGAACTGGAAATGTGCTACAGATGACAGAGGGGAACCTGCAGAAATAAGGAAGCAGAGAGTGCAGACATTTTGAGAAGCAGAAAGTGTGAGAACAGAAGACAGTAGTCATGGCCAAAGGAAGAAAAAATATTAAAAAATATATAAATAATATAAAATAATATAAAAAATATAGAAGAAAAATCAGGAATGAAACTAAACCATCACTGTTGTAGGTGATGATCGCTGTGGGGTGGGTGAGGCTGAGAACATTATCATATGTGGCTTGTGGGAGGGAGAAGAGTAGAGGGCTCCAGGAGAAGTGCATGTCCACACTATGAAGCCTTTGGTTTCTTCCCTTCCTCACGTCTTTCCCTTATCCCAGGAGACTTCCCCATTTCCTTTCATTTGCCAGTGTTTGGAAGGTGCAAGGAGATGAGGCACTACTGGGTTCCTTTACTCTGTGGAATTTTGTGGATTGGGTTCCACTTAAACTGTAGAAAGTGCTACATAGCTCACCTGAATTTCCTGGTCCTGGTAGAAGGAGGTGTTTTTGCAGTGAAGTCAAACAGAAGATGGAGGTTCTTGCACAGGGAGGGCTTGATGTCCCAGTCCTGTGCCTGTGACTCTTAGGTGTGCATTGCTTTGATGTCTGAAGCTTAGGAGTCTGCATTAATGATCAAGGGACAGAGCTAAATATGGAATTCCTATGGTATGAAGGTAAAGGTGTGGGTACAAATGTGGGAAGAGAATATTTAGGAGCAGTCTGGCATGTATAGTTAATAACATTAAAAAAGTAATCATGTTAACCTTCTGTAGTTACTCAGGTTCTCAAGGCTTTGAGCATCTTCTCATCCTTGTAGATCAGTGTTCTCTTGCTGAGTGCTGTCATGTCACAATATTAAATTCCTTGAAAAGTAGAAAACTTCAGGTTGTGGGCCTTTTATCCTTTTCTACATCAGGAAAGTTGCTCCAATCCCTTCGGCAGGAATGTTCCTTATGCAATGTTTTATAGCTGTGCTTGGCATTTGGCTGTCACTCTGTCCCACTCTGCCAAGTGTCAGTGATCCCTGAATGCTCAACACGTTCCTTGGGACTCTCAGCAGATGTGAAGCTCTTCTAAATTTGAGATTCATCAGGAGCAGAATGCATTAAAACAATTATTCTTGACTTTGATTTATGACTATATTAAAACTCACTTATTTTTACAACTGTGTGTATTCCTTTTAAGCTCTGAGCCATTTCTGCAGTTTCTCTAATTCAGGAGCTGTTCTTCCTAATTTTTACTCTATAAAGAAAAATAGTCAGAAGTGCTGTGTATCTTGCTGCACTAATATAGAGATATCTGCCGACTGAAACAGTGAGAGACCCTGGCTTTCAACTTCTGACCTGCCATTTTAACTGCTTTTTCTAGAACCTTAAATGCTACATTTTCTTAACTGAGCAGTCTATCAGTTCCCCTGGATTACCAAAATTTGAAGAAGCAAAGGTGAGATTTTCAAAATTTGGCTTATATATGAGGACATAATGAAGCAGATCCTAAGATATTTATGTCCTACCAGAGATGGAGCTGCTTTCAGAATCCTGGCCCTGGGCACCAGGAGATTTGCAGTCTTGCTCCAGATGTCTCCCATGTGGTGGAGCAGTACAACCCCCTCCCTGGAGGCTTTGGGAACTTTTGCATTTCATTCATTTGTGGCTGTACATCCACCTGCTCAGAGGGCTGGCTCTGCCCCTCAGGTGGAAAACCCAGAGATCTCAGGCTCCTTCCTGGGAATGACTTTTTGCAGTGCATCTCTTCAGCATCCCAAAGTCTTGAGGCCATCCTTGTTAACAAGTTCCTGAGTGCTTTGTCCATATTGAGAGGTCCTTGGGATGGCAGGTCCAGCTCCAGCTATGCAGAGCTGCCTAATGGCTTTACTCTGACTCAAGTTCATAGGGCTGCATTATGAAGTCTTGTGTATTTTTATTTGTGTTGGGTTTCTTTGTGTGTTTAATACTATAGTGTGAATGAATGTTTGTGAAGGTGTCTGAGGTCTTAGGTCAGCTTTGACAGGTAAAGCACTGATCCAAACCCCACTGTAGCCCAGCATTTCTGACATTGTTTTCCTTTCTTGCCTCCAGGGAATTAAAAAGGCAGTTATTTTAAACCATTCAATATGCACTGACCTTTAGTTCATTAACTAAGAGGGAGATGTCTTTCCACAACTACACTCAAAACTAGAGAACAAAAAGCTACCTTGAAAAATGGCCTTTGGGAATCAGATGGCAAAAGCCAAGAAACTTGAGCCCCTTTTCAATGAATACTCTGTCCTTAACATTATCTCTTCTGTTTCCCACACTTCCATGGATGTGAATTCAGTTTGCCTGTTTTTAACCCTTCCTGGTGCCTGATCTGAGCAGAATTTGGGAGCTGGGACAGCTGTCACCTGAGTACTTGGCTTTGGATTTATTTTGTTGCTTCTGATCTGTTTGTGCCTGTGCAGGCTCTGGCTCAGGTGAGGTAAGGAAATCCAGGAGAGGTGTGGGTGCATCTCTGGGAGGGGGAATCAAAGCTTTTACAACTTCCTGGCAAATGGTGGAACAGAGACAGGGTGGGGAGCAGTTTGCTTTGATTAAAGCAGCAGCAGCAGCATTTCCACTGTGACTCCTGTGAGGGAAAATGTCTTTTTTAAGGAGAGCTGTTTTTCTTGGCACGGCTCTAAAATTGATGCAAAGTCAGGGTGGAGCCAAGGGATTTGGCATCATGGGAATTTCTCACACCAGCTTGTCTTTGTGCTACAGAAGTTCTACAGAAAGCACCACAGAAGTGCTTTCTGCTGAGAGAAGCATTTGAATCAGATGTTTATCTGTGACAGTAAGATTTATTCCATGGAATGATGATTTCCCATAATAAGTGCAGTTCTTAGTAGTGACTGTGGTGTTTCCAAAAATGTAACTAGCTTCTAGAGTTGCTGATTGCCAAATTGATAGGGATCTAATTAATCCTCCATTTAAAACAAAAACGACTTTTCATATTAAGAACATAAAGCACTTTTGCTGCTCATTTTTCTCTCAATAACTACTGAACAAAGATCACCAGCAGAGAGTGCTAGTGCTCTTCCATAATGTGGCAGCAGCTTCTGAAATTGATTGTAAAATCTAATCAGATTTTGTTCCATAATTCTATTTCTAATTTTTCATTCATGTGAAAATGAAATGTTAATCAATTACCTGTAACTTGATATATTTCTGTCACTAATTATCAATATTTCTGTAGCTTATTACAGGATTGTTTGTAGGAACACAACTATGTGTTCAGAAAAATCCTAATTGTCACTGTTTGGAGCAGTTGTTTAAGGGAAATTAATCCATTTTATGCCTATGCATTTGACCTTTTTTGTACATAAAATTATTTCTCCTTTCATTTCTTTTCTTTAATTTGATGTTCAAAATAAGCTGTTCACTCTTCAATACAGCTTCTCTGTAATGGGGGAAGATGGTCCTGCTCCTACAGTTGGTAGAGCTGTAGCACGTGTGTAGCACTCAGAGTTTCACTGGGGCCATACCTTTGGACTTGCCAGGGAATGGGAGTTTGCTTCCAGCCAAAGATTACTATTGGTTGGGCCTCTTTCATATCTCAGCTCTGAGTTTGCTTCTGAAATCAGCATTAAAAATGAGTTGAAAGAGCTTTAAACCAAAAAGCACCTCCTCTCCTTCTTCCCCATGGTATTTATTAATATAGTTGCCCATTATAAGGCCAGGAGAATTGGGTGAGGTTAGGGCTTTTTGGTTTAAATCAGCCATGGTTGTCCTTTCTTAGTCTTTGTGATCATTGAGATATCAGGATTATTAAGTCTCTTTTTGCTGCAGAATCTGCTGTGCATTTTGTTCTCTTGTAATGTCATATATTCTTCAGTTATTGAGAGCAAGCAAATACTGTATTGAAGCCCAAGGCCTCTATGTCTCACTCTTAAAGTTCATTCTGATCCAAATCCACTGGAAGTTGAAGGAATCTTTTCATTCATTTCAGCAGATTTTGAGGAGACTTTTTTTTAAGGAGACATAGGAGGCAGAAGTGCAGAATTGCAAGGGAGATGATCCACTTGCCTACATCAAGATTGTTAACATGTGATAGACATCAGTTAAAAGCCTACTGGTCCCTCTTTGGGAGCAGAATAGTGTCTTGTAGTGAAATCCTTTTGCCCTTATTTTGCCCCAGGTAGATTTAGCTGTAGGTCACTGGGTGTGAATGCGTTTAGGGCAAGGCTGAAACGTTTATTTTTCCATACTTGGCAGTTGTTTATCACTCTCCTGGTTACATATCTTCTGAAATTCTACATAGAAGGAGGCCAAGCTTCAGCAGTTAGAATAATTCTCCTTACAGGTTGTACCTGATCAATCACCCCATGGGTGACATGTCACTGCTGACCCCAGTATTGCAATTTCCCTGTGTAAGCTGTTCCTTTTCTCCCCCTTCCTGTGCTGGCCCTTTCTTCACCCCAGGGATCACACTGCACTTGGGTTAGACTCCATTAGAGGTACCTCCCAAACTGACAGACTTCTAAAAATCTTCACAACAGTAGCATGAAAAGCCTCAGATGAGCAGGATCTATGTTACGTTGTAAATCACACTGTAGACAGGATATTAATTTGTTTGTGCAAGTTTCTGTATCAGTTACTTCCCTCCCAGAAGCTATGTGGTCATCAAAGTTGAATTATATGTAATTTGTGAAATAATACACTTATGTAGAAAGACAGTGATTACTCAGTGAAGGCCAGAGAAATACACAGTGTGTCACTAGTCCTGCTTTTGTGTTTTGAGAAATAGAATTTTTCTGGTGATTCTGTGCATGTCAAATTTTGTGGTAGTAATTCCTGGTGCTGTTGGACTGTGAATACCTGTCATTGCCATCTTGGTGCATGATAACTGGGTTTACATATAATTCATGCCTCAGTTTCACGTCTGTCAGATTGATTCTATTTCTCTTCAGAAATCAGAGCTGATCTCCAGCTGTATCCAGTGGCAGAACCCAAGGGATCCTTTCAGGCTTTGTTATAGTTCAGGCCTTGATGTAGCAGCAACACCAAATCCTCTACATATGACTTCAAAATGGCCATGGCCACTCTGAAGGCCCTGGGTGTCAAAACCAGGTGGGTCAAACAGCAGCAAAAGCTGCAGTGCTGCAGGTCCTCAGCTCCTCTTCTTATTTTTTTTTTACTATTTCTTACATTGCTGTCTATTTACTGTAGGGTCCTTATTTCACCCAACAACAGACTAGGCAAAGAACCCCCACTTTGCTGGTGGTGGGGATGTACTGTCTGGTCCCAAGAGCTAAATGGCACTTCTGAGCCCTGCTAATGGTTTATTTTTGTGCAAAAAGAAAAGCTTTGTTAAACTGGTCTGAGATCAGAGATCCGTGGAAATTAATTTATGCCCCTCTCTGCAGACTGGGAGCTGGACTGAGGGATGGTGTCTCTGCACAGGAGGGATAATATCAGCAGCTTCCTGAGCTCCAGCTGCTGGGGACAAAGGGCAGCAGAGTTACAGCAGTTCCTGGAGGGAGGAACTTTAAGATGGAGGAAATTTAAAGAATGTGAAGGACAAACTCTTAAAAAATTGTAGGTGGAGCAATTCCAGGTCATCCAAACACTTCCTAAGCCCAAGATTTATTTTTCTGCTTTGAAGTAGTTGCCATTGTGGCATTTATCTTCTGTGCTTTTTAACACAACTCCTGTGACCTTTGCGTGATTGCATAAATTGGCCTGGAACAGTTATTAGGAACCCCTTTCTTGTGTTGTTTCCTGAAATCCCACATTGTGGTGTGATGTGTGTATGGAAGCTGCTCACTTCCTCCCCTGGCAGCCGTTCAGATGTGTGTTGAAGCTCCTGAGGACCGAACGGGGCGGGAGCTGGGTGAAGGGAGGATACAGGGGGAGGGCATTGTAAGGAAGAGAATTTGGATTTCATGCAGCTTTGTTCTTTTGCAGTTCAGTTAATGCTGGTAGCTCCGACTGTGTGGGTTAAACATGAGCAGTGCTCGTGGAATAAACAGTGGCAGAGGAGCTGAGGTGAACACCTCGGACAAGGCTTGCTGCTTCCCAGTGCCTGCATGAGGCAACAGTTGTGCTCTCCTGGTGGCTCTGCCTTCTCTCTTTACTCCCATATTTTCTTCGAGTGTGTGGGAGGGAGACAGGATGTGTGACTGAGGCACAGTGTGTAACTCTTCCACTTGCTGTAGCTGCGTGTTCCCCTTATAACTCTACCCCACAGCATCCAGCAAGTACGTGCTTCAGTAGCTCCTTCTGTCTTGCCTTTTTTCTTTGGTGTTTGCAAACTGTGAGGTTATAGGATGTTAATGAGGGGGTTACACGTGTGTTTCTACCTTTGTCCCAGTGAAATGTTCCCACGGATGAATGTCAGTTACGAGAGGGAAAAATACACGTTTTTTATGGTGCATTTGGGATTTCTGCAATTTGACTTCCTGAATTTTTGTCCCGAGCTTCTTTTCAATGTTAAGAGTTGGGAATGTTGGAAAAGATTTGTTTGCATAGAACAATTAAAAGGTAAATGACTGAATCATGTCTGCTCACATGAAGGCCAGATTTCACAGTGCAAGGGTTTGACAGGTGGCCAGTTTTTGCACTTCTCACACTTTGGGAAATCGGTGCCATCTTACAGCCACACCTTATCACACTGGGACTGCTTAATGGCTTCATCTTTGCATGGTCAGGCCTTCATGTATTAAATCAGCTGCGGACACACCGCGACAGCTTCATTCATTTTTTTTTTGTTTCACTCTCTCTTGAATTTCCAAGTTAGTGGCCAGGAGCCAAGTGGAAGCTGTCAAAGCTGTCACTGGGAGCTCCTCCTCCTCCCAAATTCAGGACAGGAGTAACCTCACTGGGGGAGGATTCGAGTGCTTTGTATGCAAAAGCTGTAGGTGGACTGTGAGAAAGGCAAGATACCATTGTTTGTACACAAATAAGTCCCGAATGAAGGACTAGTTTGTTATCTCAGCCTTGTTTAGGCTGGGGATTTTCACTGATTACAGGGATAGGGTGAGGAGAAATTGGTGTTGCTTACCCCATTTCAGAACAAGAGCTTTGCCTCTCTGATGCAGAAGCTGGTTCCACTGCAGAGCTGGCAACATTACTGTCATTACCAGCTGCTGTTAGACCTTCTAAAAGAGGGAGACTGGCTTAAGTCTTTCTTTTTATCAACATTTTCTGGCTTTCGAATGGGGAGACATGCACAAAAGGTGATGTGTTCATGCTTTGCTTTAAAGGTTGTGACATGTTTAAAGCTGAACTATTTTAGAATTTGAAGTTCTACAGCGTGATTCCAGGCTTTAAAGCCTTAAACGAAAGCCATCTCTGAACGTGACCATCATCTTTTATCATGTGGTAAAATGCTGAAACACAGCAAAATCATGGGTTTTGGGAAAAAAAAGAACTGGAGTCTCTTCCATCTCCTCTTCCCACGCTGACCATGCTGATCAGCTGTGGCAGAGCAGTGGAGGTCTGTGGATAATTACTGTTAGGAGAGACAGAGCCTTGGAAGGTTACGTGATGTCCGTTTTGGTTTTAAGCAGAACATTACATACGGGGAACTCTAATACCCTGCAGTTAGTCATGATCAATTCTTGCTGCACTTTCAATTATTTTCAGCATCTGGCCAGCAAAAAGCGTGTGAGTCAGGTCCTTGGCCAGTGCACATTGGTGTAAACCTGCTTCACTCCAGTGGCTTACGGGTGTGAGAGCTCGGGGCTGAGCTCGCGGATGCTCCCGCGGGTGCCCAGCGCCTCTCGGGGCAGCGGGACCGGAGCACGGCCGGAGCTGCAGGGGGTGCCGCACAGCCCGGGCCAGGGGCCGGAGGGAGCGGGGGGGACACGGCGGGTGGCTCTGGGCACGCACCAGGGTGGGCATCGTGCTCAGCATTGCCAGGCAGGCGAGGGGGGATTGTCCCCCTCTGCTCTGACCTGGGGCGGCCTCACCTTGACTATTGTGGCAGTTTTGGGCACCACAATATAAGATATCGAGCCATTAAAAAGTGTCCAGAGGAGGGAAACGATGATGAGGAAGGGCCTCGAGAGGAAGTGTGTGAGGAGCGGCTGAGGACACTTGGCGTGTTCAGCCTGGAGGAGACTGAGCGGAGACTCGTTGTGATCTTCAGCTCCCTCATCAGGGGCGGTGGAGGGGCAGCTCCGGTCTCTGCTCTCTGGGACCAGTGACAGGACACATGGGAACGGCCTGAAGTGTCAGGGGAGGTTTGGGTTGGGTGTTGGGAAAAGGTTCTTCCCTCAGAGGGTAGTCGGGCACTAGAAGAGGCTCCCCGGGGCGGTGGTCACGGCCCCGAGTCTGACAGAGTTCAAGGAGCGTTTGGACAAGGCTCTGAGGCACGCGGTGGGATTGTTACGGTGTCCTGTGCAGGGTCAGCAGCTGCGCTCGGTGATCGCCGTGTGCCCCTTCCAGCTCCAGGTACTCCGCGGTGCTGTGGCCGTGTGCCCGCCGGCCCCGCGCACNGCTGGTGCCGCTGCCGCGCACAGGGAACCGCGGAGGAGCAGCAGCAGCAGCGAGCGGAGCCTCGGGGCCGCGATGCCGCCGGCCGCCCTTCCCTGCCGGGGCCGCGGGGGCCGCGGGCGGCGCTGCCACTGACAGCCGAGCGGCGCCGCTCCCACCGGGACCAGGACTTTCTCTTCTCTTTTTGTTCCTTCCGCCGTTCTCGAGGTACCGCTGTCCTCCTCACAGGCACCGCGGGCAGGTCCTGGCTGACCCTGTCGGATTTTTACCCTCCCGTCTCGATTGTCTGCCTGAAAATATATTTATTTTTAATAAAAGGAAAAGTCGAGCCACAAATCCAGTTCGTATCCCATTTCCTCTTTCTGTGGAATCCGCTTTTTTTTTTTTCCTGCAGCTAAAAAATTTACTCCTCCTCCTCCAGTTTTATTGACACTGAGGATGAAGAAAGATTTGCAAATGAAAGCGCCTTGAAATCCAGCATCTTTTGGAGAGAGCTCTGCAATTCTCCAGCCTGTTGAGTCTCGAATTCCACCCTTTGCCCCTACAGAATCCACTGTTCTGCCCTTTACTCTCCGGGTTAAAAAACCAAACAACAACAACAAAAACCCGAGGGGAAAAAGAATATCTTTGGCAGCAGGGAAGCTTTGTGTGACTGACCCAACGAGCTACAAGTGTCCAGTTTCTGAAAAGAAGAAAACCCTTTTGTCTTCAGCAGATCAGTAGGTAAGAGATGTGCTCATGGCTCAAGGGACTCGGCATTCATTCTTCAGACTAATCCTGGGAGTTAGGCTGCCTCTCCTCTCTCTCACCTTTCACCCGTGACTTCTCTCTCCTGTAAAGTTTACTTTTCATCTCGCAAAATTCTCGCAAGCAAAAGAAATACATTCGTCCACTACTGCTGGTAGTAAACTGCCAAATCGATAGGGATGTAACTGGATGGAGTCAAATTCGGTGGAAGTCGCTGACGTGGGTTTGTGCCAGGCTGCGTTTGAAAGCAGTCCCGTTTCTTGAGGTGCTCTTTTGAGAAAATAATTGCAGTCATTGTGCTTGTAATGCACGTGTTGGGGTTACCTTTGCTCCTCGTGCTCCACAGAGCAGCACATATGTGCCTTTATGTACCACGTGTGCAAACAGGGCTGCCAGGATCCCAATCGATTGGGATTTCTCGTTTCACATTGGAATTTGTTTGACATGAAGTGCTTTACTACCGTGTCACAAGGTGTAAAAGTGTTGCACCCATAATTAACGTGCCTTAAAAGATTCTTGAGTGTGGCTAGAAACACGCTGGGCACTGTGCAGAGTGAGTGTGAGGAGATGTTTGCTTTGTTTTGAGATTTTTTTTTCCAAAGTAAGACTGAAAACGCAGTGGGGACATGCACAAAATAACTGGATGAAGGCCATAACATATTCACATATTTACAGAATACCCCTTTCTCTAGGGGCCAAGTGCTGCAAGTGTCCTGGTTTACAAGTGATAATACTTCAGTGATTGTCTCATTTTCCTTCTCCCCCAGCTCTGTACCCACATACCTCTGTCCCCATGGCCAGAGTTTCATCACTTCCAGCCTTTTCTGAAAGGGAGGGACCTGTGGAATTTTGTGTGGCTGGTAGTAGGAGTCCTTGTGTCAAGGAGGATTAGGCTGTTCCCTGTGGAAACACACAGTGTCCCCCAACAGAAGGAAGAGAGACGTGGAGAGACCAGGCTTGACATCAAGATCTTCCCCACTGCGTGGGTTTTTCCTGTGGGTGATACAGGAAATGCTGCATATCAGTCTGGCTTGGTCCTTGTTCCTCTTTCTTTTTTCAATTTTTTTCCTCCTTCCTCTTCCCTGGAGGGATTTCTGTGGCAAGAGAAATTGGAAAAGCTGTTCTGTCCCTGCCTTAGAGGAGAGGCAGCAAGTGAGTGTGCTGTGAGCTGCCAGCCCCTCAGAGAACTGGGGGTGCCTCAGTCTCTGCTGAGGTACAACAGCCAGTGTGAACTGTGAGGGGACTGGGACAGAGGACTGACCAGGATCCATCCTGGGGCAGGGGACATGGCCTAGGTTTTTGGCTGCTCTCTCACTTTTTTCTGCCACCCTTGAATTTTCTGTGGACTGTACCTTTCTACCAGATCAGGGTGGGAACATAAGTACTCTATTCTTGAGCTTTCCTGACACACTTGTGCTGGTCCTGTGTGCATCATGGGCAGCCTCAGGTTGGTTTTCAGGGCTGATATGAAAACCTGAACATCAGGACCATGACCCTGTTATATCTTTCAGTCTGATTTTTCACCAGGGTTACCTCAGTGACTGCTCTTCGAGGGAAATAGAGTCTTGAGCTGATACCCTGGAAAAATTTGTGCCATAGCTGAAGCTGCAGGTTTTTCTGGGACACACTGTCTCCCTCTCTTTTACTTCCAGGACACTTTTTTGCAGCACAACCCCTGTCCTTAAAACACTCCTGGGAGCCACAAACACAACACAGAATGATTTCTTTCTCTTGAGGAAAGGTTGAGATTTCCAGATGGAATGAAGGGGGTGCCTGGTCTTCCCCCAAGGCCTTTGTCTTTCTGATTCTGGAGATGTTTTACAGGCAGTGCTGCCTGCCCTGGGGAGGAGGCTGGAGGCAGAAAGGAAGCTGGGAATGTAGAGTGGGCAAAATGGGCCACCGGGTGGGACATGGGATTGCAGTGGTGCTGGCACCCCCTCACTGTGACATGGTTTGGTGGGACACTTCCTTCAGTCGTGCTGGGCAATGTCCTGATAGTGTGCTGTGACATTCTGCCTGTTCATGGTGACACACACCATGAGATTGTGCCATAAACCTGTGAGGATCCAAGTGTTCCTCTTTCCCGGAGCAGTTTGGGACTCACACTTTGTCGCAGGGAATAGCACAGCTGGGCAGCAGGGTTTTCATGTGCCTGGGATACAAATGTATAAAAATTCTCTGCAGCCTGTAAGGCAGCTCAAAGGGCAGCTGATCTAGAGGTGCTTGAGTGTTAAGGTCAGGAGAGCACATTCCATGGGGTACTGGATGGAAGTGCTTCAAGAGGGCATAGCATAAATATTTGATTCATGGAGAAGGGATTGGTGCAAATCCTTTTGTCTCTTCCCCAGAGATGTTCTTCAGGAAAAGCACAGTTAGGAGAAAAAAAAACACCTCACCAAGCCACAGAAAACTTGTAACGTTTTTGTGCTAGAGGAAGTTAGATGGTTACATAGTGTGTTATTGTTGAATTCCACTAAAATTCTTTTTGTGGGATACTCCATTTTGGAGAACAGGGAAGGGAACTAATGTTTTTAAAGTGTAAACTGACTCGTAATGCATGGGCTCTTGAGGTTGGGTTTAACATTGTATGCAAACAGTGCCAGCTGGTGGGGATCATTTGGGATAAATAAGAACTGTATTTGTATGGCAAGGCTTGAATGATGCATTTCAGATGCATCCTGATTACATAAGCCATTCACTTTGCAAGAGAATAGCCAGAATCCCAGAAGTGGAGATAATTTAATAGTTCTCTTGTTCTCTTTTGTCTGTCTTGCCTCAGCAGACTGATCAATCTTTTTGTTTATTTAGAAATAAGATTGCATTGCTTTCCTGCCACGTTTTCCTAACCCTGACGGTGAAATTGAGAATTTGCAATCCCCAAGTTCTCCAAGCGTAAATGCTTCTCCCACTTCTCTCTCTTCCTTTTGTCTTCAGTTCAGTATTATGTGTTGTGGGATTTGTTTTGTAGTTTTTGGTTTTGTTTTTTTTTTTGTGGTGGTGTTTTTCTTTTTAAAAAACAACTTGCACTGTTTTAATTCTTTATAGGGCCCAGCAAAATGATGCCTTGCTCTGTGGCTGGGGCTCACTGTCACTGCAGTGAGTGAACATCTCAAGTAAAATTTGAGCCCATTAAAGCCTTATTTTCTTAACATGGAGCAAAATCTGATGTAAGTTTAGGTTGTTGCTGTATTAATGTATACATCTTTAATTCTAGATTTATCAACAGTCTCAGATTATGTTAAAGTATAAATACTTATAGCTGTGAATTAATTTGTATGTTCGTACCCCTCGTGGGGCAGAACTCCATTGTGCAGTTCTTGCTTCCTTCTTACTGATGGCTTTTAAAAAGCTGCAGAGCTGTCCCCTGCTGGGAAGACAAAGCCCAATATAAGAAAGTTATTACATGTTCAGAGTATGTATTAAACTAAAACCTGGCTCCAAACATCTGTAAATGATGAGATGCAGAATATGCTGTGTGTTAGATTCTGTTCTGAATTAAAAAGAAAACAATGACCTTGTTCTTGGCAAAAGGTTCTTGGATTAATAGATGTTCCCACTTTGAGCTGAAGTGTAAATGCTTTCAGAATAAAATAAGATGCCTGATTTCCCCCATCTGACTGTTGCTGCACATTCCCATATTTCAAGGTGTTTTCAGACACCCACTTTTGAAGAAGTCCTTTCATAGGTTTCCTAATCCAAACAGCCTTATGGATTTGGGTTTTTTCCCTTGCTCTTGCTGACAATACAGTGGGAGTGGAATGTCCTTGGTTGCCAATGTTTTCTGCTGGGTATCCCCCTTCCATGGAGACCAAATGTTTGTAATAGTGTGAGAACAGCCAGTCTTGGTGATTGGCAATAAGGTTCAAGGCTCTCTTTCTCCTCTTCTGTCCCCTGAAATACAAGGGAAGACTTGGATCTCCTGGTTCTCCATAGAAGTGTTCCAAACTGCCTGTTACTGGGGTTATACAGTTTCAGGAAGCACTAGAGGATTTGTCAAAGTGATTTAGTCTGTTGTGTTGGATATGGGCCACAACCCATTTCTGTAAGCCCGTTGCTTTCAGGAATTCTTTGCTTCTCTTACTTTCTGATGAGTAGTTGCTTTCTTGGTTAGACTTCCATCTACATTTGTGCCTGGTCTTCTTTCTCTGCCTGTGCCCCTGTGTGTTGGCATCACCATGTGGGAGACTTAAAATACTTGTCTTTAATGAAAGAGCAGGCACATAGGTGTCCTGTGAGTCCAGTTATTAAACCCTTTGAGACAGGTAAGTGCATATTCCCAAACAGCTCTGGCATGAATTGCTTGCCATGGAAAGAATTGTGCACTGCAGCCTCCTCACTATGGCCCTCAGCTTTTGCAAAAGTATTTGGTTCATGCTTTGGACAGATTTGATGCTGAAATTGTATCCATGTGAAAATAATGGACTGTAGGGAGAACTCCAAAGTCAGCAAATATGCAAGTCTTGCATATTGCTTGGCTCTCCAGAGTAGTCTTGAAATGTAATCTACAAGGCAGAAAAAACCCAATCTCAACAACTTTGGGGAATAATAGTTTAAAATTGCTCCTAGGAACAATCAGTTTTTAAATCTGCAATGTGATTTTTGTCTTACTTGCTTACTCTGCCTGTAAGTTAAAGAAGTTTTTCAGGATTGATGAAATTTGTGTTTACATAGATGCTTGGATATAATGTTTTATATAAGAAAATATTTGAAACTTGTCTGTGTATAAATGGCTGTTCAGGGCAAACCAGACATTTGGTGTCAGTGGGAAATCAGTGAATGAGGAATAAGTGAATTAATAGGAATGAAAAAGTCATGAACAAAAAACCCCCTGAGAACAGAATAAAAAGGCCTGTGGAAACAAAATTCTCAAAGCCTTAAAATCTTGTCTTGGGAGAGTAGTGAGGTTAATGTGAGGTGCTCAGCTTAAGTGAACAAGAACATGTACTGGAGTCTCCTGTGGTGCCTGGGCATCAGGATGGTTGTTGGATGTGTCATCCCTTTTTGTGAGCAGCTACCATATTGCTGGAAAAGTGAGAGCTCCCTCCTGTTTCTAATGGATGGGTTGTCTCCTGTTTTACTGGCATGCAGTCTGCATTCTTGGTCTTGCTGAAGGGGTTCAGACATAAATGCTGCTATTCATACTTGGTTTTTTTTAGTTTTTCATCCTCTCTGAGAATGACTGTTGTCTAGTTTGGTTGTGTCTGAGCTTAAAATAAACTTTTAGGTTTTTAAAATACTAAATATCTGAAATTCTTTGGGAGTTTGGAGAGGCCTTTGGTAATTTTCCTCAGTAACTACTGTTGGGCTATGTAAGGTTCATCAGTATCGGTTACAATATAGAACCACACTTTGTTTAAATGACAGAAAAGTTCACTCCTTCAATAAAATTGATTTTTAAAGGCCTGTTTGTATTAGGAAAGCACTTACAGTGTCTAATTGTAGACCAAGATGTTGAGCAGTTCTCTTATAAGAACGTTTATGAATTAAGCTAATCTAGGATTTTGTTTAATGAATTAATTAGCATTTGTAAGAGCTTGTCTTAGAGTTGTATCACAATAATTGTTTGCTTTAAAATGTTTCGTGTCTCTACACAGTTTGTTTTTTAAAAGAATTATTTCACCTCTTGGGATTATTTACTGTAACCCTCAAGAAAAGTAATTCCACATTTCAGTGACTTTGTTCCTATCAGCTTTTGGTGGACCTTTCCTCCTCTTCTAATTTGGGTGGTTCTGTGTTCAGCTGAAACAATGCGGATTACTTCATACTAGGGCTGGCCCATCTTGTTGTGGGTCTTGGGAAACATAGGATGGCAAAACATATCTTCCTAGTTTTCCCCTTGTCTTTTTGAAAAGAAATGAAGCTGAAACCTTCTCTGTATCTCTGGAGACACAGACCTTTAATCCAGTGTGAGGTGGCATCCCTGCCCATGATGGGGGGGATTGGAATGAGGTGGGATTTGGGGTCCCTTCCAACCCAAACCAGCCTGGGATCCTGGGATAGACTGTGGAGCTGCACAAGGAATTGGCAATGGGTGGTTTTCTGAAATCATCACTGCTGGGTGCTGATGTTCATATTGTGTAAAACCAAATGTGGAACACTTTTTATTGTAGAATGATGAAGGTTGAAGAGACCAAGAGCAATTATGTAACCTATTCCACCTTTCCTTTGGGTAAGATCAGGGAACAGAGCAGGAGAGCAGGCAGAAGAAAGCATTCCAGAGTTACATGGGAAAAAGCAGCTTTTGCTGTTGTTGAGTTGGGATTGGGTGTGGAGCATTTGAATGTACTTTTAAAAAAAATAAATTTAAAAACATCTTAGCATCCCTGGGAAGAAGAGTGGATTTACCAACAGGAGAAAGATGAGTACCTTTCTCATTTGGGGAGGTAGAGATGGCAATAGAAACTGTGTGGGAATGACCACTGGCCCCATCCCACACTGCTCAGGTGGGTGTTGAAGGGATGTTTCTGTGGAACAGTCTCAAAATGGTGGAATGCAGATCAGCTTCATCAGGTTGGATTTGTGCTCATGGAGCCACACGGTTCCCGTGCATTCATTAAAGTTAATTTTGTTCAGTAGAGGAATATTGTGTGGCTCCACATCTTTTTTTTTTCTGTAGTAGTGATGAAGTTCATATTAGCAAGGAAGAAATTGTGCTGGTGTGGGTTACACAAGGTTTCCTAAATAATGTACCTAAAACCAATTATTTCCTGCTTTGGAGTGGTTGCTGGAATAGTTACATTGAAAGAAATCAATTCCCTGAGCAATACATTTGTGGCAACAAAAAACATAAATGTAGGCCAGGACTTAGCCAGTCACCACTGTGCTAAAAGTAGTGCAGTAATGTCTTCCTCCCAGTGTGGTGGTGAGGATCAATTAATCATCTTAGAAGTAATTAAAGGTTTTTTACAAGGTGCACATGAAAAACCTAGGTGGTTATGATAACAACACCAAAACCACTTTTATAAAATCATTTCTTTCTAAAAATTTGATGGTCTGGATCTTCTGTTGGGTTTTTCTTTACCTTTTTAACCCATAGCACCCATTGCGATCACTTTCTTGGATGGGCTGTCCCAGTACTGCAGTGGGTTTGTGCCCTTCCTTGAGCCACAGCATCTCAAAAGAGCCTTGCCAGCTCTGTTGGGCTGACTGACATCTGATAAGGTATTTTAACTGTTCCTTTTTAGAAAGAAAAAACCCCAGCCCTTTAACAAAAGGAGGGGCCATGCCTGCCTGATTTCTGTGGCTGGTCTTGTTAAACTCTGTGAAACTGCTTTGTGAAATAAGAAGAGCTTCTCCATATGGGGGCTTAAAATAGTTTAAATTATGGTATTGGTAGAAAAAGCCAGAAAATTCCATTCTAAAGTTAGACCATAGTGGTTGTTTTCTTCTCTGCATCCTTCTCCACCTGTGGTTTTTGTTTATGTCAACTTAAAAGTTTTCAGGATATTACAACTGACATATGAGGAAAAACTCCCTTAAGGTAACACAAAATGCATATGTCTGTTTGGAGATTGTGCTTCCATTGTTTTCAGGACTCCTTAAGCTTTGAGGTTCAAAATTTGATTTTACTTTTAATGTAGATAGGGATNTTTTTTTTTTTTTTAATCTCAACAGCAATTAAAAGAGCCTGATTCTATCTGTAGGGACAAATGATACACTGTCAACATTTTGCTCCCTCCTGATAATGCACATGAAACTGGCTTGCGTGTTTGAAGATTACATTTTGCTCTCACATGGTTTTCATTATCTGAGAGCCCCGAGGAGAGGCCTGGACTAAATCAGGGAAGGAATGGAAAAACCACACAATGCAATGAAAATGGTGCTGAGGCATAGTTGGGATAGTTGTGGAACAGGGGCTGCTGACAACAGAAGGAGGGCACTGCCCGAGTGCCAGCGGCAGCAAGGAGTGGAGCATTCAGAAAAGAACAAAACAGAACTTGATGTTGAATCAAAATTGTGCCTTGGGTTTGCAGCAATTCCTCAGTTCTACAAGGATAATTACTGGAAATCTGTGAAGTTTGGAGCAGATGAATCTTGCTCAGTCTGTGCTGGGAGGCAGCCCTGTGACTAAACCTGTGTAAATTTGAGCTGGTTTTAGCAAGAAGACATCTAAAAGGTGAGATCTCAGCCTTTCTGGAGTTAGTAGCAGAGGTCCCGTTGCCTCTGTTTCTTTCACTATTGAGAAATTCCTGCCCCTAAAGAGTTGTGTCTCTGCAGATGTGTGAGCAGTGTTAGGTAGTGCTGTGTGAGTTTAAGTAACTGAATGGTGTGATGTGTTCATGTAGAAATATAAGCAATAAGAACAGCTGGACTGGTTTTGCTATTAGACTGGTGTGTTCAGAATAAATCCTCCTGCCCCTGTGACTTTTAAAATTTTATGAAGGAATTTGAAATTCCATAACATTCTTCTCAAAATGCTTAAAAGCCATGACACATTCCTATTTATACTGGGCTTTGTAAGCGTTTATTCTTCTCTCCTCCCCTCCCTCCCTTTGTAATATAAAACCTAAATTATGTTGGTGAAGATTATAGGAACTTCCCTGTGAAAAAAATTGATACTTTTTTTTATGAGGGAGCAGTAATTCAAAGGTCAAGTAAGGTATTTTCAGTTTTTGCCTTAGAGTTGTTATTTAGAGAGGGTTTTCCTATGTTGATGTCTTGACTTATCTGAATCCAGTCTGAGCAACTCGCTACTTTTTCTTCAGGCCTGCCAGGCTTTCTTGTGCTGTTCTGTGCCCAGATTCCAGTGCCATGAGAGTCTGAGTAGAAAGGTTAGTGGCTGTTGTTGAGGTAGTTGTAGTCCTTGCTCAGGTGGACTCAGTTTGGCCCCAAGAGTTGTTAGGACTGTGATCAGCCTTCGGGTGTTCTGGTGGCCTCTGCCTCCAGTTGCCCGATGATGTCATGCAATGGGTATGTGCATTATTTGCCCCCCTCCGGGTGACATTGTTCTTGTTTTTCGTTAAAAGAAGGAAGTTTTTCTTGTTTGCCCAGTGACTCTGGCCTCCTGGTATTAGGATGAGTAATGTTGGCTCTGTTCCATGCACCTGCTCAGTGCCACCTGCCGAGATCACCTGAGCCACAGGCAGCAGATCGGGGCAAGCAGGGACAGGAGGGCTGAGTGGAGGCTGGGGAGATGTTTATGGCTGGAGTCTGAAATCTCCTCCTGGTTAGGAACAGGTGCTAAAACACTATCACAGCACTGGGGTTGGTTGTGTTCCACCTGGCAGCATTGGGTGCTGGCATCAGATGTTTGGAACCTTTATTCCCAAGGACTATTCCTGGTGTGTATTCTCTTCCTTCCTCCTCCTTGGGTAGGACTGAAATGAAGCAAAGAGCATCCAGTGATAACCTGCACTATTCATTAAATAATTTGGGACCTCACCCTTGGGAGTCTGGTGCTCCCAGCCACTTCAAAGTGAGTGTGTGTGCAGAACAGCCTTGTTTCCAGTGATCTTGGAGACACCCAGGTTAAGTGAATTTTGCAGGATCAGGCCATCAGCCTGCTGGGGTTTGCGTGGGCCGTGGAGCAACGGCGTGTTTTCATTAACCAGGGGATGACTCAGCATGGCAGCTGGTCTCTGAGATTGCCCTGGGACCTCAGAGCCAGTCCTTTCTGTGGGGGTCTCTGTTTCATTTCCCCTTCTCTATTTCAGTGTGCAGGTATGTCCGAAGATAACTCTGCATCTAAAAAACCCAACCTAAGACTTCATCTGGCTGATAACATTCCATCACTTGTTGCCAACCAGGATAAACAGTCTCACATGCACATCTTTTAAAAAAACCCACAGGATTACTTTGCAAAATTTACTGCTGGAATTCAAAGTGTGTCACTGGATTGTTTGTATATGAGTGACACAAAATTTAGGAGTAAAATTGAAAGTGCTTAACTGTCCTCCAGCCCTGTTGAGGTGGTGAACCTGTTCCCATCCCACCTGATGCATAAGATAATTAGCTCCTTGGCTAAGCAGTAATTCTGGGCATGTATGCACAGGCTGTCCTCACAGGGACTCCTGCATTCCTCTTAGTTTCACAAGCTAAGGAAAGATGCTTCTCTTTGCTTGTGAGGTTATTATTGCTCCATGCTGGTTAATTGAGCTATAGCATCAGAGCCACTCATCAAACAGTGGTGAGTCGCTCACTTGTCTAAGCTTGTTTATTTTTATAATGCTGAAAAATATTTGCATGCTGTACAGAAATGTGCAGCTTTGGTTCCCTACAGCCTGGCAGTATTATCATTTTACATTCTTCATTTATCTTTCTTCCTCACAAGGGGCTGGCAAGGTTCCTGTGCATAATTACATGACGTTTAAGACAGAAGCCTCAGCTACTGGGTTTTTACACAATGCCTTACAAACATGGGGCTTTCTTCCTTAAACAGTACCCACACTACCTCCCCCTTTGTGCCCATTCTTGATCTCAGCATGGTGAAGCATTATTTGAAATTCTTGTGTTAGTTCTACCATTTCTAGATTCTGATGTTTCCTCAAGTTACTGTGGATAATAGACCAGAGGTTGGAATGAGGTGTAGAGCTGTGATGCTTGGGAGCAAATTGTGAAATCACTTCCACCTGGGAAATCTCTCCCTGATTCCTTGGATGAGAATTGATCTAAACCTGAGTTTTTCCCTGCAAAAACAAGGTGTTTCTAGGCTTTGTGGCTACAGAGAGTGCACCATCCAATCCATAAGACAGTATAGTTTGGCAGAGTTGGTTGGTAGTCTGACTTCAGCCTTATCCTACACAGTAGATTTAGGCTAACTCCCTAAATCTGTCTGTTTAAAATGTCTGCAGAACCTTTCCAATTTCCTTCCAGCTCTATGCTAACAACCTTTCCAGTGCATCTCACTAATTTCCATCTTTGGCAGAGTGCAAACTGAAATTGCTTGAAGAGCCTGACACAAATAGAGGTTGGGTCCAAATAAATAACACATGGGCTTCAGCACTGATTGTACTGTTCATTTTTGTGTTTCATTAATAGAAAAGTTAACTTACTGGTTCTGCCCAGAGTTTCCAGCTCGCTCCAGGAATGCTGCCACCCAAGTTGGTTGCACAAGATTTTCTTTGTTGCTTAAAAATAATAGAATAAAACTGGAAAAAAAGAGGCTTAATGCTACCAGTTGGTATTTAAACTAAGTGAATTTGTTGGCCAGAATATCTTCATATTGTACCTCCGTCCACCTTTTGTCTTGAGTATTCAGGCTGATTCCAGGTACATCCACAGTAAAATCAGCAGTATTCAGTTCCAGCAAATGTTTTCAGAGTGAAATGTGGCCTCTCTTTCTTGGCTCAGCAAAATAAGCTGATAGTGTTGAGGAGTGAAGTTCTGTGTGAAATGATTCTTTGAGCGTTTGAAGGAGTTAAACATGCATAGATTGGATTTGTCTGTTGAGAAAGTCTGTGTAAATCATGTAAGGCAGAGAGGCTGGACCTCAAGCTGGGTTGTATCTTTGTATTAAAAAAATAAACAACACTCCTCCCACCAGCTTAGATTTTTCCAGTTGAGACAAAAGAAATCTTTGGGTGGAAAGGCAGCATCATATTGCGTAATAAAAGCCTTTTTAATGCTCTAATAAAAAGAGTTGCTCAGGGCAGCTTGGTTTAAAAAAAAAAAAAAAGAAAAAAAAAGAAAAGAAGACTAATCAGTGATGATCCTGGGGTGTGAGGGGCACTAAGAATCCTTAACTTTGGTTGTGCAATACTGGTAAAAGAGGCTAGAAATTGCTCTAGTTATCTGCTACCTTAATGCCTGGTTTAGAGGTTCTTTACTGCATATTTGCTGGCAGCTGTTTTCAATATATCCCTCTTGAGCTAAGTCACCAGTTAAGAATTTGACATTAGCTGTTTGCTTCAACCACTGTCTTGAAGTACCACCCTGCACAGCACTGCCTTGTTCTCTTCTTAGGTATTGTTCATGTGCCTTGAAATTGCTTTTGACACCTCAAGTATTTAACTTGCAGATCTGAGATAGTTTTTGTTGGGTGTGGATGTGTGCAATAATAAGTCAGAGACAGAAGTATCCATGTCTGCATTCCTTCACTACATCTGTTCATTTTACTTTTTGCAACATTCCTGGAAATTAAGGTAAATTATACTTAGCCATGAATAGTTTCATTTCACAAGTTCTGTTTTCATTGCCTTCCCTTAAAGTATGAGCACACTGAGTGCACAAGTAGGTTTTCCTTCTTTTGCATTGCTTGTCTTTTTCTTTAGGACATCTTCAGTAGTAGATTTAACTGCTCGAATAACATACTTAGATACACATTTTTATATTGTCTTGGTTTTCCACTCAATGGTTAAAATTTCATTACTGCTTCATATTCTGAAAAAGTAACTTACTTTAAAAAAGTTTTGGGAATTAGGGCAATGCTCTGCAGTGTATTTCTGGCATAAAGTCTGTCAGTATCCTTTTCCTCCCCTCACTTTCCCAGTCTATAAAATAAAGCTAATATTCATATCCTGATCATTCTTGTAGTTGTTTCTGAGGCACAGTGTTGAAGTTTATAAAGTTTTTCAACGTATCACTGTTCATCAAAGGATTTCTGCTGATACAGTTCAAAATGCACAGCACCATTGGCAAAGGAGCCATAAAAACAGGGCATCCTCATCTGTGGTGCAGCTTTCGTTCTGAGCAAAAAATAAAACAATGGAGTTAAAGAATTAGCGGGTTTTAATCACTGTTTCACTTGGAGGCACAGATGGGACAGAGCATTACTTGGCAACATTTAATCTTGGAGCAGAAATGGTCATGATTAAAGCAGCAGCTGGAGTAGATTACAAGGACAGGGGGATTCATTCATCCTAAAGGGATCAAAATTATTGGGGTCTGGGAGAAAACAAGAAGCTAGAAAAGGAAAATCCAAAATATGGGCCGAGGTTTATTATTTCTAAGGTCTCATCTGCTGATTAAAATGATGTTTTCAATGCTTTCCTCAGAATTATTTTGGAAGCGAGGAGAGTATCAAGTGACCTGGCCTACTGAAGAGGAGCCTGAAGCTATTTCTGAGTGGAGATTTTGGATTTGCAGGAGGAAGTCTGAGTGTGTCCCCCCATGCGGCAGAACTGCTCCTCCTTGCCAGGGAACTCCAGGTGAAGGACATAGGTATGTGCCTCTCCAAACAGGATTTCAGAGGAGTGATGTTCCAGGCCAGGTAACAGGGCACGAATTCCTAGCTCTGTGAGGCAGCCTGGAATGAGGTGGATCTTAACTTTCTCTTCCTTAACATTTGCAGAAGGGTTTTGGCTCCTCTCCAGTTTGTGGAGTCCTTGTATTTCAGGGGTTGGTGGACTCAGGAAGATAGGGGTGGTTGTGGAGATGCAGAACAAAGGAGAACCCGACTCCTGCAGTCCATTCCTGGTTCTGCCAAGGAACAAACTGTTAGGAACAAGTTACCTTTTGTCAAAATAAAATGCTAAAATACCAACTCATGTTCTGCTGTCAGGGAACACACAAGTGAGGAAGCTTCTGAGCTGTTTTAGCTCAAAAATACCTCTGCTTTTAGTTACATGTCTCAAAGTTATCATTAATTTTCGATATTTCAACTCCTGCAAGACTAGTGGGCTTGAGTTTCCATAACCAATTCCTAATTCCATTGAGAAACTGGTTTAATCTGTACTTAGGATGTGCTTGACGTTGGCTCTTTGTGTTTCTCTCATTGGGACACCGTGTTTTTCCTGCTACTCAGAGGTCTTTTTCTGCTCCTTAGATCAGACAACTCTCTTTCCTCCCTTTGCATTTGCATGCATTCCTCTGACAGTATTTAGATATGTGAGGATTTGGTTGCCTTTGTGTAACAGGCAGTTGCCAAGTCCTCACTTGCACTGTGCGTGGTGTTTTCTGCAGCAGGGAGAATAGGTGCTGATCTCACTCAGGGCATTTCATAACTCTGAAAACCTGCTGGCTAAGGAGGTATTCATTAATTGCTTTAAACAATCGAAGCTAAAAGAGTTCTTTACTTCCTTTGAGCCATATGCTATCTCAATGGGCTTCACTTTTTTTTTTTTCCTTTCCTTTAAAACTGATGAATTGCTAATTTGATCCTTTAATCCTTATCTGCCTGCAAATATGGGAAGTGTATTTCACTGTTGGTAGCTCTAAGCATGAAGCAAACAGGTCTCGGGCATTCTTACTGTCATCTTGTGAATTCCAGGTCTCCTTTTTGCCTGAGATGCTGTCTGAGGTATTTAGCATGATCCCTACAGTTTGCAGTCAATTGATTTGCCTATAAACATGCAAGTCACCATTCATCACCTTCCTGAGGCTTTGCCCCCTGGCTTGCAAGTCTTTCTTAGGTCAAGAGCCTTGATAACCCTCATTGTTATGGGAACCTTTGGTAATCTAACCTGCTCTTTTTTCTGTATTTCAAGCCATTCCTGGTAAATATCTCTTGCTTGATCCACTCAGGGCTAATAACCGTGTCTCCTTTCCTTAGGTCAAGGGCAGCTTTTACATTCCACCTAAAAGGCACCACAGTTTGAGATGAGGAATTCAGAAGAACAAGCAGCTACGACAGTTTTACAGCGCCTGCTGCAGGAGCAGCTCCGATACGGAAACCCAAATGACAACCGTAACCTTCTCGCCTTACACCAGCAGGCCACAGGGAATGCCCCCCCTTTCAGCAGCACTGGGAGTCCGGCATCTCAGAACGAAGGGCTGAGCTCCCAGGACCACCAGCTTGTGACTCATGCTGCCCGTCAGGAGCCCCAGGGCCAGGAGATACAGGTGGACAACAGCATCATGGAGAAGCAGCTCTCCCCTCGGCTCCAGAACAGTGAGGATCTCCCGACCTACGAGGAAGCCAAAGTCCAGTCCCAGTATTTCCGGGGTCAGCCGCACGCCAGCGTTGGGGCCGCCTTCTATGTAACAGGGGTCACCAACCAAAAGATGAGGACTGAGGGGCGGCCCACGGTCCAGCGGGTGAGCCCAGGAAAGGTCCACCAGGATGAAGGACTGAAGGACCTCAAGCAGGGGCACGTGCGCTCCCTGAGCGAGAGGCTGATGCAGTTGTCCTTGGCCACCAGCGGGGTCAAGGCCCACGCTCCGGTCACGAGCGCCCCGCTCTCCCCTCTCTCTCCACTTTCTCCTCAGCAGTCCAGTGACCCTTATAAAAATTCTGGCTCCAATGACTTCTACAAGAACTCAGTGCAGCCCCCTTCCCAGCCCAGCATGAAAGGAATGGAGCAGCGGGGTCCTCCTCCAGAGTATCCGTACAAAAGCGTGTCCACCCCTCCCATGAACTGCAAACCTCAGGACTCGGGCCATTTCTATAGTGACCATCGCATGAGCCAGCAGGGAAGGTCTGATGGGCCTATGATGAGGTATCAGCATCCTCCTGAGTATGGGTCAGTCAGGTAAGTGAGATCTTAAACTCCATGACAGCCACTTAGGGAAAGACAGTATAACAGTCCATTGCCCTCCCTCCTGAGGCAGGTTTTCTTTCAGCAAAGATCTCACCTTTATTATGTGAGATGACATATTGTGTTCAGCTGCAGACTTCGGAACTGTTATCTGGTTCAGTAGTTAACTAGAGAGGATTGACTCTTTTTTATTTAAAAAACCCCCAAACAAACAAAAAACCAAACCAAACCTCAAAACAAGTCAGCTTGATTTTTATGGCATGGGGAAGTTCAATGCTGAGGCTCCAGAGCCTTACAAAAGCTTTGCTACCAAAGCCAAAGTTATGGTGTGATTCATTGTAGAAACTTGCAGTTACTTATTGCAAGACTGAAGCTGTTCTTTAGTTACTTCTGTTCTGACAAAAGGGGTTTTAAGAACTGCATCACATAGGAAAGGAGAAAGTGAATGAAAGCAGTAAAGGTGCAGGTAACAAAAATCACTTGAGCTTCCTGTAGAATTTTTCAAATTTTATTCTCAGTGGGCCAAAGTGTAGGAATGGAAAATGGAAGCATGCTTTGTGCCTCATCCCAGACTTGGTTGCTTTGCTTTTGTTCATTTTCTGTGCATGAAGTCTCAGCCTGTTCTGGTTCACTCTAGATAAGCTGTATTTGGCTTGAGCCAAACTGATGTCAGTGTGGGGGAAGATGAAATTTTATTAAAGTGGGCTAAAACTGCAGCTTTGCTTTACCTCTTTCTGTACCATCCCATCACTGTCCAAGACCAGGTGGGATTTGATGTAATGATTTTGACCTCATTTTGAAACTAAAAGGGTAAGACAAAGGAGCAACAGCGTGGCATTGCTACAATAAGTAAATGGTGAGGTCTCTGTGGGTTTGTGTTTGCACATATTGTGTTGTTTTGAGGGGAGCGTGAAGAAGAAACCAGTCAGTATTTGGGAGCAGAGTCTGAGCTTTGGGGAATTTGAATCTGCTCAGAACCTTCCTAGTCCTGTGAGGAGCTATTTTCAGAGTTTGTCCCACCATTGTTTGTGATCTGAAATGACTTCAGCAGCATACAAGCCTGATGAAAAGGCCCTTTGATCTGGCTAAATAAATAAAAAAGAGGCCAGGAAGAGGGGAAGTAAAAGGTTTAGGGGGGGGTAATGATTGTAGAAGCTGGTTGCAAATGTTTTTGAAAATTTAAAGGCCTCAAACCTCTGTGCACACAGGACAGGGAAACAGATCTTCAGTGGTTATGCTGCGTCAGAAGTACTCCAAATATTATATGCAGTGAATGTGAGATGTATCCTGCTTGCTGTTTAAGAGAGAGGTATTTGAAAACACGCCAACAGTCAGCTCCTCTAGACAGGGTGATTTTTGTCTGTATTGGATGGATCCTGGCTGCTTTGAAAGAACATGGTGGGGGGGAGCAGGGGGAGGAGAAAGGTTCAGCTGGCAAGGTTTCCAGTAGGGGAAGCAACTGAAATTTGTCTTCAAAGCATTGGGAATCTAATGAGGTTACTTTTTAACCTAAATAGCTGCACAGAGGAGAGGTTTCCTTTGCAAGCAAATGCTGAAGCAGTAGAACAATTGCAAGACTAATCCATAAATTACAAAGCAGCATAGCAAAGGAAGGGAGCCAGTCCTCTATTCCCCTCCCTCTCCCACACACTGTAAGAGAAACTTAGGACAAGAAGCCTTCTGTGTTACTAAAGGTGCAGCTGGATGATGGTGCGGGGATTTTAAAGGCATACAGCTTTGGGGAGAGCGTTTGCATCCCACCAGGGGTGTCTTTGCAGTCTCCAGTTTTCCTGCCCAGCAGCTTGGTGTTTATCTGGCTTCACTTGGATTGGTAAACGTGTGCATTTTTTGAACTGTGCGTCAAGGAAACAAAGCCCCTTCTCTCTGCTCCCGAAGCCCCACCCTTTTCTGCGGGTTTTTCCCCTCATTGTTCAGGGGAATTTGAGGGTGACCTAATAATGCGGTTAAATAAAACTCGTTGAGCAAGATAAACATTGGGGAATTCACAGCATTCTCATGCTTCTCCCTCCCCAGTCTGGGAAAGGAATGGGCTGTGTGGTAAGTTTAAACCAGTCTGCAAACAGTTTGCCTCACCTGCTCCTGTGCGGTGTGAGTTTGGGAACAGTGTATGTCGGTAATGCTCTTGGTTTAATGTAAATCCCGGGCATGCCGGAGGCAGCTCTGCTGCTATTTGGAAATTTTCAGGAAAGTTCAGGAGAGGGCTGGCTGCATGTGAAACTCCAGAGTCCTGTTCTCTCCCTAACATCTCCTCTGCACTTTGGTGATGAAAACAAACCTACAGGTCTAACAGGGGAGGATGGGTGGCCTGGGGCTGTAAGTGGCAGCACAGCGAGAGCTGCTGCACGTTTGGGTGCAGAGGGAGCTCCTGCGATTCAAGTGCCAGCCTCTGTTTGGAGCCCAAGCGACTGAGCTCCTGCTGTGGCCATTAATCCCATTTTCTTCACAGAAAGTTTTGGAGAGGGAGGTCTGCAGAATTTGTCCCATAATTAGTAAATCAGTTCTGTGCACTGTGTTCCCCTGAGCAGCATCAAAGTGGGGGCTAATCAGGTATGACTGGGGAGCAGAAGGAAAATGCCTGGGTTTGATTTGGGCTGTGTAATGGAGAGGAGCCTCCTCCCTCCTGCAGTCAGCGCTTCCTGGTTTGTGCAGGAGGGCTCAGGATGAGGGGAACTGGAACTTCTTGAACATGAAACAGGCAGGAAAAATTTAACGAGCCAGAGACCTTTCCTGATCCCTTCACTTTATTGCCCTCCCCACTGTGTTGCTCTACCCAGAGATTTGTGTGTGACTTTGCAGTCTTGGCTGCCTCAGCACTCCTGGGGCTGGGGCTGCCTGCAGAGCTGCCCTCACTCCCCGTCTCTGTCTTCATCACTTAAAATCTGAGGTGACCCTTGTAGTTGCAGAACCATAAATCCAGGTTTGTACTTGGCCTGTGTTTTTCTGATATGTGCCAGGGATTGTCAGGGAAGCAGAAATTCCTGCATGGTAGAGTCTGCAAAGTGAAATGGTGCTTAAAGTTATGCTTTCAAACTTAAACACTTATGGGAATTATTGCCCTGAGGTTTCTTTTCCTGCATTTGGCTTTTTTTAGGTCTCTAGGACACTGAGGCAAATGGAAGGAGATTGCATAATTTTGTTTTCCATGTATTTTGCGAGACTACATTTTTTCTGAAGTGGTTAGTTCAGATAAAATTTTGCTTACTAGTGCAGGGTTACCCAAGGACTCATTCTCTCATGGAAGGAATTTTCTACTGCCATTCTATCAGCAATACTGTAAGATGACACCAGTAGTCATTTGGTCCTTAAAATTTTGCAGTCTGGCTTAAAAATCTTGAATAGTCCAGTTGTGTTCATTTACCTTTCCTGACTCTCTCAGCCCAAAATTGCTTTACCAGAAAAATAAGTTCTTCAATTCTCATGTTAATATGGAGGAGTCTCAGAGCCAGGTATTTTGTACCCAAGAAATATATGTAAGTATTTTATAAGACAAAATTGTTAAGTAGTAGGATGATAAAAAATTCTTTGAATGTGTATATAAAACTTTACATGCAAGATCTTAAAAGGACTAATATCATTGTGAGGTTACTAGGATTTTTAAATACTTTTTTTTTTGAAGATAGAATATATTACCTCAGCTGTGTTGCCTTGCTCTGCTGAGAATCTAAATGCATTTGTGACATTTGGAAGCCCTAATGCTGTTGGTGATGCCACAGAACCCAGAGACTCCCAGTTCTCATGTTTTAGCTTGAGCCCACAAGGTTGGTATAATTTCAAGATTGTGAGGGGCTTTGGATGTGAGTGCCAAGATGCTGGAAATCTTGAAAATGTATCTTGTTTAGAAGTACTCAGCCATGATTTCCTATGGTTGTTCTTTACAATAGGCTTAAAAAAATCATTACTTGGCATGTTCAGCACAACTTGCTGCTGTTGTTTGACCATCATTTTGTGCCTTTCATTAATGCTCAGGATGGCAAGATTCTGCCACTGGGTCTCTGATGACCGAATAGCGGGATATTTTTAGTCAAATAGCTCAGATTGTTGACATTGGCATCTAAATAGACCTCGTTAGGCTTGTAAGGTTAATTTACTTAGACCAGTGGAGTCAGTCTCTGTGAGTAACTGCTCAGGTTCTTTCAGGCTGGAAGAGAGTCCTTTGCAGGTTGAAAATTGGTTTTTTGCATCCATGAGGCAGACTGGCAACATATTTCTTTTGATCTAACCTCTGTAGGTCGTCACAGATTAAATGTCACAACAAGGTTATTCCTTAATTGATTATTACATCCAAGCAGATTTGCCTGGTGATAGGTGAAGAAGAAGCTCAAGGAGACAAGTGGTTTGTGAGGATGCAAAGTTTTAACTCTGCACACAATTGGGTGAGCCAAAGAAGGAGCTGGAAACCACCTGAGGCAAACCGGGTGACCTTGAGCATGGCCTGTGGTGGTTTTGCTTCATTCTGAAAACTGGCAAAATTGCTGAAATCAAGGCAATAACAAGCAGAGCTGCCCTCCCAGGAGGGGAAAAAAATAAATTGCTGCCACTAAACTGAACATTCCTGAGGAAATTAATTGCACATCACTCGTCTGTGTGACCCCTGAAATCCTCATGCTGCAGATGATCATTTCTGGGGAAATACAGCTTCTGAAATGATGTTGCTAGCAGAGACCAGGATCACATGAGTGTGGGAAAGAGAGAAACAGTAGCTAGAGCAGTGATTCTTTGTTTTTTTCCTAACTGACAAAGGCTAGATTTGTTTCCCTGTTGAGGAATTTGAGCATGAGCTTGGAGGTTTCCATATACCTTTCTGCTGGGAAGCAGGGAAATGAGACCTAAGGTGCATGATACTGAAATAGTGAAGCTTGTGCTGGGCTGGGAATGTCCCAACTCCTTCATGTGCTGCCAGCCAGATGTGAGTAATGCCAGAGCTTCCTTCTGGACAGGGACAAGGGATTGATTCCTTCTTTCTGCTGAGAACAGGAGAGATGATGCTGGGACTTTGCATTTGGGCTGAGAAGCCCATTGTGTAACTCTTTAGTTCCCAGTTCAGCTGCATGCTTGCTGTTGTAATTTCCTCTAATGCTGCTGGTGTGGTGGGAGAGCTGCCTTGTCCATCCAGGGAACCACTGCAGGGTGTATTGGGTCCCTCCTGGGAGCACAGACAGCTATGGGGCTATTCTGTAGCAGCTATGGCCAGGTGGGACAACAGTGTGTGCTTCTCCAGCTGCAGGGTTGAACTGCATCCCAAAGGGTGGAAAATGATATCAGTGCAGCAGAAGTGTTTCAGAACAGATTGGGTCTGCACTAGTCTGAGCTCCATGGTTAAGAGACTGGCTGCAGCATGGTGAGGGAGTGACTTAAGCTGTTAGAAGAATATCTAGAGAAGTTAAAGGCTGAACGTCTTTGGAGGAAAAAGCAAAACCTGCCTCCTCAGGTCATCCAAGTATGATAAATCCACAGTCTTCTAAGGAAGATTTCTTACTTGGCTAGTGCAGCAGGTGTTGAGCTGGGCATCTCCAGAGCCTTGGAAATGTGAGTTGGTGTAGCTTGGAGTTAGTTCTGTGATGGACTCAAGCATATTTTAGATTGCTAGATCTGGCTTTGTTATCCTACAGAGGTTATTGTTAGGAGCAGTAAACATACCTACTGCATAGGACTGAGGGGGGTTTGGAAGCAAAAGGCTGCTTCTGCTTCTTAGTTTGGTTTTCAGATCTTTTAGCTGTCGCATTTAACCAGGCTGCAGCTTGTTAGTTGGTAGTTCAGAAAGCTCAAATCAGTGCTGCTGGCATACTAGCATCAAGGTTAGCCAATCCTTTTAGCTCTGTGTTCTGAATTAGAGAAGAAAATGAATTGTTTTCTCCATGAGAGATGTCAGTTTTAAGGCAAGAACAAAAGAGCCCATTCCTAACAGTCCTCAGTTGAGTAGTTTTATCTGTGAAGTCCAGTGAGAAGTAATGAAAATGATTTGGTCAGTAGTTGTTGGATTTTCTTTTAGTGTTTCTGTAAAAAATAATCTCAAGAGGAAAGACTTTTGTGCATTTAGAATGTATATTCTGATAAATATCTGATTTTGAAACATTTTTTAAAAAGAAAACCTCACATGAGTCTTTTGTGACCTGTGCCTGGGGTCATCTCACACCTTGTTGCTGGGTTTGTTGCACCTTCTGCATGACTGTGATGGAGCCTCTGCTCTCTGTTCTCCAGGCAGAACCCCGATGTGCCACTGCAGTTACAACAGAGACCACCTCACCACCACAGCCCAACTTCTTCCTTGACATCCCTGGGGTCTTTGACTTTGCTTCAGTCTCCACCACCATCCAGGCTGTCCCCTTCCCAGCATCAGCAACCTCTGACTCCGAGCCAGGCAGATCCTGGCATCCTGCCACGGACCCAGCAGCCTTTCTTGTCCAACCAAGTCCATCAGGGAGATTTGTACCGACTGTGCCAGCCCTTCCTAGGCCCGCAGCAGCAGCAGGGCGACTCCTACTCAATAATGCCCCGAGCTCAGCAGATCCCTTCCCCGTATCAGCAGATGCAAGTAGATCCTTTTGCCATCGTTTCCAGGGCTCAGCAAATGGTAGAAATCCTGTCGGAAGAGAACCGGTCACTGCGGCAGGAGCTGGATGGGTGTTATGAGAAAGTAGCTCGGCTGCAAAAGGTGGGTGTTTGTGAGAATTCAGGCATTCTTCTGTGTCTGGTGTAATCCGTAATTGAAGCCATAATTGAATCATCTAATCTGCAACAGTTGCATTCCTTGATTATCTACTTTAGCGTCTTTCATATGCAGAATGATCAGTCTGTATCTCGTCCCTTTGGGCATCAGCTTAACCTTGTCAGAAGATAGAATCAAAGCCTTTAGTCTTCTGCTAACAGTTTATTGACCATGTTCAAAAGCACATCCTCATCAGCTGCTCAAGAGATTGACTGCTTGGCTTGCTTGGTTAAATTAAAACTTGTGTCCAGGATAGCAGCAGGTTTCATTTTCCCTAAAAGATTAGAGGGGCTACAGGAAGGGACTGTTTGGAATGGCACAAGACCGCAGTCACTCAAGGAGGCACAGGGGACATTGCTACACAACGGGTTGGCAGGACAGAGTGCAAGGCAAGTAGTGCTGCTATGGCTACATTAAAGACATTTGGATTGCAGGACTGCAACCCTAACACTTCTTTTGTCCTCTCAATGCCACACAACTTCAATGAAAATGTCTTTATTTGGACCCAGCTATTTGCCCCCTTTTGCTTTATGAAACAAGCAGAGTATATGATGCTAAAACATTTAAAAGAAAATATCCCAGTGAGACCCATTTTTGTTCTGTCTCATAGAAATAACTTCCTGATGACTGTGCTTTAAAGCTGTGCAGTGGGTCAACTTTGCTTTTGCCCTGCAGATTTTGAAAGGCTGATGCTACTTACAGTTTAGGATTTTTTGGGGCTTGCTGTACTCCTTCACTGAACAGTGTCCAGGGTCATAAAAATGTGTGGCTGCTTAAAACACACGTTTGAGTTCAGGTGACCAGTGGGGCTTTCCACACTCATTATTTACTATGGTACATCTTTGCAGGGATATAAGTTCATTTTGTTGTATTTTTAGGGAGGGTTCCTGGCCTGCTTTAGAGAAATGTTTGACAGCTTCCTGATTATGACAGAAAGATAAAAATGCACTTTCTTCCACCTCCCTGTTGATCACTTGCTGTAGACAGTGCTAATGGGGTTTGCTGTTATATGAATCCACACTTCCATAGCAAACTGTGCCTAGTAAGGAGAGCTAAAATTGAATCTCCTTCTGCTCTGCGTGATTGAAGCTTTACACTGAAGATTAGAAAGAAAACTAGAACATACTCTACTGCAAAGTTTCCCTTCCCCCATTTATAATTTGTATATTTAAAAGCACAACTAAGTTGTAGGAGTGTAAACATAGAACATCAGGAGCTTTTATTGTGAATTTTGAACCACAGAGATGCAGGATCTGTTGCTAGGTTGTTTTTGCATAGTTTGGTCTGCCTTTTTTTATTTCACTTACTTGATGCTGCATTAGCTATTTATGTAAATGCTTTTTGCCTATACACTAACTATAGTGCCACACTGCCCCAGTCTTGGGAAAAAAAGCAATTACATTTGCACTTCTTCATTTGCTATATCCATGTTCTTATCACACTGGGGAAAGAGAGTGAGAGTCAGGAAGGAGGGTCCAGAACATCGTTTCTGACATTGGTATTCTTTGTATAGAGGAATCCATCACAAACCTGAGATTGTCATTTTACACAGTATGTAAATGTAGGTTTCTCTCAATAAAGAATACTTGAGAGAAAGTTATCTCCTGTCTGCGACTGAATGAAAATTGTTTTCACTTCCACTGCAGCTGGAAACAGAAATTCAGCAAGTTTCAGAGGCATACAAAAACCTGGAGAAATCATCCTCTAAGCGGGATGCCCTGGAAAAGGCCATGAGAAACAAACTGGAAGGGGAAATTCGAAGGCTTCATGATTTCAACAGGGATCTAAGAGGTAAATAAAGTAAAACTGTTCTTGGGTTTTATATTATTTTTAATGTTGAGTTTTTATATTGTTATGCTTACTTGGCAGGACAGTGTTTTACTGCAGAATTCACTGTGACACAACTGGAATATGCTGGGATACTCAGGACTGTTCAGTAGTCAGAGATTTTAAGCACTTACTGGGAGAATGGAAAAGACAGGTTTAGGAGAGTGCTGTAGTCTTTCATTTTCAGCCTGTTTCTCATTGACAAGAAGCATGTGATAAGCCAAACACCATAAACCAGATGCAAGCCTGGAATTCTCTCGTGTCTTATATCCTAGAGACAATTTGTACAATTTGTTCAGTTTACACAAATGGAAAGAGGTTTTGCTGACTGCCTAATCCCACACCAGGCATGTTCACTTCATTTCCTGTCCAGTGACCCTTTTGCACTGACATACAAACTGCAGACTCTCTGTTCTTCCTGAAGGTCTTGTCATTCCTTATCAATGTAGGCATCTGGTTTTTTGGATCTTCCTTCCTTTTGCAGAGTGAGATGTTGTTAGTGTCTGGTTCTTGCTAAGAGGCTGAGGCAGCATGATGCTGGCAGTGGAGAGTGGTGTTGAGTGGCGTTTGACCTTAACAGGGGTAAAAGTTTGAGTGTTAGTTTGAAAGGTGGAAAACATCTGCAATTTCAGCTGTTTAAATTAAGTTCAGGGTTTTTTTGTGAAAGCCTTCTGATTGTCCTGCATGTCACGTGCTTTCACTGCCCTATGTCTCTTGCTAAGTCTCTACTCTCAGGAATTGTTTTTCATCCTGGAAGTAAAGCCCAGTGCACTCAAGAAGGACAGTACATGAAGGCCTGCATTAAATAATCTTATTCATAGTAAAACACAGCATAAACATATCATTCTAATTTTTATAGACTGATACAGAGCTGTTAAGCTGTTCTTAGTGTTTGACACTATTTCCCCAAAGTCAATGATTTAATCTTCTGTTAAGGTTTAGTGGAGAATTACAAGAGAATCTTTTAATTGCATAGTGAGATTTATTTCTGTAGAAAAAACAAAGGCATAAATTGAAAAAAAATAAACTTCTTCTGTATTATAATTGTTTACAGTAATTTCTTTGGAACTTTATTTAACCTGTTTTGTCTCATTGAGCATATTTCCTCAAGGACATAATTAGAAACATTTCAAAAGGTAGTGCCAGCTTCTGATGGGCCTTTTACTCCTGACTGTGTAGAATTCAGAGATCCATTCCTCCAGCTTAGAAATTAGAAATGCCCTGAGTGGATGTAACTTAATGCTTGAAAGTTTGTAATGATTTAGTTTGCTTTTATTGAAAATTTTTGCAGAACGTATGGAGACAGCCAACAAGCAGCTTGCGGAGAAGGAGTTTGAGGGATCTGAAGACAATCGGAAAACCATCTCTCAGCTCTTTGCACAAAGTGAGTTACGCAGTCCTTGTGGGTCAGTGGGAAGCTCCAGATGTCCTGGGAAGGAGGACAGTGCAGCAGGTTTATTATGACAGAAATCAGGGCAGTGACAGTTCCAAACTGGCAGTGGAGAATGGAGGAGGGATTCAAGAATTCCTTTTCTGTCAGTATGTAAAGTCCATCTGATGGGATTTATTAGAGGTTTTGGAGCAAAGGTAGTTTGCAGCTAAACTGTAAATTAGTGTTTACCTCATAATTTACAGGATATTTTATCCACCTGTTTTATGGCTTGAAAGCTTTGGAATTAAACCTTCCCTGGCTGAACAGGAATCCTGATATGAGGTGAGGCTGGTGGGACTGGAGCCTGCTAGCTCTCCTGTCCCTTTCCTCTTTAGTTTGTCACTGCCTCATCCTGTTCAGCAAAAATAAAGGGGCTGAACACTCCTGCAGTCTGCTGGGCTGGGTGAGGGTCAGGGTCAGGAATTCTGTCCACAGCAGGGGATTTATCACAAGACAAACCAAAATGATGGATGTGAAATGCTGCTTTTCCTTTGTACTGAAATGTCTTGAGGCTGATGGCAATGAGCCAACTTTTCTCTCATCCCATACTGTACTCCACCCTTCTGACAATGCTCGCTTTTCTCCAGTTGTTATATAAAAAGGTAGTACAATAAAATTGGAAAATAGAGCTTCTCTGTGGTATAACACACGCTGCTGGTGCTCTTACAAATGCTGATATTCCTCTCTTGTCTCCTCTCTTATTTCTTATGGCTTACATTGCAAGCAGACGGCTGTCAGGGAATGAATTCCAAACTCCTGGTGGTAGTGGAAAGTCTGAGAGTTTAGTCTCTCCTTCAGACTGGCTGGCTGGATGTTGAGGTTTGTGGGTGCACTCAGAGACTTGGGAAGGTCAAAGTTGTGAGACCTCGCATTCTATTTCTCCTTTTGGGTGACCATGGAAGCCATAGTGCTATATTTCATCAATCCCAGCACTTCTAGAGGTGCTTGTAGGCACTTGTCAAGTTAAGCAGTTCTCATTTGGGGAAAAGTCTGCAACAAAACCTGCAAAAGCCTCTCTGCAAGCACTTAGAGATTAACAAACAGCCTGCCTGGCACTGACTGATACCTGCTGGCATAATGCCACCCTGTCTCATTGCAGCTCAGTCCCTACAGTACACTTTAACATGCTCACACTGTCAGCGACTCATTTCTGGGTGGAAGAGAAATGCTAGCAAAAGATGGGGGGAAAAAAAATTGGCAGGTGGTAAAGTTAGTGTTTTTCCTCGTGTCTTATGGGCTGGTTCTGAGCTGCAGTCAGGGTTTGCTTTGCAGAACTACAGAATCAACTAGGTTGGAAAAGACCTTTGAGATTATCAAGTCCAACCTCTGATCTAACACCATCTCATCAACTAAACTATGGCACTAAGTGCCATGTCCAGTCTTTTTTTTAAACACCTCCAGGGATGGTGACTCCACCACCTCCCTGGGCAGCCCATTCCAATGGCAAATCACTCTTTCTGTGAAGAATTTTTTCCTAACGTTCAACCTAAACTTCCCCTGGCACAGCTTGAGACTGTGTCCTCTCGTTCTGTCACTGGTTGCCTGGGAGAAGAGATCGACCCCCAAATGGCTACAACCTTTTGTCAGGGAGTTGTAGAGAGTGACAAGGTCACCCCTGAGCCTCCTCTTCTCCAGTCTGAACAGCCCCAGCTCCCAGAGTTCTGGGTGCTGTGGGTGCACAAGTTTGTTTTGCAACCTGTGTGTGGGCTGCACTGATACCCCAGCAGAAGGGAATCCTTAGCTTCTCCATGTTGTTAAAGCTTTGCTCCTGGCTTTATGATAGCAGAAGAAAGGGAGTAATTGTGGTCCTGTAAATAAAGTTATGCACATACTTGCACAAACGAGCCTGTGTACTCCATATGCAGTCTGTCCTAACACCCAGCATCTAGTTCCTGTTTTTCAAGCCTTCCACTCCTTGTCCTCATTCCCTTGTCGTGGGATATTGGTTTCTGGAATGCAGTTTCTCTGGTGTCATCAGTGCTGGGTGTAGATCACTCCAGGGAGTATTATGTGGTTATGTATCCAGCAAATGGGTTAATGTTACCTTTGTAGCTGATTGGCTTGAGCTGGGAATGACAACATATAGAGAGGACATCAGCTCTGTTTTGTGGCTTTGCCTTACACCACTTTGTGATAATTTCTCCTGTTCCCAATTTTTTTATCCTATTTATTTTTATGAAGGCAATTGCCCTGTTCCTGAAACATTTGGCATTGCTGCTCCAACTCGGTCTAGCTCTTTCTGGAGAGCAGCAGAAAAGAATGAGCTGTGCTTGGGGTGACTTTAAAGTATCAGACATGAACTTTCAGTGGTGGGCACAAGGCTTTCTTAAACTGCAGGTCTGATTTGGGCAGTGACAAAACAGATATATGTGCCTCAGTTCTGGCCCAGGGGGACATTTTTAAGGAGAAGACCAAGGACTTCTCATTGTTCACTTGTTTTCTGACTCCTTTGATGGTACTGCCAGCAAAGTAGGATAGCTAGGGGTTCTTCTGAGAAGGGACAGCTACCCTGAGCAGAACAGCCTTCCTATTTGTGGGGTCAGCTTGGAAAAAAGTGCACAAGTTTTTCAGGCACAGAAGTCTGCCATCTCTCTCCTTAGCCTGAGATACTAAACTTCTCAGTTTGTTTTCCACCACTGAAAGCTCAGAGGTGAAGAGATGCCAAGTTTCACTAACCATCTGCATAATCACAGCCAATTACTTCACTGAGTAACTGTACTGAGTGATGCACCTTCTATTCCTTTTCACTATTATTGTGGCACATTGTTACTTGAAGGTACCAGGCTAGTTTTTCAGGATAGCAAGTCCTTCTCTTCCTTGAAAGCCATGTTCCTTTTTTTTTTTTCTGCCCTTAGCACTAGATTTGCATTCTCTTCTGTGAGAAGTTCTAGTACAATCTTTCCTTCACCTCCCAAGTGAAATACTCCTGAAAGCTGGGCAGAGAAAAGTGCTCTTTATTGATAACTTTCTCTTTGTTTTCACAGACAAGGAAACACAACGGGAAAAAGAGAAACTGGAAATAGAACTGGCTGCTGCACGTTCCACCAACGAGGACCAACGAAGGCACATCGAGATCCGAGACCAGGCCTTGAACAATGCTCAGGCCAAGGTGGTGAAACTGGAGGAGGAGGTAGGATGCTGGGAGAGAGACATTAGGGTAGATTTGGTTCCAGCAAAAGTGACTGTGGGAATGAGTTTGTCTTGTGGAAGTCTTAAGGAAATCTTCTTTCTTCAAAGCTGTATATATCTGTTTAGCTTTGTGTTGACTAGCTAAACCACTGAGCTGTGCACAGATAAGCCACCAGTCTGTATTTTCTTGGAAGTGCTTTTGTCTAAGCAGCCATATTTCATTTTCTTTTTGTTTCAACATGTTTCATGGCATGGAGATCTCAGCCCCTGCAACCTCCTGAACCTGGCAGAAATTCAAATTTGGGTGGACTTTCAATATCAGATGAATGCAGCTTGTCCCCTTTCCAGGTGTCGAGGCAGTGCAGATCTTCATATGTGCCCAGCATTTGTAATAAGCTGGGCAGGACCTTAGTTGTTTTCTCTCCTTGTCCTCCCAAGAGGGGATAATGCATTTTAGCTGCTTAGCTGGGCAGCTTTCACAGCAGTTTCTTTTGTAGCCTTGTCCCTGCCATTCATGGCTCTTGCCTTGCTGCCCTTCTGCATCACAGTGTCTGTCCTCTTTCCTCCTGCCTGCTTCTTTCCTCTCAAAGGCCCCATTTCTCACTCCCACCCTCTACTTCCTTTACTCCTACTCTTCCTCCATGGAGAGTCTCAGGAGGAAATCTCATGCCCAAGCACACTTCCTCACTGCAGATTTGTTCTCAGTTCTTCCATCTCCCTGCCCACCGGCAATCAGTGTCACTCTTAGCTGAGCACTGTGCCTCTATCCCCCTGAATTTTGCTGCCTTTGGAGACATTCCTCAAACCCTTTCCTTGTCTGCTTCTATTTTTCTCTCCGTTCAGGATCCCATTATGTCAACAAAGGAGGAGTGATCAAAGACAAAGTGAAAATCCTCCTCTCCCAGATGCAAATGTAGCCGCCTTCTTAATTTTAGCCTGCTCTCCAAGCTCAGTAGCCCTTCCCCTCAACCTTCCTGTGTCTTTTTCTTTGTGTCCTTAATTTTTGCCCCTTCCTTTAATCTCCTCAACTTCATGAAAGCCTTCTCTCAAATCTGTCTCCTCCTGGCTCTCCTCTGCTCATCTAGGATGTTATTGTGGGGTTACCTGCTGTCATAACCTTATTAAGCCTGGCATGGCTGACTTGCACCTTGGTTGCTCAAGGCCCAGGGAGCATTAGGTTATAGGGTAATTTATGTGTGACATGGTTCTCTTTGGCTCTAAAACTATTCTGTGATTGATTCTGCAATGTATTGGAGATCTTTGGCTTTCATTTAGATTTCAGCACCTTATTACACTAAAAGTGTAATATGTCACTAACTCCAGATACACAAGACATCCTTGTGACTTTCCTGGAACTATTCATATTCTTGGAGTCAATGTGTATAGGGGTACTGTGATCACCTGGGCCAGCACACACAGCATTTGTCTGGGTTGGACCTCTGTGTAGGCACTAATTTTGGCTCCCTCACAGTAAAGCTGAAGCCCTGAGGGGTAATAATATTTATATGTTTTATTTTCAAAAGAGTGCTATTGTTTTACTAGAAGAATTGAATTCAGTGCTTTGCAAAGTATTGTAGCCTAAGTGGAATAGATTGCATGATAGCTTAAAAAACATACATAAACTAGTGTGAAATGCCCTGCATGAGAGCTTGTGGTCATATGCATCCAACCTTTGCTCGAATCTCAGGGTGTGCAGGAAGTGCCACCCTTCCTGTTGTAGATAAATACAGAAGTGTCTCAGTGAGGGAGCAGGAATTAACTCTCCTTTTTCCTAGAGGTGAGAGGGAATAAGGTGAAACAAAGGGTAAAGAGTCACTTTTTCAGGTTTCTCAAAGCACTTTTTAATGAAATACTTAGGATTATAAAGCATTTGTGGCCTCATTAGTATTAAATTGTGGAAAGTTCTCAAATCCCCAAGCTGTTTGGTAACTCTCTGAAAGGCAGCCACAAAGCTATTCAGAGCTCAGGGCACCATTTAGAGGGGACTGGAAACATCATTCTGAGTGATTGACATTCAGTGACCAGGATAGATGAACAAATTGTCGATTATTTCTTTTATTCCTGTCAGATTAATCTGAATGCCCAGTCTCTGTAATTGTCAGGAATTTCCAAACTAGTCCTGCTGAAGAAGGTGGAGTTTCTTACGCTCAGGTTTGGCAGCTATTCTGGCTCAGGGCCTGAGAGGGAGGGGTGCATATTTCAGTTGTTGCATCCTGTAATGTAAGTTTTCAGCTTTTTTTTCCCTCTCTTTCCGTTTTGACTTCCTATTAAGCAGAGTAAGCCTGCCTTGTATGCACCAGGGCCTTTGTAAAAATATATTTCCGGTTTAAGGAGAGTCATATATCATCATAACAATTTAAATGTTGGAATTGGAACTTCAGATTCTTTTTAAAATCCTTTGCTTGAATTGCTGGTTTGGACAAAACCATGTGTCTGTAAAATGTAGATACTTGTCTGCTCCTGTGGAGCTTTGAGGGTTTTTATATATATATATATATATATATATATATATATATTCATTTGATTTTAACATCCAAGTTGGAGCAAAAGGGAGATAAAGGGATGCCAAATACGATGGAGAAAAGAATGATCTTGGGGATACTGAAGTACAGTGTGAAGCAAAAAGCAAGTTGGAAGCAAAAGTAGACATTCACAGAATACTTACCCTGTTAGCAGGAGTGAAGTGGCTCTTCAAATTTAGAACAAGCTGGCATTAAAGTTTTTGATAGTGTGGAATTTATTGCTGCAAAGTACAAGAAAGGGTGAGTGATCATAAATATTTAAAGCAAACTTAAATATGCCTAAGAACAGAGCTGTTAAGTATGTATATATTTTATAGATAATATTTAAACTTTACTACTTCTCTACTTTCCATAAAGATGCCCAGTTATTAACTCCCTGTTTTCACTTCTGCATTTCCGTTCTTACCTTTAATAAATGTTCTACAGTTTTGCATAAATTAGCAGCTTACTAAAATTGCTTCTAGTGAAATATTAGTCTGTGGTTTTTAAAATCAAAACTTCATATCATTTCCACTACATGTAATACATTTGAGATAACTTGAGTATATGTACTTTGACTTAAAAACATATATCACAGTCAACAATGGTTAGTGATAATATTTGTAGCTAGAGCAATGGAAAATTCTAGTTTTGGAGCATGGATTGCTGTGATGGCCTCAACTCAGTTGCAGCCGGTTTGTGGCTGGTCACAGATGGCCTGAATGTGTGAGCTTTTAAAATAGTCACAATACCATGATTTAAACAACATCTGCTTGCATGCACCTTGAGAGCCTTCAGCAGATGGAGCAGTTAAACTTGGCTTTGTTCTGGGCCAGAGGCAGAATTGCTGTGTTTGCAGAAAGGATCATCCTGACCCACCTGAGACTAAGTAAGTGCTGACTTACTGCCAGTCAGTACCAGGCTTATAATGTTGTAGGAGGGAGTTTGATGCCAAATACTTTGTCTAACCACAACTGCTGGGTGCAGAGGGTACAATTGCTACTGGTTTTACTTTTTATTCAAAGAAAAGGAATTTCCAGACCTTTCTTGAACTTGGTAATTTCTGCTTACCCTGGTTAATTCATACCACGGAGGATCACACTTCAAGTCAAAGAAATTTTGTGGGTTTTTTGCAGTAGTGTAGCTTGTACTCCTTTGCTCCTCTATTTTACAAACCACTGTTATACTGAGTGCCTTAAGGAGGAGGCTTTGGAAAAATAGTGACTACCACCAGGAAGATAAAAATATCTACTCTTTGCCATCCACTTGTACACAACTTGCAGTGGAAAGAGGAGACAGATGTCATCTCATATGAGTGAAAACTGGGGGCTGAGGGAGGGAGCAAGTTTGAACGAAGTATCTTTTCTAAAAGTGCTTGCATTTATAAGATCCTTCAGCCATCAGAATTCAACATAAAGAAAGAATCAGAGCTGAGATACTTTATTCATTTCCCACTCTGCTGTTGTGGAGAGAAATAACCCACTATTTCTGATAACACTAAGGGTTCTGTCTGTGGGGAAATGTGAAAATGCATTTCCCAATGACATCTATTGTACTTCATATGCTATGTCTGAAATACTTTCAGAACAGAGCTCTGGCTTGTAGGGAGGAGACCCAAAGGAGAGCTGTGTGCTTGAAGACTTGTCTGGGTTTTTTTCCAATCACTTCTCTGGGTCTATAAAAAAATATTCCTGGTCTCCACAGCTTTGTCTCAGATAAATACCTAGCCTCTGAGAGCTACATAATACTCCTTTCAAGACAGAGTCACTTCTAAAGGGGACACTCTTTAGATGGCTTATCATTCCTGAATGGGTAGGGTGCAGAGGAGAGAAAACTCTCTCTCACTTCCCTGTAAATAATATGTGTGCCTAACAAATTACATTCTTTTAACAGAACAGAACAAGCTTTTTATTACTATGTCACTGTCTCACATATTTTGCCAGTTAGTGATTTTCCAGAGGTGTCTTTGAGAGTTAGAATTTATTTTAACACAAACAAACGGAGCGACGACATTATGACATTCCCATGCAACAAACACTATTCCCTCATGAGAGCACAGTGTTACCAAATTGGTTCAGTATGAGTTCTTGCTGAGGCCAGTGGTGCCTTATTGGGCCTGAATTCAAACAGACTGAGGGTTCAAAGGCATCCTAGAGGAATATATTACAACTGCATGAGGGAGAGGTGGTTTAAACATGCTTGCTGTCTCTTTTATTTTTTTTACTGCATTTCTGCCATAGCAGGCAAATTGTTGTGGGGAAACACATTTTCAGCTGCATGTGAATGGATTCAGCTTTAGGATAAACTCAGAATGCAGTGAAAACACACGGAATATATTAGACAAAGGACTTTGAAGACATCAAAAATATTGGGTGGGAGACAAGCAGATGCTGATGAGTGTTACCAATTTGCTGAAATAGGAACTGTCCAAGATGAGGAGGGTAATGGCTGGGTTTGACAAAATGCCTGGGAGAGTTATGAATCATTGATGGCTATGCAGGAAGTCTTCTCTTCTTTCCCAAAAAAAGAAAATCTTTGCTGAGTAACGTGTCTGGAAGCGATGAGCCCCTTCACAAAAAGAAGATCCTTCCTTCCCCCTCACCTGCAGTGTCCAGGACTGCACTTGCCCTGCAGAGGCAGCTCCAGCTGGAGGATATTACAGCTTTCCCTGTGACTTGACAGCAAAAATTCCTTGTTCCTGTGCACCCTTGCTCCCTGTGCATGAAACCTCTGTGCTCCCTTCAGAGTCTTCCTTCTGCAAGGACCTGGGATCCCTGAAAGAGATTGTCCAAGCCTAAATAAATGGAGGAATGGATTTTTTTGGCTTTCAGAATGTTAATCCCCTTTCTGCTGGGCCATTGTAGTAATAAGTATCCTTATTTCTGAGATGAAAACTTTATCCTTGGCCATGGTTTTGGACCATACAAGTGCATGACAAGGGAGAGGGAAAATAAAATGAAGCCAGAAATACTCCTGCAATACTCCCTGAATTGCTTTGCACTTTGTGTACTGGATTTCTGCAGAGCTCAAGCCACTCCTGGGTCCTCTTTATTTTTCTTGTCCTTAGTTCATTGCAGAATTTACATAAACTTTGTAGTGAATTTGAACTGTAGAGTGACTGCTCTTGTTTACATTGGTTTAGTTAGAAAATCTTGTTGATTTTATAGCCTGACCTCTGATGCTTGCTTAGGACATTTTCCAAACTGACCTGGAGAAGATAAGGATATTATTAAAATTTTGCTGTGTGCTGTAGAAAATGCTGGGAAGGGATACAGTCATGCTGAAGTGCTCTGCTGCGCTTCCAGACATACACCAAGGTTATTTGACATCTTACATCTTAAATAAGGGTTATAATAAGGATATTCTTATGACCAAAAGGCTTTGCATTTTCAGGGCACCCTTTAAGGCAAAGCAGTTACAATACATTATGTGAACATGAGCTTGCTTCTCAGTTAAATGTTGTACCATCAAAAGGAAAATTACTGTCTTGTCAAATTTATTTAAAATTGCATATTGAAGGGTGTGGCTGCATCCTTGTAAAGCTTCAGGAATGTAGTCTTATCTAGAGCACACGTTCACTGCAAGGCCTGATGTTGTGGACAGAATTCCAGTGTCCTTTGATGCCATCTGTGCTGTGGTAGATATTGCTGTGGCCCTGGGCACTGAGCAGCCAGTTTTGGTTCTGTGCTGGAAAAGGGAGGGTGGGGAATCCATGGCAAATGACCAAGAACAAGCCTCAGCATGTTGCCTTTTTTCTTTCCTCCCATCTTACACATGACTTCAGCAACCTGGCAATACTCAGGAAGTTGTTTCCAATTTCAGTCTTAAGAAAACAAGATCATACTCTAAATTTATGGTAATGAAATCCCTCTGTGCTTGGAAGAACCATTCCTGGTCCTCTTCACTTTTAGAAGGCAGATCAAGTCAGAAAAATTAAAAAATAAAAATTATAAAAATTAGATTTCCCTTCTAACCACTCTTGGAGAATCCTGGTCCATGGAAAGGTAAATTGTTCTCACAAACACTTGCAGAGTGGTAGAGCTGGAAATGAATGAATGTGCCAGAATATGCAGTGAGTTGGCTGAGTGTAGCAAGTGCATGAAATGAAACAGTCTTATAGATAAAGGATAATTCTGACAAAAGGCATTAAAAAAGCTGGAGCACATCCATGCCTTTAAAGCTCATTGAACATCTGAGTTCCAAAAAAAAAAAAAATTGCTTGAGGAATTCCTGAATTAATTTTGGTTTTAAGTTGTTAAAAAAATACGCACATGAGCCCCAAATCTTCTACATTCCTGTTCTGGAAGATGAGGAGTATCTTATGAAGGGAGAGAAAATGTCTTTCTGCTAAGCCACTGTATTAGCTATGCTGTATGGTGGGTGCCTGAGCTGAGCATGTGCAGGCAGTGCTGGGAAGTTGGGCAACAGCTTGTGTTGCAACTTTTCACCTGCAGGTGTGGCTGATGGGAGCACTTTCAAAGTGAATGTTTCAGTGGAATTTCTGTGTCCTAGTTCTCTTTTTTGGCTGGGCTCTTGGCATTCTTTGGATGGAGGCCAAAACGTTAATCCACACATACCCATATTCAAGTTTGTTAATTATTAAACTGGTAAAATGGTGTTGGTGGCTGCTTTTGCAGGGAAGATTTTACCTTGGTGTTAAAAAACTTCTTGTAAGTTTAAATCCTTTGTAGTAGGTAATAAAGAGACCAAATGTGCTTTACCTCAGCCTTAACTTTTTTTATGCAGAAGAGAGGGGGATGAGAGCTGATTTTCAAGATATTATTATTTACCCTGATGCATTGTATTTCACTGCTAGTGACTTTATCAGGTTGTTCCTTACTCTTGACCAGGTCAAAACCCAAGATACTGAGTGCTCTCCATTTTTAGGCTCTGCTGCTGACCCCATAGTTTATCTGTTTTGTGCACTTTCAGCTACTATTAATCTAAGTGTAAAATTAAAACCAATGCATTAATCTACTCTTCAGTGGAGTCTGGGAAAGCTTTAATCAGTGTTATTAAGCACTATGATCTGGAATAAAAAGATCTATTATGTATAACAATTTTTATTGATTTTTTTGCAAAGCAACAGTGGAATAATGAGTTGTATTAAAATGTTTCTTGTTCCTCCCATTCCAAACAAGCATGAAATCTTGAGGAATCAAAGAATAAAAATACCTTTCTGCTGTACATGCACTGGTGGGAAGTCCTTTGGCCAGATTGCTCACTGTTTATTGTAACTTTTATTGTAAAATACTTATTAGGGGAAAATCCTCTAAGGCAGCGACATTTATGCTGTGAGATTAGATGCATGCTGACTATATGAAGAGAAGAAAAGGATACCATGTCTGGGATTAATAGTGTTTGGAGATTTCTCTCTCTCTGCTCTTCACTTTGCAATCTCTGCATTGCCTCAAGGAACAGGAGCGAGAAAAGGGAAAATTTTTGGAGAAATGCATGATAAGACCTTTTTGAAACAAAGGTGTATTGTAGGAACAGCTCATGTTGTTCAGATCAAAGTATCCTGTGTCTGCTGAAAAATAGAGCAGACTCCTAGGGAACATTATCAGAATGGGGCCCACAAGCAGTGATACTTTCCCAGAATACTTTCCGCTTCCAAGAAGGATTTCCTGAGCCAAAAGTGGTGTCTTTTGTCTTTAATATCCCTCAGTGGACTTTTCTTCCATGAAGCTGTAGAGCAGCTCTTTGAACTCACATAAGGGAGTCTGTGTTTTGCAGTGTGGTGCTTCTCTAGACTTTGGCTCTGACTGTTGGGAAAAGTTGCCTTCTTCCTGCTTTTTTTGTATTTCAGGGTTTATGACAATCAGAGCTACAAAAGCAATGCTCCAGATTTGCTGCAGAAGGCCAGCTAATTGCAGTTGTTTGTTCTATCCTTAACAGAAAATAATGCACACAGGCATGCAGTATTCCCTATATTAAAATAGAACTGGGCCTTGGTGTGTTTGACTCTTTTTTTTTGTGTTAGTAAATTTTAGTTTGGTTTTATTCTGCCTGAACTGTCTATTGACCTTGATAAAACAGTTATTGGGAGTCTTAGTGTGGTAGCTTTTGTTGCTTATTGCAGGACAGGGTAGCAGCTTGGTTTGCAGGATGAACAATGAAAGAGGATGGAAGGGCAGGTGCAAGAACAGAACAGGATGTCTCAGGTCGCTCTGGAGCAAGATTATTCCAGGCTGCTAGAATAAACCTGGCCTGTGGCGTGGGAAGAGCACAGGCTATGGGTAGTGTCTGCTTTGATCCTATTATTTTATTATTATGGGACTGGAATAGGATCTTAAAAGTTTTGATTCAGTTTCTGCTTAACCTTGTAAAAACACTGTCAGTGATTTTCAATATTGCACTGAAAGTGTTTCCAACTTGTGGACCAGCTCTAAACGTTGTCTTTACTGCAGTTACCATGGAAATGTGTGAAATCATTCATACAATTTTATGTACTCAGGTGCCCTTTCTAGTCCATTGCTGCTCTCAGACATTTGTAACAGGTATTTTCCTCTGTTTCCCCATCATTACCATGGGATCTCTCAGGGCAGAAAGGACAAATATATCCCAGAGGAAAGCAGAGATGGGACAGACCTATAATACCATGAGTGTTGAGTCCAGAGCAGGAGTCTGAGGCTCACTGACAGCTTCCTTCAGGTGCTGGGAGTCACCTGAACTTTCTCCTGGCTGGTGTGCAAAGCCAGAACTTCACTCACTCATTCTCATTATTTAATTTATGTTGCATTTTCTTCCTTCCTTTCAGCTCAAAAAGAAGCAGGTCTATGTTGAGAAGGTGGAGAAAATGCAGCAGGCCTTGGTTCAGCTGCAGGCAGCGTGTGAGAAGCGGGAGCAGCTGGAACACAGGCTGAGGACCCGGCTGGAGAGGGAACTGGAATCTCTGCGGATGCAGCAGGTACCTCTGTTCCTCTGGGCTACACTGCACACTATACCCTACACCACACAGAAAAGGAGAGCAGTGGAGGGTTTTTTTATCTTACATTATTAACAGATGTTTCTTTTGCTAGCTAGAGTCCTAGATTTGCTGACTATTATATTGCTTTTACCTGATTTTATTCTATTCCAACCAGAAAATGTAGGTAAGCAGCAGTAGGGGATCTGTCCCATGCCAGTCTGCAGACAGAGCCATATAGCTAAATGCTGTTTTAACTTTAAGTAACCTGATTATATTTGCATTGAAATGATTTTTAATATCTTGTTTACAGTTTGGGATTTTATATAAAATACATTAACAACTGCTCTGAAAAGAGGCCCTTCGAAAAGCTTTTGCATTTAAAAAACACATGACTTAATTAGCAAAACCAAATCTATAATGCAGTTGATGGAAACGTAGACTATGTTCTTGTGAGTGTGATGTGAGTCTTTCTCAATGAAAAGAATGAATGAGAAGTAGATTGTGCAGGGGTGTTATGAATTGGATGTGGAGTTTTAGCTTTACTTCAACCCATGTCAAATACAGGTGAACTGTCAGGTGGGATAAATGTTACTGGAAATAAGGTGCAGATCAGTGTTTTAAATCCCATTTAGTTTCAGGTTATTTTTGTCCTCCAACTTCCACCTCTGCATAGAAATGGAGATTTGATTCTTACTTGCTTTTTTGTATTGGTTTTAGTAGGAGTTACTGTAATTTGATAAACTTTTCTGTGTTACCTTTGAAAGATTAGGTACTCTAAAAGCCACAGCTTTTTACATTGAGCCTGAATAAACATAAAAAATTGCTTTCTTGTCATGGTTAAAAATTCTGAGCTGAGCATAAAATACCTTGTCCACCCAATTTCTTTTCTTTTGAACTATTTTAATTTTTTTTAAGTCAAATATCCTGCTAATCCTAGATTATCCATTGAACTATTAGCTCAGCAAATCTCCACTCTTATTTTGAAAGGGAACATTGCTTGTCTTCCAAATACTGCTTTAGGACTGAATTATTTTAATCCTCAGGTATACACTGATCATACTAAATCCTTTAAAAATATTTTGATATATTTTTTTAAAGGGGTGATAGCTCTTTTATACTCGTTAGTGTTTTGCAGAGCACTGTTGGAAGTAAGTTGATGTTTCTTTAGGCATCATGGATGGGCTGTACACATCACACCTGAATAGCACGATCTAGCTCTGGGATGCCTATTTTGGGCTTTGCAGATGGAAAAAGGCCTTAGGAGTATTTTCCATTTCAAGTATTTGCTTGTTACTCTGCCCAATGTGGCATAGGGCACTCTGGGGATTCATGCGTCAAACCACTGCTGCTCTGGAGCAGCCTCTCTCAGACAAAAAGCAACCCTGCCTCTTACAGATGCATCCTGAGACTTCTGTTTTTGGTTTTGGTTTTTTTTTTGTGTTTGGAAATCAGCGCCAGGGGACATCTCAGGCTGCCAGTGTCTCTGAGTACAATGCCACAGCACTCATGGAACTCCTGCGGGAGAAGGAAGAGAGGATTCTTGCTTTGGAAGCTGACATGACCAAGTGGGAACAGAAATACCTGGAGGAGAGTGTGATGAGACAGTTTGCTTTGGATGCAGCTGCAACTGTGGCTGCTCAGAGGTAAATGAGACTTTTCATAGTACAGGGATTGTTTTCTTTTTCCAGTTGAATGTTATATTTCCCACCTAGGAATGGTGTCATATCGTCCTCCAGTGATCCCTCGCCTTGTGGTCTTAACAGTTCCTCAGACTTCTTCATGCAAGTGGAGCTTGGCTGCTTTTCCTGGGAGCTGTGCAATTGCCAACAACTGGAAACATTTTTCCAGGGGAAAATTGTTCCACATGCAGGAGTCATTTTCCAGACTAGAATTGTTCTGAACTATTCCTAGAAGCTGTTGATTCAAAAATAGGTGTATGAGAAGGGGGTTGATTTTTTGTTTAATTTTTAAAACAGGAATCAGGCCCTTCTGAAGTCATGTCAGATGGGGAGAGCTTGGTGATTCACATCACTCACCCTGAATGGCTTCCTTGTTCTCCAGAATGTTTTTGCAAATTACTTTGTGGTATTGTCCTCAACATGGTTACTAACCAGAAACATCTACTAGGAAATTCTGCTCAAAACATTCTGCTGTGTATGGAGAGCACTGCTTGTGGGGGTGGGGAGGGTTTCTGAAATTGGGTAAGCTCACATTCCAAGACAACTGTACAGAAACGCTATGGCTGGAAATAGGCCTGAGTGCTTCTGCTAGTTGGTAAGCAAGAGCTGCTATTGGAGTGCAACTCCTTAGCACGAGGGAAGTATTGCTTACATATAAACCAGTGAGCAATGAAATGATGGTTCTCAATGGCAGATTTTATTGTTGATTGTTTAATGAGCCAGGTCGCTAGGGATGTTATCACAACTGGCTTCCCAACTTGTAAGAACATACCGAAATTACAGGGATAAAGTTGCAGATCTGCTGTGTTAGCATTTAAAGACTTCTCTTGCTCCAGAAGGAAGGTGTTATTTTAGGGTATTGATGCTTCTTGTGCACTTCCCAGAGTGCATCTCCCCAGAGATTCCCTAAAGGCTCTTGCTGTTGCTTGTCCTTAGAGGCCATGTTATATTTTCAGCATGGGCTGATAAATCCATTGTTCATCAGTGAATGAGAGGGAATATGTTGACCGGTCAGGTTTTGTTAAATGAACAAAAATGCTGCCCAGTCAGGAAAGAGCAAGTCTCTGCTTTTCTATTTCCATTCAGCTGCTGGGAGGGTTTCTACTAATTTTGGTGGCAACCTCATCTACACTGTGTCCAGATTTCTTTCCCTTTTCTTTCATAGTGAAAACTAGCATCCCATAGGAAGCTGAGATTGCAGGAAGGATGCAGTAGAGCACAGGCAGGAATCTGAGTCAGGTTGGGTTTATTTGGTAAACCACTTTCTCATGCCCTTCACCTTCACAAATTGAATGAAATACTCATTATGTTTTGGTTAGTGGACTGAACAACTATCACAGCATTAGCATCAGGTACTGCACAGTTTGAGTCTGAAACTGTTTTCAGCCCATTCTAAGTGTTTTGGACCAAGCTGCTTGGGAATGCTTAAGAAACTTCCATACCTCATTCCCTTTGATACTCACATTCCATGTATGATACTGTTGGAAGGGAAAAGGCTTTATATCTGCAGTGAAGTTTGTGCTGCTTCAATTGAAGAAAAATGCCTGGTGTTATGTATCATCCTTCCCTTTCTCCATGTCCTTGGATTTGCCTCATCAATCAGTTTACAGTACTGCAGTGAATCAGTTTAGATTGTAGACTGGCCTGAGATGAACAGGAGATCGTTGTTATGACTTGCATGTTTTTGTAATCCTTCTTTGTTAGGACACTAATGAAGTTGGGAGCTGGATTTTTTGGAAGACACTGAGCCAGCTTAAACTCAAAAAAGTGGATGTTTTTATTTGTTACTGTTGAGCAATATTTTTGGGCTGGTAATAGGAATGCATCAAACTTATCAGGTCCTTCATCTGCTGTACTTCTTGTTCTTAGGGACACAACAGTGATCAGCCACTCACCCAACCCCAGCTATGACACCTCACTGGAAGCTCGCATCCAGAAGGAGGAGGAGGAGATCCTGCTTGCCAACAGGAGATGTCTTGACATGGAGGGAAGGTAAAGTGCCATTTGGTCCTACCTGGCTTCTTTGGGGCAGGGATTTTAAATTACTTGTCTGGGTAGGTGCTTTAGAACCAGAAATTCTTGTATCTTCACCAACAGCAATGATGTAGGATGACAGAAACTCATCTGGCCAAGAAAGTGTCTACATGGCAATCCAAAACCTGTCTTGATACTGAAGGCTAATGCAGAAAAGTCATCTTAGATTTTTTGCATCTAGCTTGTTCCTCTTCTCTCTTCAGGGCAAATTCATCAGATCCCAGTGCAGTCTCTCCAACGTGTGTCAGTCCTCTTCTTTCTTTTGTTCTCATGTCCTGGCCATTACTCTCAGCTTTGTCTCAAAGCCCCTTCAATGGCTGTTTAGAGCAGCTTCAAGGAGCCAAAGATGGGTGGGTGTCTCAGTGCATTCTTTTGTGCATGATCTGCTCTGTGGGCCAGTGAGCAACCAGTGTCCAGGACAATAGTCTCACTGGCATCTTCTCTCAGCCCCACCAGGTGCCTAAGGGAGTCCTAGTCACAGCCATGGGGGCACTGAGGCCTCGGTCCAAGGAGATAGGAGATGCCTAAATTGTTCTTTTTGCTTCCCAAAAAGGATTAAGACTCTACACGCTCAGATCATTGAGAAGGATGCCATGATCAAAGTCCTGCAGCAGCGCTCCCGGAAGGAGCCTGGCAAGACGGACCAGCTGAGCTCCATGAGACCTGCCAAGTCACTCATGTCCATCTCCAATGCTGGCTCGGGCTTGTTGTCCCACTCCTCAACGCTGAGCAGCACTCCCATCCTGGAGGAGAAGAGGGAGGACAAGAGCTGGAAAGGCAGCTTAGGTAATTTTTAAATACCAGTGGCAATTCAGACATACAAGGCACTGTTTGGAGAGGAGGCAGGAGCAGCAGAGGAAGGTGTGTTAGATAGACAGACCAGCTGGCCTGGCCTGCAGTAGAACTGACTGCAAGCAAGATAGGGCAGTTGCTTGTTTGACTCTCTTTTGGGAAATAGTGACTTCTGGTGTCCAGGCTCTCTCATTAAAACATGTAACCTTTATTCCCAATTTGGTACCTGATGTTAGGGAAGTTTGGGATGTATTTTTTAGAGTTCCCAAGCACTTGCTTTCAGTTGGGTGTTACAGCTGGCTGGAGGTGTAAAGTCTCCTGGAATAGGAGCAGAGATACTAATCAGGATTTCTGTCCCATAGTGTTGTGCCTGCACTAACGTGACTCCTGTCATGTCTGAAATGGCTCAACAAGACAGCATTGTTCCAAGAAATGGAGTTGTAACAAAGCAAATCCTAGATGATTTTTTATTTTCAAGGAGAAAATTAGGCCCAAAGACCCTCCCTCTGAGAGTAGAAGACCCTGAAATGTGAATGGAAGCCTGTTGCAGGTGATTTTGGAGTGTGCAGATTTATCCTGCCATAGATGGGCCACTGCCTAGGGCCAGGGAAGTGTTAGTGCCCACCTGCAAGCAACAACACGAGGACACTGCTATTCCTCAGGTACTCAGCACCCAGTGGTGAAAGATGGTATGGAAAGGTAAATTAATGATGTCTCTTGAAGCATGGAGCACTTTCCAGATCCTAGAGCACATACTGCAGGGGGGGCAGGAACTGATGCCAGTTAGTTTTCCGTGATTGTGACATTCTCTTCTCTTCTTCCATGAAGGTGTTCTGCTGGGAACAGAATATCGCTCTGAATCCATTCCCTCTACCCCCTCTCCTGTCCTTCCTTCCACACCATTGCTGTCAGCCCACTCTAAAACAGGCAGCAGAGACTGCAGCACCCAGACGGACCGGGGGAGTGAACAGAGCAAAGCTGCACCTTCCCCTACAGCTCCCACCCCAGGACGACTCCCCAGCACCAGCCTGACCTACAGTGCAGAGAAAACAGGTAACAGAGCTCAACTGCTGTCCCAGAGGGGCCCCTGCCACCCACACACCCACGCTCTGTGGGGTAACATCCCTTTTTCCATCCAGGCAAACTGGAGTTGGTTTTTGTGAGGACAGGCGGGTTTTGGAGACAAGCAGGACAGTGTTCAGAGAGGTCTCAATGGCTTTGAAGGAAGAAGAACTTTAAGAGTGGTAGCATAAGTGTGGACGTGCTCGTTAGAGAGGTACAGCAAGATTTGAGAATTGGAAGACGACCAGGACAAATCTCTGAGTCAGTGTCGACTCTGAAGTAAATGTGAGCAGCATGTGGGGTTTGACAGCATAGGAAAATGGGCTGCTGAGACTGGCCATTGCATTGAGTGGGTATTCAAAGCAAAGTGGACTTGGAGAAGGGAAGCAAGAAGAAGGAAAGGGAACTACCATGTTAGAATTGTCTCGTTCACTGTCCCGGTCACAGGACCAGCTTCAGCCTTGGCACAGACAGATCCAGTTGACAGTGGCTGTCACAGAAGCTGAATTTGCTTCCCACAGAGCTCCAAGCTGGCAAGAGCCACTAATTTTCCAGCCCACTCTGCCAAATCAATGCAGATTACACAACCTTGCCTCTTCTACTTACAGACACATTACAATGATGTTGTTCTTTATGGGAGAGTGCATTTGGCTGGGCTGCTGCATATCCTGTCCATGCTATATTATTTAATGAGTATTGAGGGAGACAGGGGAACAGGTTTGGTGACACTGAATACATTGGGTTAAATGCAGTCACTCCAGTTTTATGTGGATTTGTGTATCAGTTGGAGATGCTCAAAGGGAATTTGATAAAATATCTTTGTCTGGCAACATACAGAATTGAAATTTAAAAAATGAAATAAGTTATTAGCCTCTTTTGGCAAATGATAGAAGATGACTTTTAAAATATTAATGTCATATTTCTAACATTGAAATTACAACTTTGCTTGTCTCTCTCTTGTTTTTCCTCATCACATAGATGGGACACTCTTTCACTCCAGCACTCTTGAAAGGAAAGCCCCTGTTCAGACCATGGGGCAGGACCTCCCAGATGGAGAGATGGTAGAATACCTCATCTGAAAGGCTGTACCAGGATTTCAGCTGGATAACAGTAGCAAGAAATTTTAAAAGACATTTTTATTGGGAAAAAAAATGTAGTACCTGAGTAATAAAAGAACACTTAGCTGTTTCTCTTGTATATTATGTCTCAAAAGTATGGACAGGTTAATTTATAATTTGTTCTAAATTATAAAAAACCCATAACACTTTTTTGTTAAAGTTTCCCCCCTTATTTTTTAAATACTGGATCTGGTAACATCTGGAGAAAAAAACTAGAACTTAGATGCACTACATCTGATATTTAATTTCAGTATTTTTAAAGTCTCTTAAACAAAATACCTGCTCTCACAGGTGTTAGTTACATTTCCAGCTTGAATGTAGTAAGTTGATCTTAATGGCCTTATAATGATCAGAACCAGGAACCTTGTTATGAGCATTACTTAATTACAGGTGTATGGAGAAGCTTTTATAAATCTGAACTGTGAGCAAGGGAGATTTCCCTTTCACTTCCTCTTTCCTCTCTCCTCTCAGTCTGAGAACTCAGAATAGATATTTCATATTCATTGGCTGAAAGGATTCCCATTTTCAGTGTGGTAACATTTTTTTTACTTCCCAGATTTCTTTCTTTGTTATTTCTTTATTAAAAAAAATTACTCCGGTGATTACGGTTGTATTTCACGTTTTTAATTTCATTGCAAGGTTTGCCACACTTTTATACTTAAGTACTTTTTCAATAATTTATACAGTGGATAGTAAATAATATATTGCATTCATGTTTTACATAAATTAAAAAAGGAGAGTTTACAGGCACAGTCCTTATCTGTTAGATCAGATTTCTGCCATTGTAATTCCATTGGTGTTAGTGGAACTACTCCAAGTTTACCATAGTGCAAGTGGGAAAGCCCTGTTGCTTTTCAGTATTAATAACTTAATCTACTGCATCTGTGAGAACTTTGTAGCAGATTTTTCTGTTCTTCAAATCCCTTTCTGCTTTGTGTGTCACTCCTGTTTGGAGAGACTAGACTCTTTGTCGTATAGCAAAGCCTCAGAGGTAGAGCTTTAGAGAGAAGCTCCATGGAAAGGTTCAGATGGGAGATTCTCTCCTTCCAAGATACTTTTTTAGTTCATCTAACTGGAGAGAGTGGCTTTAAGTTCCAGAGGCATTACAGAAGAAAGTTACGTATTTTAAGTCATGAGGTTCGCTTTCAGATTTTTGGGAACTAGCACAGCAGTGCTTTGGTTACAGATACTGTAAGGAGATATTTAGACCAGTAGAAATACATGAGTATTTTTTTGTTACTGTCTTTTCATTTTCATTTCACTTCAATATTAATTTCTGTTAAAAACTACTCTTTTTGTACTTGAATGTTAAAATATTGAATTAGCCAGTGGTCAAACATTATGAAGCTGGCTAGTTTCAGCTTTCTGTGCAGCTATAGAGTAGCCAAATTTTCATTTCTGATCATTTTACCCAAGCCATTAATAATCAGTTAGTGAATTTTTACTTAGTTGACTCTACTGCTGTGGTGTTCAATTAAATGGCCTTAGCAGATCAACAGATAATCACATGAGTTTCACAATGAAGGGTTGGGAGGGGAAAGGAAGTGCCTTCTGTCTGCTGCACAGGTGATTTGGTGGTGCCAAAAGATCAACCACGAGTTTTCCTTCTAATGATAATCACTTAAAACCCATAATTTCTAGCAGATTTGCTGCTTTTTAGTGTTCTTCAGGCCGTATTTCTAGTCCCACAGAAGGCAGAGATGGCAAAGTGTGTAAGGTAAGAGGTGCACTAAGTCTGTGTGGCCTGGCTTTAGCAGTCACTGTTCTTTCAGGGCACAAACCCCTTTCCATCACCACTTCAGAGCTGCACTTTAGGGCTTTGACTGTCTGTGCCACATGGGATAACATCCCTCTGGGCAGTTGCAGACCTTTCTTCCCTCTGAATCAATTCTTCACTCTTTTGTAGGCCAAATGTCCACAACCTCTTTGTTCTCATCCCTTGGCTTAATCCCATCCCATTATATGAAGTAATGCCCACCCTTAATGATTTGAAGTGATTTCTCTTCCTCCTCCACAATTGTTGGAAATGCAGAAGTTTTTCTTATTAGCTCAAGGTGTCCATCTTTTTACCATTTCAGCATAAATATCTATATTTTGTGGGTTTGGCTTAGAATGAACAACAAGGGAGATCAAATGCCATGGAGTGTCTGTGCAAGAAAGGAGGAGAGAAGTTTGAGTGCTTTTCTGCTTTTTTAAAGTCAGGAAAAATTATATTCCACCTTTACAAATACTTCTCAGCAGTTTGAAAGGAATTTTGCAACTTTAGGGCTCTAGATAAAAGGTTCCAATTCACTTGATTCATATTAGTTCTAAAATGGCCAGTGAAAATTTGCGTCCTTTACTCTTTTAGAAAACTGATTTTCCCCAATCAATATTGGTTGTTCAGGTAAAAATAATTGGTTTGTTCTCCTTGTTTCCAAACAGAGTGCCACTGTACTTAATTTTTACAAACAAAAAAGGACATAATGGGTTTCTCTGAGTAAAATAGACATGATGGACAGCAACTGTCTCCTCCAAAAATGTAAGCCAAGCATTTGCTAACAGTATTGCAGGAACCTTGGCAAGACCCTGTGAAATTATTTTGGAAGAAGATGATGCAGTTTTACGTTGTTTAGGTCAGGCTCTTTGGCCTATTTTGTAGTATCAATCTCTTCCAAAAGCAAAACTCCCAAGACTTTTTGATGTGGAAGTTGGAGGTCATTTTCCTGTGCTGACAAACTAGGAGCCATCAGGAATGTATTCTTTCCCTTGAGCTTCCTCAGAGCCATCCTGATGTGAATGTAAACGAGCTGCTTGCTTTGAGGAAGATGTGTACTATAGTCTTCAGTCTCTGTACAGATTTTTATTTTGTTTTTAAACAGAAACTGCTTTAAGGAGACAAACTGCACACCTAGTTCCTTTGCCTTCTCTAGAGCTTATTTCTAGTAGAAAGTGATTTTTAACAATGATTGCAATGCCCTTTGCAAACCAAAATTTTAGACTAAGAGTTTTTTCTTAAACTCGGGTATTAGAAGCAGAATTGTAGCTTTTATAAAGAAAGCCACATATTCTTTGTAGAGCAGAACAAGAAAATGAAGTTTAGTTCTTTTTCCTCTTTCCTTTCACTGCTTACAGAATGGCCAAACTCACAAGTCCTTCCCTTGAGCAGTTCCTTTGGGAACTGCCTGAGATCCAAAGGCTTTTGTTTCCACCTAGCCCAGTCTTATTATTGACTCAAAGAGCTCCTACCTGGCATCCCCGGGGGTGGGGGGTGTTGTGTCTAAAGCAGTGATTTTGTGTTGAGGACTCAAGGGGGGGTGTGAGTTACTCAGGAGTTTGCACGAGGGGCTGAGCTCAGCAGGTCTTACAGGGTGAAGTTCTCTGCTGCTGCTCTTTGCAGCAGCTTTGCTGTAAAGAAGCTTTGCTTCAAATTTGGGGCTGCCCAAGTGAGGGGACTTACAGATTTAGGCCAGACCCATTTCCAAGGACACCTCCTGCTCCAGGAGCCCACACCAGTGACCAGCAGCACGTGGGACATGTGACATCCACACCCTGAGAGCCGTGACACTTGCAGGTGAATCCCGACAGCTGGGCCAGACAAAGGGCTCTTCCCGTGGCGACAGAAACTTGGTGCAGGCAGGGCAGGCAAACCCCCGGGGTTAGTTAGGCTTTTTCTGCCTCTCTGGGGCTGGCAGAGGTTATCTTTCATGTATTTGTATAGGAACTCTTTTGTACAAGCTAGTGTTTTTATGTCTAGGAAGTAAAAAAGATGTTGTAAAATGTAATTGTACTGTATTTATGAAGAAAATACATTTCTTTTCAAAAAGATCTTACTCGAAGTTGATTCTAGAGTCTGGTTTCCCCTGACATCATCTCATAGGCTTTCAGGAGCATTGAAACCCAACTGGTTTGTATTGTGCTGTCCAACTGTACTGTTAAGGATATGCTAAACTATGGAGATTTGAGGAAAAGGCTACCAGCTGTCCTTCTGGCTTGAGCAGGACCCGTGTTACTCTGAGTTCTGAAATACTGTAACACTTGGTTTCATTCCGTTTGGGCTGTGCTCAAGGCTCAGCAGTGGAGGTGCTGAAATAGCTAGAGAGCAGCCTGCAGCCTCTGGAGAGAGCTGGGAAAGAGCTGTCCTGTTGCTTTGGCTGTGGAGCAGGACTCATCCCAGGAGACTGCCACCTAGGACTCCAGTTTGGTCATTTTAGTCTCTTCTATTTGTTGAGGAGGAGTTTCTCTTCCAGCTGGGCTGTGGTCTAACAGGAGACCGACCCGTTATCTGCTTCTCTATATCAATGCATAAATTAAGCAAATTTCACAACCATAGAAAGTATGTCAAGAGAATGATCATTCCTATATAAATCTATATTGAAGTGAATCGTGGATTATTTTTTTCATCTTTATTTAAACTATCAAGTTTATTTTGTAATTCGTGACTGAGCTGTTTTGTAATTCAGCTGTTGAAACAACCCTAAAGTCTTTGAAGGCTTATGGCAGCTTTAATTCTAGGAAAGAAAAGAAAATAGTAAGTGTAAATATGTGCTAAGAGGTCTTGCAATTTTTTTAAAATTGGTCCTGTGTTTTCAACTTTTTTCCACTGATTTGCTCATTTTGCACAAATTTGCTTAGTATGAAAAGCTTACTGAATATAAAACAAAAACAGTCTTTACCTTATCTAGTCCTTACTCCTGTCTTTAAGTTTTTGACTTCTAATTAGAGATTTTACAGGAAAAAATAATTGTCATTCCAGTCTCTTCACTCTGGTGGCCCTGCAGCTGCCCACAGCTCTACATGCTTTCACACCTTGTAATAGTCAGATTAACAGCACTGTTGAGTGACTGTACAGTGCAATCACCTCTCCTTTGATGCCTGGACCCTTTTTCAGACATCTGAGGGTATCAGAACCCTGAAGGGTGAGCAGCCTTCAGTCCTGAGACTATTTTCTACATCACAACCTTCAATAGACCCACGTGCTTTTTGTTTGCTTATTTTTGGTGCGTTTTGTTGCCTCCAATTTGTCTTTCTTTCCTCTCTCATCGTGCTGTTGGAGGGAAGGACCAGGGATTACTGGGAAGCTGCTTGAAAGTGGTCAGCTTTGATGCATTTTCACTGTTGGCTATTGAGTTTGATCTTAACATAGCTGTCACCTTCCCTGCTGTAATAAATACCAGCTTGACAAGTCTGGGGGCCAGTGGTCAGCTCAGCACATCCATTCCCCTGCTCTCAGGCCTTTTGATGTTGTTCCTATAAATCTCTGGCATGCCACAGTAGAAACAAGAAGGCTCCCCCAAAAAAACCCAGCCAGACAAAACACCACAGCTACAAAAGCTGGTGAATAGCTGGTTTATTGAGTAAAACAACTGTGGGCCATCTGCACATGGGTGTGAGTGGACTGGTTGGGCATTTCCCAATGCCCCGTGTAGCACAACAGGCTGGGCAGTGCAGCATCAAAGATCTGACTGCTGCTCCATGGGGAGCAGCCAGAAGCCACACGGAGGATTTTGGATTTCACAGCCCCTTACCTTTCTTGGGATTATGTTGATTTGGACATAACCATCTTCCAGAGGCTGTCTTGTCCACATGGCTGGACACAGTGCCAGCCCCTGCACTGCTAATGCATCTGTTGGACACCTGCATGGTGAAGCCATCACCTTCAGTCCTGGTCTCTGCTACTTGGTGTGCAGGGTATGGGGCCTAAAAGGGAAGAAACATTAAAAGGTTGGTTGTTTAGGTTTGTTTTGTTGGGTTTTTTTCTCCCCTCAGTTGGCTCAACCTTTAGGTTAAAAAGCACCTTTTCTCCAAATCCACACTAAGTGCAATGTAGGTAGTGGTTGTTTCCACAACAGCCCCACAGTGGGGAAGGGATTAGAAGCTGAAACAGGGCTCAATAAGTACAGCAGAGTCCCAAGGGTTGCATATTCTATTTATTGTAAATGTTACCTATTATTGCTGTTAAATGCCTCTGGAGAAAAGGAAAATTCCATAATACCACAGTAGCTTTCTTAGGGACAGCTCTGTCCTGCTCCCCAAGACAAAATTTGAGTGTTTTATGTATTCTGGAACATTTCTCTGAATTTTGCAAAAAAAGAATTATATAGAATGGCAGCAAAAGACTGGCTTTATAAAGGTGCTTTTAAAGTGCTATTTATATATAGTGACAAGTTGGAATGAGATAATCTTCACTTTGTAATTTGGAGGTAAACTTGGGAAGAAAATTTTGCCCTGATCCCTTGCCAAAAGCAGCAGTAACCTTTTGAATATAAGGCTTTTATACACACACACACACATATACACATACACATAAATACATACAATTTATATAAATGGTAATTTTGGAACCTCATTGTGCAAGGTGAAATTTTCTCCCTAGCCATTTTTAAACATACATTGGCAGTTTTGGAACTTCATTATTTCTCTACCTTTCTGTTTTCTGTTGCTGCATTTTAGAACTAAAAAAATAAGAAAGAATCCCTCCTGACTGCAGCATTTCAGTTCTTCATTTCAGTATTTTGGTTGATTTTCTTTTGCTGATGGGGTGAACCACAAGAGGACAGGACAGGGATTTGCCTCCTGCTGAAGGGACAGGTGGAGACAACGATATAATGCTCAGTTGTGCTGAGCAACCCCCAGGCATTGTCCTGGAGCTGCAGTGCTCAGACCAAGGCACTCAGCAGCAGTCTTTTCCCTCATTAGGTTTCAGTGTTAACAGGGCTCAGTCTGCTTTTCCCACTATTCAGGCCTCAGGCAGCATTACTGCAGCCCCCCAGCGCAGACTGGGGCTGGACCACTCCTGCTGGTTTTTGAGAGAGGAAAAGCTCTTGGATCATGAAAGCCAGCACCAGTTTTTCATTAAATTACTATTTTCAGTGTTTGACAGAAGGTGGCACATGCTGGGGCTTCCCTGGGGCTGAGTCACTGATGCTGCACAGCAGAAACCCCAGTGGGACCCAGCCCTTTTCTCTACCTTTTTGTTTCCTTTTTTTGCANAGTTTTGGGGAGAGGAACCTGTTTCCTCTGCTTGTGAAAGCTCCCAGCACCTCCTGAGCTGCATTTCTTCTCCCTACCCAGCTGTCCCAGTCTGAACTCCAGCACTGGCTGCAGCAGAAGAAACCACCAGCATTTTTCTCCTGGAGCCAACCAGCATTAAGAGGGCAACCTCTGGGGAAGGCTGTATGACTGCTGCACTTGGCATCCCATGTGCTCCAGGAAGGCTACCCTTCATTCCCTCCTGCTCTGGGAAAGCCCATGGAAATATGGTAGATCAGTTCATTTTATTTATTTTTCTTTTCCCAGGTAAGTTTTCATCTTCTTTCAAGTTCTTTCCATCTCTTTGCCTTCCCTGCACAAAGCTGGGGGCAGTCTGGGGGCACCCTCGTGAGCTTTCCTAGAAGGAAATATTTACCCTTTTGATTCAGCTCTGTGTTTAAATCCCAAGTTGATTGAAAGACCCCAGTGCTGAGTGAGTTTGAGGGATTTGGTGATCCAGCAACTGCTGCTTTCCAACCTGCACTGAAATATTTGAAAGGCTGTGAGAATTAGAATTGTTCAGCCTACAGAAAAAAAACCTGGAGTGACCCTTATTGTGACCTTATTGTACCTTAAGGGGCACCAAGAGATTTGGAGAGGGACTTTGGACAAATGTGGGGAGTGATAGAATAAGGGATAATGACTTTGAACTGAGAAAGAGTAGGTTTAGGTTAGATGTATGGAAGGAATTCTTCCCTGTGAGGGTGCGGAGGCCCTGGCACAGGTTGCCCAGAGAAGCTGTGGCTGCCCCATCCCTGGAAGTGTGCAAGGCCAGGTTGGATGGGGCTTGAAGCAACCTGGGATAGTGGGAGGTGTCCCTGCCCATGGCAGCGATTGGAATGAGATCCCTTCTAACCCAAACCATTTTGTAATTTTATGATTTAGGGACTGGTGGAGGCTTCTGGGTCTCCTGAGGAGTTCACTGGCCAGTGAAAATAAGATTCCCCATCAGAACTGATATAGAGAGTGGAGGATTATGGTTTGCCCATGAAGTTTTAAATGCAGCAGAGGTCTGTGAATGTCACTTCTTAGCAGGGGGGACAGCAGTTTCTGCCCTGCCACCTCTCATCTCTGAGCCAGGCAAGACCCATGCCAGGACAGCAGAGAGGGCACTAGAAGCTCAGCAGAAAGATTGGGAATTACTTAATTTGAACAGTTTTCTCCTTTAATGTTCTGCAATTACTTTGAGGTCAGGAGAATTATTAATAATATTAATCACTGAAATTCCAGAGAACTGAGGTTAATAGTACCCTAATTGGGGCATACTATACAACACTAATTGCTGAGTGCCAGTAGGCAACCCATCAAATCTTCCAGCCCTTCTCCCTTGCAAATGTTATTTCTTCTAAGTCCCCATCATGCATAACATGGCTGAAGAGGGTTAAATGTTGGACAAGTTCACCAGATCAGGGAGGCTGAGGCTTTCAAGGACTTCATTTCCAAGTTTCCAACAATTCCAGTCACATTTCAGGGCACTTGTCTTCAGGTGGCTTCAGCATGTGTCCTGAGGTGGGCAAGAAAATGTGTTTTCTGCTGGAATGGGGCCCAGGTATGGATGTTTTGGCTCTGAAGAGGCTGCAAGGAAGCCTTTCTGCACAGATGTGTTGTTTATTGAGGTTGGTATTGCTCTACCTGCAGAGAGTGAAAGGGGGTTTAGGTAGTACAGCATTGCCAACCTTCAGCAAGGAAGGTAACAGGTACCTTTCACTGGTAAGGAGTGAAGCATGGGAGGCTGCAGGATACTGGAGGGATCTCCCAGCCTTGAAGAGGGAATTCCCTCTAGATTTGATAACCCTCAGTAAGTCCCAGAACCAAAGAGAAGAACCTCAGCTTCAACCCCATGTGAACACACCACGATATCATCCACCAGAGATGCCACAGCTCCTGGGCATTGCCAACAAAGTGAGGCTCCCTGTACCCCTTGTTGCAATGGCACAAAATGCTGCACACTGCTCACCTTGCCAGTTATGTCTATGGGCATCACCCAGCCTTCAGGCACTGCACCAACAAAAACCCCCATGTTTTCCAGTGTCCAGCCTTTCAGGGAGACCTGGCTGAGCTGGGACAAGTTCCCCTGAGACACCCAGCCCCAGGGCAGCAGTGGCTGTGCCAGAGGCAGTGTGGGAGCTGTCTGCCCGTGCCTGCTGCACCTTTTCACTTCCTTTTAACATGAGGGAAGGGAGGAATAAAACTGTATGTTTGGGAAGGTGAGAAATTCCAGAATTCCAGGAAAGTTTTGTTCTGGGTTAAACATTTCACTGGCACTTGGTCTCCATGTGTTTTTGTGCCTTGTTGGTCTTTGTTTTAAACTGGCTATTGTAGTTATCTCACAGCACTGAAAGTAAATTAATCTCTAACAAAGTGTTTCATCAGCTTTCACAGCTAAATTCATCCCCCCATCTACTTTTCTCCTTTACAGAGGAGGATTTTGGGGAGGGACTGTAGTTTAGCTTTGTGGCACAGAGCTACACTGAAATCACCTTTATTTTTCTCATTATGATGTGTTTTAAACCCAATCCCAAACTTCTCTGAAGAGCTTAAGTTCCTCTTGTAAAATTTCCTAAAGTCTTGAAGGCAGAAGTGGAGATTTCTCTGGAAAGGTGCAGCTCTGGACAGTAGTGAAAAAGAATCCCTTCTTGGTTCTTCTGATTTTCACAGAAAAGCATAATTTCAGAAACCTCTGGCCTGATGAGAGGTGATATAAAAAGTAGCTGTGCTTCCCAAACAGGGGGCTTCTGGCTAATTCAGAACACCCTTTCTAGGAGCTGCCTGATCTCCTGTTATTGTTTATCTCATACTGGGGTATTCCTCTGGCTTCATACCAATTCTGCTCCTCTGAATCTCGACACACTGCTTTCCTCCAGCTTTGTTGTACTTCTAAGAATCACAGACTCACAGAATTGTTAGAGTTGGAAGTGACCTCTGAAGAACATTCAGTCCAACCCTCCCACCAAGGCAGGGTCAGCAAGAGCAGGTGACACAGGAGTGTGTCCAGGTGGATTTTGAATATCTCCAGAGAGGGAGACTCCACCTGGGCAACCTGTTCCAGTGCTCTGCCGACCTCAATGGAAAGAAGTTCTTCCTCATGTTGAGGTGGAACTTCTTGTGTTTTAGTTTATGGCCCAAAACACCAAAGTTTCCGGTTTTTCAGGTTTCCAGTTTGTGTTTCCTCTGCAAACCTTGGCTCCTTTCCTGCCTCCCACTTTCTCCTGGTACCTCAGCTTTGCCCACCCAGGGACAGGTCCTCACATCCCTCCAGACATGGACCTTATCCTGACTTGCCACTCTTTGTGCTTTGCTAGGTCAGCATTTTGAAGTAAAAGCACTTTGCTGCTTCAAGGCAGAGCCACTGCAGGAGCTGGTGGTTGGGATTTTGGAAAGCAGCATTTTTTCCAAAGAGGTTCAAGCTAAATACAGAAGTTTAGCAGCATCATTTGGACTTGCAAGGACATCTCCACCTGCAGCTCAGCACAGCTGCTCTCTATCTACAGCAAGGAACATAAAGGAACTGACTTCTGACTTTCCTACACATCCATGCTTTTAAAAAATGAGTATTTCATGCTTCATAATAAGGTTAATGAGAGGCATGTCTCATTTCTTACCTAAATTGCAGTATCGGTGTCCACTGTGCTGTAGGCTGGGTCCAGGTGCTGGTGATAGACAGTGTTTGCTGCACAGGCAATAAACAGATCAATAAAGAAATGCAGCCCCAGGGCTGGAGGTGTGATAAGGCAGCCATGGTTTCAAAGACTCACTGAGACCCTTATTAAATTCATTTGTACTTCTGAAAACAATTGGTGCCTTATTGGGTTACACATAACTGCAAAATACTGATCTTAAGAAAGCAGGAAATGCAGCACTGCCCTGGGACAGTGGGGATGGGAGTGGGGAGAAGGGTCCTGTGGGAACACCAAGAGGCAGAGAAGTACAGAACATAATTAAAAAAATCAAACCCAGCCCATGCCTGTCTCTGAGCACATCAAAACCTGAGAATGGAGGCAATGGAAGGACAGATGCAGGTTTGCTGCCACGTCACGAAAAATACTTGACACATCATACTAAAATTATGTGGGTTTGGGGGTGGAACCTTTGCAAGCTGATCTTTTTCAGGCCATCTTTCCACTTTGCCGTCTAACAAAGCAGAGCACACAGACCATCCCTGGGTAGAGGTGTCCAGCTACAGCAGCTGCCTGTGCCTTTGGGACAAGCACAAATCATCCTTAGGACTGGGGACAGGCTGTGCCCACATCACCTGGGCTCGTACCAGCCTGGCTCTTCTCCATGCAGCCTTTTGGACCCCATCATCAGGAACTGTAGCGACAGGACAAGGAGTAATGGGTGCAAATTAAAAGAAGAAAAATTTAGGTTAGATATTAGGAAGAAATTCTTTCCTGTGAGAGTAGGGAGGCCCTGCCACAGAGTGCCCAGAGAAGCTGTCCCGTCCCTGGAAGTGTGCAAGGCCAGGTTGGATGGGGCTTAGAGCAACCCGGGACAGTGGAAGGTGTCCCTGTCCGTGGCAGCAGGGTGGAGCAGGATGACCTTTAAGGTTCCTTCCAACCCTCGGTATCTTAGGATTCCACCCCAGGGGCTGCCAAACCCCACAGCCACCCTTTCCTTCCCTAGTCTGACCCAGCCCAACCAGACGCTGGAGCCTTTGCTGCCGTCTCAGCCTCCTCACCCCATCCCAGTGCCAGGTTCTCGAGGTGCGTGTCATGGGACACCAGGGCCACCTCCAGCCCTGGAGGAGCCGCCCGTGCCACGCCGGGGGTGTCGGTGGCGTTGCGGGCTCTGCTTTCCCAACAGCCTCTAGATGGCAATCGCCCCCAGCGCTGCTGAACCGCCTCTTCCCGCAACTCTCCGGGCAAACCTCGTGCAGCCGGCAGTTTTCTTGCCGGAGACCCTCGCTATTGCGTTCTGAAGAAGAATGCTCTGAGCACGAGTTTGTTTTTCAGCATCCTTTATGCCTTGCTCCCTGCTGGCTCGCCGTGCGGGGGGTGGCAGCAGCGCCCTTCTCCTGGTTCCCGTCTCCCAACACGGCGGGAGTGAGAAGCCGTCAGCCTCAGCCTCAGCGCCTGTGTCCTGCAGGGCCCCAATATACCTGAAGAAAAAAAAGTCATTACATCACCCATTTTATTCCTAGCTGGCTAGAAAAGGCTTTTCCCACCGTATCCAAACTTAAAACGCCTTTTTAAGTGCAGAGTGATCGGCCAGGCAAAGAAGACACAGAATTGCACAGAATTAATAAGGTTGGAAAAGACCATGGAGATCATCAAGTCCAACCTTTACCTAGGTTAACAACCTATCCAACATCAGTCTAACATCTATATCATCTAAACCATTTAAACCATCTAAACCATACCACTAAGTTCATCATCCAACCTATCCTTAAACACATCCAAGGACGGTGACTCCACCACCTCACTGGGAAGCCCATTCCAGTGGGGGATCACTCTCACTGTGAAAAAGTTCCTCCTGACATCCAACCTAAACCTCCCCTGACTGTGTCCTCTTGTTCTGTCACTGGGAGCCTGAGAGAAGAGACCGACCCCCGCCTGCCTACAGCCTCCTTTCAGGGAGTTACAGACAGCAATGAGGTCACCCCTGAGCCTCCTCTTCTCCAGGCTGAACAACCCCAGCTCCCTCAGCCGTTCCTCACAGGGCTTGTGCTCCAACCCCAAGACCTTGCTCTCTGTCTTGCTGCCATGGGTCTTGTGGTGGGCTGAGCTTGGGGCCCCTCATGTGGCTGCTCTCAGCCAGGAGCCACTCGCCAGACGCCCCCTGGGGAGCCAGGAAGGACTAGGGCCAGCCTGGTCCTGCTGTGGATGCTGAGACCAGAGAAGTTTCAGGTCAGGAAATTGCAAATATCATCTGTCCCCGGTGATGGGTGCAGCAAATGGCATTTATTTTTGTTAAAAAAAGTGTGCTCCCATCCCCAGGAACTGTTCAAAGCGGCTGTTGGACAGGTAATATGGCAAATATTGCTGTTTTCTCTGATAAAATATAGTCACAGCTGATTTCAGCCTCGGTGATGTGAGATGGGAAAAAGTAGGAATCACCTTCCAGCTGTGTTTCTTCATGCTCACACTGAGACACAGGCACTGCTCGTCCCTAATTTTCATCTTCCCTTTCTGCAGTTTCTGAGCTGCTAACAGAACTAGCAGCCAGGAAGTGGGTTTTCACATGAGGACCCCTGGTTTGCTCTATCTGCTACATCCTACCTCCAGCTAAGGACAAGGCTTGGCTCATCCCACGGCCCTGGCTCATCCTGCAGCCCTGGTTCATCTCACTGCCCACCCTCCACCTTCAGCTTCCCAGGTAACAACTTTTCCACAAATACAGGTTCAGGTGCCTGGGCTAACCCCAAGGTTCATCCCATCTTTTAAGCCCCTGAAAACCATTCACAGGTGTAGGTAGGTGTAGCATATCCAGCCCTGTGTATCACCCAACATGGCCGGGCAAAATCACCAATTAACCTCCCTCCAAAAAAATGAGAGCTGCTCATGCCCCAGACTCAGAAACAGGATGACCTGCTAGCATGCTGAGCACCAAAGAGCTTCTTAGCAGGTTTGCAGGAGTGAGTTTTCCTGGTGGACATTTGCTCGAGGCTGGAAGTTGACTCAGCACCAGAGCTGCATAAGGGAGCAAGTAGAAAATGATGAACCACTATAGAAAATGATAAATTCCTGCAATAATAAATACTGCAGTAAGAGGTAATTAATTATCTCTATTTGTGCTGTGCTGCCTGGTTATTGATTTAGATGTCTTTCCAGCACTGACTCAGGATTTCATCCGTGTTGTTCCATCTTCTCTCTGTTAAAGCTGCAGGTCTGTGTGGGACTGGCATCTCCTGGACCAGGAATTTGTCCTGTACTCCCCTGGCACAGACTGTCCTATACCTGTGCTGAATAGTCAGGTGTCTTTCAGCGCTGAACTGGACACGTGTATTAGGATAAGGCTGTAGGGATAGAAAAATAACCCAAGACTGAAGCCTGGGAATACCAGCGTAGACGTGGCTGCATCCCATCCCTTGCTGGTGCAGTGATGTCAGAGGCACCAGATGGCTCCGTGATTTAACGATGCCTAATGAGGTCACTTCCATAAAAGAGGCAATTATTTCCTGGGAGCCATTTGTTAACGTAATTAAGTCTCTTTCATGCCTGGTTTTAGCGACTGGCTGAGAACAAGGCTGGTGTGAATGGCAAAGCAAGGAGGGACCATTGCAGCAGTCACCACTGTTGTGTGTCAGTCCGTCCAAAGCAGGAGCTTTTCTGTTTCTCTTTCACAAGAAATGGGTCAGATAGGCTTTGTCTGGATCTGACTGGCAGTGTCTGCATGAGGAGTTGAACTTCCCCAGTCTGTGCTGGTTTGGGCTGGAGAAGACACAAAAAAAGCACTGGATGTGGAGCGTCCTCACCTACAGTACTCACTCAGTTCATCTGGCTCTGTTCTGCTCAGAGTGGGACTGAGAGCAGCCAAACCATTCACTGCTTGGACTTGCTCACACGTGTTCATCTGCAACTGCAACTCCTGTGCCCTGGGCTGATTTTTCATCCTATTTCCCACCAGAAGCACTAGAAAGGCATTTCCAGGGATGCACCAAGAGTAATGTCATTTGTAAGTGTAAAAGATGGGTTTTAATGACTTGTTGTATTTGGTATCTTGGAAGCAAAGGAGCCTGGAGGAATTTCTTCACTTCTTTTTTCTTAAAGAACCATCTTAGTACAGATGGCACTCTGAGTGTTTTTATTAAAATAAATAGGAAAGGGCTGTGCCCCCAGACACCATCCTGCTCCTTTTCCCAAACCTGTGGGTGAAACACAACCACGAGCATCTGCCAGGGCAGAGCAGGAACAACAGCTCCAGCCGTTCTCATGCCAGCACAGCTTTAATTAAAAAATAAACTGTCAGACGCCATAAAAAACTGAAATGGCTTTACAGTTCATCTGCAAGTCTTCTGGCAAGGCTGAGGAGTCAGAGTGGGTGCTGCTCCCTGCTGGGCCTCCAAAGCCTCTGCGTCCTCGTGCAGGAGACGGATGTTCCCCCGTGGGGTGGGACGTGGGCAGTGTGCCCACCTCCCAGTGCAGCTGGCAGCAAGGAACAGGGGTGCCTAAGCCATTCCTGCAAGCTCCCAGGAATGCTTTAAGTGTTTTCATTTCACTTTGTAAGGATTTTTCAGCTCCCTTGTAGACGATACAAATGTCATCCAGGTGGGGAGGAGTTTTGTGACCACACAGCAGGTCAGTGCAGTGGGACATGCCAATGTGCTGCAGAGTAAATGGGACAAGAAGTAATGGGTGCCAGGGCTGGCCCTGCTCTGGGCCAGGGGTCAGAGGGATGGGGCAGCTGGCAATGCCATAGGGGAACTTTTCCTCTCCGTTGTCTCTTAATGCTTTGGTCACCACACCAGCAACTGGGACAGCTGATCCCTGCTCTGCAAGGGGAAAGATTCAGAACATGACAGTGCTGCATCTGTGCCAGGCCACCTCTGACCTATTTAATCCCTTTTGAAACATCTGCCCAGTGCCTGCTGTGGAGAGAAACTCCCCAGGCTCTGCCTGGAGACTGCTTTTCTCTCCTTTTTCAGAGGTTTTTTTCATTCATCTGCTTTTTGCTACTGCTGCCCCCAGAGAAGGCAGATATCCCTTGTCCAGCATTGACTGACGTTGATAAACTGTGCTTCCCTCCATGTTGTGCTGCTGCTTTTGGATGATTATTCCTGTTAATTACTTCCTTCGTAGCAGAAGCCCAATGCAAAGCCATCAGCTCTGAGCACTGCTTGGCTTTTGCCCTTGCATCTGCAACTGCTGGCTTTGGAGAATCCTCTTGGAGACTTGGTTCTCAGTGCAGCTGGTGGGAGGACAAACGGCAGTGCTGCAACACACTGTGCCACCAGCGCCCTGAGCCATGGCTGTATTCCCCCTGCACTCACCCAGCAATGCCCAAAAGCCTCTCCCACAGCCACTTCCAAAATGTTATTTCAAAATACCTCACTTCTCAGTGGTTTTCTGGATATTTGGGTGTTAGATGTGCAGGGATTTGTTGGTCAGAGCAACACGTGTTGTCTCCCTCCTCTCACCAACAGTGGTTAACAAACGATCAAAGACCACTGCTAAAAGGAGTGTGCTCATTCAAACAATACCTGTATGAAGGATGCGGCTGTCCAGGCTCTGACTGCAGGGAATACTTGATGGTGGAGGAAATGGAGCACAATTCCTGTGAAGAGTGACTGAGGGAGCTGGGATTGTTTGTCCTGGAGAAGAGGAGGCTCAGGGGAGACCTTATTGCTCTCTACAACTGCCTGAAAGGAGGTTATAGCCAGGTGGGTGTCGGTCTCTTCTCTCAGGCCCCCAGTGACAGAACAAGAGGACAGAGTCTTAAGCTGCATCGAGGGAGGTTTAAACTGGATGCTAGGAAAAACTTTTTCACAGAAACAGTGATTTCCCATTGGAATGGGCTGCCCTGGGAGGTGGTTGAGTCACCGTCCCTGGATGTGTTTAAGAAGAGATTGGATGAGGTACTTAGTGCCACGATTTAGATGGTGGGATGGTGCTAGGTAGTACGGTGGACTTGATGATCTCAGTGGTCTTGTTAATTCTGTGACTCTGTGACTTACTCCCTACTCACCCATTGGAGTGTACACACCACAGCCCACAGACTGTACCAGGGATCTGTTCCAGGAGAGAGGAGACTAATGTGCTTCCTGGCAGGGCTCTGAATGGAAAGGGGATTTTATATTGCAGGTTACAGCTGAGCTCAGCAAGGCAGCAGAACCCAGAGCAGGTTTGCACTTGGGAGGCTGAACGGTCCTTCAAGGGGACTTAGGCAGCAGTGCCCTCCCTGGCCCTCGGGCAGGGAAAATGCCACAAGCACTGCAGGGACATCCCTTGTCTCAAGAGTACAGGAGGCATTTATAGAAACTTTGCAGCATTAAATACTCCAAACTGACAACTGGTCCAAAGCGAGAGTTGCCACCCACTCAACATCTTGGATGAGGCTGGAAAAGCGAGTTCATCCTTGTCCACAGCTTGTTGCAGTGCCAGTCTCTGTTCAACCCAGGGTGTCCACAGTGGGAGGCAGAGTGAGAGGGCAGGACCCGCCTGTACAGTTTCCTGGACTGAACCCCACCTTGAACCCACAAACAACACAAAGTACTGAGATCTGAGATCCTAAACCAGAGGCTACATGCACCTGAGCTAATTTTCTTCCTTGCTGTCACAGGGAGCTGATGCTTGCAGGTCACTCCAACGCAGTGGCTCTCCGCCACGTCATGTGGGTCTGTCCTGGTTTGGACATTTGGGGGTCAATTAATAAAGATGGACGAGAGATTGCTAGAGAATATACCAACCTCATGGGAAAAAAATATTATATATATACACATATATATTAAAATACATAAATTAACTGTATGAGATGTATATGAAAAAATATATATAAATATATTCATTAAACTGGCAACAGCACCATCAATAGGGAGAAAAACCCAACTGCCAACCAAAATGACCCAGAAAGCGCCAAAACTCCAAATGTCCCTCGGTTGCAGCGGAGAAGATGCACAGGCAGACAAACCAGGCTGGACCGGGAAGCCACCAGCTGGCACAGGGTCCGATGGCTCCAGGTACCAGGGCAGGCAGCCGGGACAGACGGCAGCGATGGAGGGCAGGGAGGGATCCGGGGCTCGGCAGCCGAAAGCAGCGAACAGTCCTTGGTCCAAGTAGAGGTGGAACCAAAGGGACCTCCCGAGGCTGTGCCCGGGGTACATAAAGGGTCTGTCTCTCCCAGATTCCCCCTAGGAACCAGACTGGGTGGGAACTGATGCTCCCTCCCTGGTGCGTTGCTTAGTTTCTATGACAAAGGCAGCGAACTCTATTACAACTCCCAGAATGCTTCCCCCGACTCCCACAATCTCCAGCCACGTGAAAAACTTTCAGAAGCTGGTGAGGGACGTTTCGGGACACCCTCTTTTCCCCCAGGTGACTCTTTGGGGTCGGGCAGCAGTGCCCCGCACCTTGGCAAAGGAGCCCTCCCTCTACCCCTCCCCGTGTGGCTCTGGGACGGAGCGGAACAGGGAGAGAGGGAAAAAAATAAGAAAAGGGATAAAACTTTTTTCTCCCCGTACATCCAAACCTTCCCCCACCCCATGACAGGGTCTCAGGATCTGCCTCTTCCTGGTGTCTGCCCAGAGCCAGTCAGGCTGCCTGTGTCTGCAGGATAAGGGGTTTTTGAACTTGAAGTCCTTGATGCCCACTGGTTATTTTGAACACTGAATCACAGAGTCATGGAAAGGCAGGAAAGACCCTCTAAGACCATTGAATCCAACTGTTCCCCCAGCACTGCCAAGCCCACCACTAATCCATATCCTCAGGTGTCACATCTACATGACTGCTAAACCCTTCTAGGATGAGGACTCCACCATTGCCCTGAGCAGTCTGTGCCGATGTTTGACAACCCTTTTGGTGAAGAAATTTTTCCTAATATTCAATCTAAATCTCCCCTGGTGTAACCTGGGGCCATCTCCTCTTGTCCTGTGCCCCAGATGAGATGTGTATGCATGACATCTTGCTGTCATGGGATAAGGCAAAAAATGAATGCTGCCTTGGTGCTGATGAACTCTGAGAGACAAAATGGACAAAGCTGAGGAGCAAATTCTGTTCCAACAGGTGAGGATGCTCATATTCACCAGTCCAATGTCATATCCCAGGGCTGGTTAAGCCAAGGCAGACTCACAGCCAGATGGACACTGTTTGTCTGCACCATCACCAGCAACATCTGCGTGTTTGCAGCACTGTCAAAGGACAATAATTCTTTAATAATCCATAAACCATTCAATTTTTTCTTGGAGGGTGAATGACTGTCAGCGGCTTCTTGGCATTTAACTCTGGATACAAACTTGGTGAGAAAAGAAAAGGAAACCCCAGCTGTTACTCAGCCACCTGCCCCAACTTATTTTTTTTTGCTTTCTTAAATTTGCTTTGGCTCCAGGGATGAAATGCTTTGCCCTGGTCCAGCAGTAAAAACCAGGGCTAAGGCTCTGACCATGTCCACCCTGCCCTGGCAGCAGCAGCCCATGGCCAGAGAGGCTGGGGAGGCTCCTGCACAGCCAGGACACGGAGGGACCTGCCATGGTCTTCACTGTGTTGTCTGTCATCCAGCACAGTGCCAGCTGACTCATCACACACCTCCTTTTGTTCCTCTTTTCTCTCCCCTGCAGGATCCTGCCTGGGGCTGGCAGAGCTTCAGTGCCAGAGGAGCTTGAAAGGGTCAGAAATCAGCTGGAGCTGCTGGAGGGCAGGCATAGGCACACCTGAGCGACTCCTAAACATCCACTTTGTCCCAAACTGGGGCTAAACCCAGCACTCCTTAGACCAACTGTCCATGTGAGTGTATTTTGGGTGGAGGCTCAAACTCTTACCTCATGGCAGCGTTGCTGCTGGGTACTCTGGTATCTTTAAAACTGTAGCTTCTGCTAATGAGGTTTGCTTCCTGGTACAACTTTATTTTTGCATGGAAAACCCTAAAATACCTCTTCAGCTTCCTACTTTCAATGAGGGTGTTGAAACACCTTGGCCTTTTACACTTGCTCCGACATGGCTCAGCAGAAAGCCTCTTGTGCCAGCTCTGGCCACCAAAACCCCTGCAGGGGCTTCCTTTCTCAGCTCAGATGGATTCAAACCTGTTTGCAGGACTTGCAGACATCCTGCTTTCAGCTCTCTGGGGGATTTTGCACGAGGGAGGATTCATGCTCTCCCTTGGCTGGGATAGACATGTTTTGCCTTGGATAGACATGGATGACAGTGGTGAAGCTCCTCATCTGCTTTGGTGCCCAGGCCACTCTTTTGATGCCCAGGCCTGGCTAATCTGTCTGTGCCAATGGCTGGCAGCAGCATTTGGTCCTTTACTTTGGGACTCGCCAAAACAGCTCCTCAATGCTCAGTTGGGAGAGACCAGCTGGGCTGAACTGGGGGGTGAACAAGGAGCTGGAAATCCCACCAGTGCAGGAGGAGAGCAGCAGTTTGGAAATAGAAGTCAAAGTTGAATTGAAGTCAAGAATTGAAATTGAAGCCCAAGTCCGTGCTATTTCCCCACAGTTCCCCTGCACAAGCCCACCAGCAGCCTGTTGCATCAGACCCAGTGGCACCAGCTCACCCTGGTGTCCAGCACTGCAGCCCATGCTGCTCCCAGCTGCATCCCCGGTAGAGGCTCCCTCTGGAACGGTGCTCCCAAGCAAATTGCCATGGAAACAAGCCAAGGCACACTACATCTGCCTTTGAGCAAGGGCCGAGGGGGTCCTGGCAGGGTAGGGGCTTCATTCATCCCTACTGCCTTCATCCTCAGTCCCAGGAAACAGCAGGGACAAGGCAAGGAAACCTTCCCGAAATCCCTGGGCATGTTGCAACTTTCCCACGGACACTGAAGGATAATAATTCCTTATTTCTGTCACCTGGCAGGAGTTTACAGTGATTTGTGATAAAAATGTGCATGTCAGGCTGATGATGGTGGGGATCAACTCTGGATCAGAGCTAAGGAGTGAAAACTCATTAAACCATAGGGTTCTGACTGCTCAGAAAAAAATTAGTCCCTGCTAATTTGCTCAAACTGTTGCATGGCCATAGGCATAACTGTATGTAGAGCTGAGCTCTAGTGTGTTTCCTTTCCCAGTGGCACTGGCTGAGCTGCCCTGTCCCTGCTGCCTCACACTCTGCTCTACCCCACTTTGCTGTTGGATCCTTTAGGTCTGTGGATAGGCCAGCCTTTGCCGTGCTCGCTCCAGGCTTGTGGCCAAAAGACAAGGAAAAGTGGCTACTGGATGAGGAGCAAAGTCTCTAAATTATTCTTTAATAAATCTCAAACCCAAAATAAAGCCCAAAACCTCAGAAGGGTTAAGGGACCCATCCCACAGGGCCCCTGCCCTGAAGAGAAGCTACAGTGGGAGTAGATGAAAGGCAGAGCAGGACTCTCTTCCTCCATTGTAAGGTGCCGGGAACACGGGGCTTTCCAAAATATCAGTTCCTGTTCCATCAGGAATTCTTCTGCCTCTGTCAGTTCTGGATTTCCAGCTTCTGTCTACTTTCAGGTGCAGTCATTCAGCTGGGTCTCATCACTGTGGCAGAGCCAACTTTGCCTTCTACTCACTTAGGTAAAAATAATCTTTTGCTGTATTAATTACTTTATACAGAAGGATGAGACATAAATTATAACCCAATGGTTATAATTGCATGTTCTTAGCACGTGTGCCTCATTACTAATTATCCTCATTCTCCCAGGCAGATTAAAAAGCAGAAGCTTTGTATTGCTGAGGGAGCAGAGCAAGCACCTTCTTGCCACCAAAGGGGAGTGAAATACTTCTGCAAATACAAAACTAGCCCCTCTTCTCCCCAAATTATATTTGTTGGAGGCTGGTGCCTGCAGCTTCCCTGTTGCACATCAATGCCCTTGGCAGTCCCAAGACCTTCCTCCCATGCTGTGCCTCCCATGCTGTCCCCTTCCATTGGCACAACAGCTTCTCTTGGGTTGATAAGAAAACCCAAAACCTGTACTGAGAGCTGTGTTATTTACTTTTATTTACTCTTCCTAGGCCTGTGGCTTTCCAACAAGTGCTCTTTGGGGCAGAATGGGTGGTCATTGGTTCTGCAGAGTCTGCAGTAAAGAAAGAAGCAAAAAATGTTGTTGTCATGGCTATGAGTGATCCATAGATCCATAAGACAACCTACCATCAACACCCTAGGTATTAAATAATAAAATGCTTTGCTTCACATCCTCAGCCTGAATAATAGCACTGGACATCACCACAGGTCTTGTGGTCATCATTGCCCCAGTGACACCAAAGACTTGAGATCTTCAGATGGCCTCAGGGTGCCAAAGGTGTACTCAATTCCAGAATTCAATGCACCAAATCTTCCAAGTCCAGACTGTTGTTTCTGCTTATAGAAAGTATCTGATATCTCAGACCATGCAGAGATGGACATATCACAAGAGAACACATTTGTACCCGCACAGGCAGCATATCCTGGACTAAAGGACCCACAGTAGTGCCATAATGCTCTTTGAAGACCCATTGGGTTCACTCTGCTGTAAAATAAATCAGGGTCTTATTCTTAGGACAGTTTCTTGTAGGCTTTCTCAGCTGTCCTGCAGCCTTCTACTGCTCCCAAAAAAACATTTATTCTGTTCTAGAAGGGTTCATGACCACACAGCCCAAAGTTCTTTCCCCAGCCCCTCAGCTCCTGGCCTTTGGCTCCTACCCTTTCTCTCTAGGCTGGCTCCCTTGCTGCCCAAATAACATCATTTTGATGAATTTCTAACCTCAGACACTGCAAGTCACATACTACTCTGTTCTGGTGATGAGGTAGCACTTGGCTGGGCATGCAGCAGGGTGTGAGGACCACACTGACCTCTGGTTTTAGGGTGCCCAGTGCCTAAGGGTTAGGCTGAGACCAAAGATTTTCAGGGTTCCCCCAGGGTTCCGTGAGCCTCATGGGAATGGAAAGGAGGGAGAAGCCTGTGGAGTCAGGGTGATGTGCTCCCCAAAGCTGTGCTCACTGCAGTGCTCCTGAGCCTCTCTCTGGGGGATCCCTAACACCCAGCCCAGATCCTGCTACAAAAATAGTTGAAGTGTAAATTGCAGACACTGATGGTTCAGCAAGCTCCTGCTCAAATCTTAAGTGAACCTAGGAAGGAACAGGTAAAACATGATTCTTTTGCAGCTTGTGAACAACTTTGTTTTCTTTGGGAAGGGATGAATAGGTGGGAGAACAGGGAATGTGTCAGTTCTGTTCTTTCCATGGCAGGAATACAGAGTATTTGCAAGGTTATTGCTACATGAATGGCAAATTTCCTCTCCTCTCCTCTCCT
>VXBA01004066.1:2346-41708 GCA_013399895.1 Serilophus lunatus | reverse complement strand
GGGTGAAGTCTGAACACGCATGAGAAGTCTGAACACGCATGAAACAAAGAGCATCCTGGGAATAAAATTGTTTCAAAGAGCCCCTGTTGACAAACACAGGCCAAGGACAAACACCAAACAGCCTCAGTTGAATAAGCTTTAAACATTTTCTAGAAAGCTGAAGCATAATACTTTAGCCTAATCTATTTATATGAGTGTTCTGTGAAATTAATTACAAATGTAAAATGTTTCCATGGCCTAGGTTGTCAACAGGAAGTTGGACTCTGTAAATGTCGTTCATCTTGAAGTGTATGTATACATGGTCTCAACTCACTCCAGGGCTTGGAGAGCCTACTTTAAAGCAATTCATTAAGTTTTAACTCTGGATGACTGCAGGATTTGGCATAATGTCTGCTAGATGGTGATTTTTTCCCATGAAAGAGGAAAGATGATGTGAAAGGAGCTGGTAATTTTACAGACCCTTTCCTTTTGTCATCTCACCTTGATTTAACAACTCAAAAATAATAGAGATTTCTACAAATCATATGCAATGGTTCGACCCTGCCACAATCCAGCCACTAGATTCACCCAAAATATTGTTTTATGAAAGAGAAACACTTTGCATTTTACAGTCAGCTCCATAGGTGCACTGTATTGGGGTTTTCTTCAAACACTTCTGTTACTTTGTTTAAGAACAGATTTGGTGTTTCATTTCCCTATCTTACCCTATCAAGGTTTATTGCTTTACACTTTATAATTGATGCTGCATCTTTTCCCTTCCAAGCTTCTAACCAGTGGCAAGTACATAGCCCGAGCAACTTCCCTCCGCGCTGAAGCCTGTGTCTGAGCTGCTGTGCAGATTAGGCTATTAGCAAAGCGATCACTTCTAACGGGAAAATGAGCAGAGCTGATCAACGTCAGCTTTGGGGCGATTTCTTCATTAAGAGGAGAAGGGTGTACGTGTACCCCCCCCCTTTCCGCGCCGCACACCCCCGCGGGGGCGATGCGGGGACAACGCCGGGGGCGGGGGCGGCCCGGCCCTACCCGGCGCTGCGTGGGGGCCGCTCCCCCCCTGGGCGGGCAGCTCGGCGTTTAAAAGCGGCGCGGCGGAGCCAGCTCCAGAGCGCCAGGAGCCCGTCGCACGGACGGTCCGCAGTGGAGGCAGAGGCGGCACCGGGGAGATCCATGGGGTGCGGGCGGCCCTAGGCTGCTCGTCGGCCGCAGAATGCCGGTGCCCCTGCGACTGCTGTGGCTTTTCTGGCTCTGCAGCTTTTGCCGCGGGTACTTCGAAGGGCCGCTGTACCCCGAGATGTCCAACGGGAGCCTGCACCATTACTTTGTTCCCGACGGGGATTACGAGGAGAACGACGACCCCGAGCGGTGCCAGCTGCTGTTTCGGGTGAGCGAAAAGCGGCGGTGCGGCGCGACGGCGGATGGCGACGGGCTCAGCCTGCGGGAGGAGTTGACGGTGCTGGGGCGGCAGGTCGAGGACGCGGGCCGGGTGCTGGAGGGCATCGGCAGGAGCATCTCCTACGACCTGGACGGGGAGGAGAGCTACGGCGCCTACCTGCGCCGCGAGTCCGCCCAGATCAGCGACGCTTACTCCAGCTCCGACCGCTCGCTGAGTGAGCTGGAGGGGAAGTTCCGTCAGGGGCAGGAGCAGGGCGGCCGAGAAGAGTCCCGTCTGGGCGACAGCTTCCTGGGGCTGCTGCTGCACGCCCGCACCCTGCTCCGCGAGACCCGCCACATCTCCAGCGGGCTGCGCGACAAGCACGACCTGCTAGCTCTCACCGTCCGCAGTCACGGCGCGCGCCTCAGTCGCCTCAAGAACGACTATCTCCGCGCCTGAGCGGCACCTCTGCCCGGCCGGAGTGCCCCGCCCCATCTGAACCCCCACCGGCTTCAAACGGGACCCCCAGCCTTCCCGCCCGCAGCCCTGGCGTCTGCATGGAAGGAACACCTCCTTGCACAAACCCTAGATACTAAGGTTGGAAAAGACTCCCAAGATCGACAAGCCCAGCCTTCGGCTGACCACCACCATGCCCACTAAACCATATAAAGAAGTGCTACATCTGCTCGTTTTTGAACATTTCCAGGGATGGTGACTCCACCAAAATGCATCCTTCTTCATGGAAAACGTTGTTTATTCTGTTTGACTTTCTGAACAAATAGCACGAATCTATAAACCAGGAGGTTCGAGGTACGTTTATTAAGATAATGTCCCATATTCCAAAAGACTACCCTGTGTTGTATCCGTTCATCTTTGGTTACAAAGTAAAGTAAGCCTTCTTATCTCAGATCCCCTGATTTTTGTTTATATATAACCTGTTCTGCTGTGGCTCACCTGCCGCAAGCGTGGATGCAGTGTGGTACACCATAGCCCCATCTGGATTCATGTAGCAAATACTTAAATTGCGTTTGTTGTTACTCCTTCTGGCCCTCTATAAACGTTCTTAACCTTTTGTAATGGTATGTATTCTATGCACGTTAAATGCATAACGTAAAGCTGTGATTTTTCATTTGTATTTGGAAAAATGAGAATTACTCTGGCAGGATTTGTACTCTTCCAGGCTTGCTTATCTGCAACTTTAAGCTATCATAACCTCAAGAACCAGCCAAAATGGTTTATGTCACATCCTGAGAATGCTGACAGAGATTTTTATAGTAAAAAGAATGAGCCCTAGTGGTGATTGGAGTTCTGGAACCCGAATTTGAGAGCCAGGAGCATGTTTGTAAAGCAGACAAAAAAGGTTTTGTCTTTGCTAGCGCAGTGGCATTTCTTGTTGGTGACTTTGTACTTTTGCTAGCTAAGCTTTTAATAAAATTATTTGTGGTCCTAGACAATAGCAGAAGTGCCTAGTGGGAAGGAGGGGGAGGATTGTTTGGGGTTTTAGTCATTGCTATTTAACTCACAGTTCGGGGTAATGTGGCTATTTGGTTACGAATACTGCAGGCAGAATCACTATTTGGATGAGAAAAGTTCATATTTTGTTTTAATAAATATTTGAAAACAATGTTAAAGCACATTTTCGTTCTTTTATTGGTTTCTTTGAGATGCTCTTAATTTAAAACATGCTGTTGAAATGTCTTTTCAGCAAAAAAACTGCAAGTTTGTAGCTCCTGCCAAGTGAAACTTGCTTTTAACGAAAAAATTTAGACTCAAGAGGTAAGCAAGTTTCATTAAAGGCAAGCATACAGAAGGGCTTGTAGGGCAGGTTTGGTTTGGTTTTGTTTTTTTAGCTTGTAAGCCTTTTTAAGCACCTAATAATCTCATGGCAGTCTAAGAGAAGCTGTTTGATGTACTTTTGAGATCTGTTCTTGTTAACCCTGCTTGCATTCAGTTATAGTTTGGTCTGCAAGCCATCCAGTGGGTAAGTTACTCGCAGAGTAGTGGATCAACAGAAGTCACCTGGCACCAGAGTTGCTGGAGGCACTAGGGAAATCTGATGAAGGTATGTGCTTACAGAACCAGACAGCTAACTGCTCCGTGCTGAAGGCAGTGAGGTGTAGCTTGCTAGCAGGATACTTTAAAAATCAATTTGCACTTTTATGTTCGAAGTAATTTTTCAAGATCTTCTGAAAAAGAAACATCTTATTGATTGAGTTTGGTGTAACTACTCAAGTGTCATTTTTTGTGTTGTCAAGTTACAGTATGGCAGGTTCTAGATTTTAAAATAAAAGTAATTAATTTTTGATACTCTCTTAGGGATAGATGGAACAACACAAGAGCCATCAGAGTCACTGAGTCTTGTCTTCTCACTATCACAGCAAACCATACAGCATTTCTGGGCTGGACCAAGCTGCAGAAGAGCATGAGAGTTTAATTAATTTCTATCTTCCTTTCTTAATCTGACCAGTTTAGAAGTAGTTGCCAAAGATGTCATGCAGTTTCATTTGTGCCCAGATGCTTTTTAGAATGGATTTTAGTCTCTGCTTACCCACTCTGATTCATTGGTTATAATATAAATTGTAAATATCAATAAAGAGACTGAAATGGCATGACCATGCTAGTTTTTTAGCTATATGAGAGCAGTACTCAAATCCTAACAAAAAAGTAGTAGTGTAAAATGCAAATTCTTGAATGTTTTTTAAGCAGCTTGGCTGTCCCATTTGCAGTAGCAAACTTTTGGTCAAGAAACTATCCCAAAGTATGCAGCATTCCAGAAGAATAAATGTTTGCAGAATGCTTACTTTTCAAAGCAGGAGATTGTGATCTGTGGATATTTACAGTATAAGTTGTTCCACTCTATGCCCTGTAAATTGTCATCTAACAAAACAAAACTATGGTACTTTATTATCCTCATTAATGTTTCATATGATAGATATGAATTTCTGACTCTGGTTTGTATCAGTAAAATAGAAACATTTTCATATATGGCAGAATGCTGATTTGGTTTCAGTAGCACTGATTATGAGAGGCTTTAAATGTTACTTTCAAGAAGAATATGAAGATATCCGAGTCTAGTCTAAGCAAAAGTTCACATGCATAGTAAAAACAATAAATCTCACACGGATTCAATCAAGCCAGTACAAAAATCTTTAAGGACATTTAAATCTACTAGAATTTAATTTATATAATTTTGGCTGGTCTAAGTAAATGTATACATTAAATGCATAATTTTTGAGTCAGAGCTGATACATTAAATATCTTCTATAGAGCTGTAGTGTCTGCAAGAACTGAATATTTAGTGATATCCAGCGGTTTAAAGTTTTAAATTCAAATTTGTTCTTTAAAAACTATGAAAATTGTACTGCAATCCCCATTGCAATCTTACAAATGTTCTTCTGCTTTTTTTATCTGAAAAAACTTATTTAATTGGAAGATATGAAGATCGTCTGAGTTTATACAACTTACTTCAAATACCAAAGGCCTTTTTGTCACTGAAAATTTGGTAAGGATTTTTAAGCAGAGAGCTTTAAAAGAATGATTAAAGCAGCTATTTTGACCTGTTAAGTCCTCTTCTGTTAAAATACTACATATTTGGATCTTTTTTCCTTTTGTTTTTCAGAATGCTGTAGTTCAAACTAAAATTAAGCTGACTTATTGGTTGATTGAGCTGACTTTCTGGTTTTCTCAAGATTTTCAAAATATGAATTGTTTTCAAATTTATTAAAGAGCTGATGGTACTGAAAAGCAAAAGACAGTATTTTCAGGGGAGGGGGGAGAAAGCCCTGAAGCTGGAACAGTCATAGAAAGCTTACTTAAGTGTTTGTTTTTTTTGCCACTCACTTTGTGACTTAAGTCACAGAGAACAACAGGTTCCCCACAGGAGTTATGGATGCCTTGTTGCTGGAAGTGTTCAAGACCAGATTGAGAGGGGCTTAGAGCCATCTGATCTAGTGGTGTCCCTGCCCATGGCAGCAGGGTTGGAACAAGATCATCTTTAAGGTCCTTTCCAACCCAAACCATTTTATGGTTAGAGTCAAAGCAAGGCCTTAAGGGACACACCTCCCCTTCTCTCCAGGTAGCTTACTTTTGAAGGCAGTGCCCTGATGTAGACATTCTCTCATGTATTGATGGACACAAAAAAGAAGCTCAGTGTGTGCAAAAAACCATTTATAAAGGCTCGAGAAAGAAAAGTGTGCTTTCCCAGTCAATGGCTACGAATTTAAGAAGGGGTGTGCAAACTGCTTTTCTAAATTGCAACTTCCAGTTTCACAGGTTAACCTAACCAAGACCATCCTCAGAAAGAGAAGTCAAATGAAGCATTCAAAAATGTGGCGAGCCTCTAAAAAACCCTGTCTGTTATAAGCTGGATGTATGAATTTTCTGAAGCTAAGTTGTTGCTCCTACAGCTTGTAGTGCTCAATTACCTGTTGCCAAGATATAAACCTCAGAAGCAAAAAAACAGAACTATCTTATTCACTAGAAACAATCTCATGAGCTACAGGGCTCTGCTTATCATCTTGTCTAGAAAATGTATGTTCTGTAGAGAAATTCTACTGGCTGTGTCTGCTGCTGTTTGTGGCTTCTTATTTAGATGGCCTTCATGTTGCTTTAACAGCTGCTTGCTCATGCTTCTCTAATAAGAATTTTGTGTTTAGTAAAGAGGTTTTCAGCTAACACTGAAGTGTTCTTGAGTGAAGTGCATTTCACAGCTACTATTCCTGAAGCAATCCTGTATGTTCAAAATTTGACATTTTTTCTGTCTTTCAAAATGTATTTTTGCTTACAGTTCATTGGGATATTTGTTTTTTATTACTTTGGGGTTTTTTTGCCAAGCCATTAGTGAAAAATTGAATAATTTGTGGGTCTCTATTAAATTTCTATAGTATGTGGAACTGGCAAAAAACCTAAATGTGCTACATGCTTTTTTAAAAGACTGTTTTTAGAATAGATACATATAAAAAGTCTATAACTGTGCTTATTTCTCCATAAAGTTGTCATCCTGCCTACAAGATCAGTTTCTAACTGGAAAAGGCAGGATGTAATGACTAATTCTGTAACAAGAAAAACATATGGTCTCCATAATCATTACATATTTAATGATGTGGCTTGGACAGAAGCATTCATGGCTTTGTAGAGTTATTCTTCCTTGAAAACTGCCTTACCTTGGGGAGGTATCACTGGCAGTCTCCAACATGCCATTAACATTTTTTAATAAGAAAGGTAATGCTGACTGTATCATTTTCTCAGATGACAACCTTGCTCAGGCTACAAATATTCCTCTTTTAAATGCTTGGAAACTGTCTGTGCAGTAGTCATTGTTTGTGTCTGAACTTCCTTTGCCGGGGGGATGGTGGAGGAAGTTATTACAGATGGTTGGCTTAGGGAGAAATTCATAGATATTGTCAAGAGCAGGATGACTAAAAAAGCTATGGACTTGCATTATATTTCCCATACTCTTTCACCTATGCAAGCATTTCACTTGACAGGAGCTACTAACATAGAGTAGTTTTAGTGTAAATGAGAGATCTACTATATACTCCAAACTGCAAGTTGGATTTTTTTTTCTGCCTACTTGCCATCTTTTGTCAAAAATAATGTGACAATGATTTTCAGCTAAGTGCTAGGTTTTGGTCTGAGACAATTAATTCACTTTTAATCTGAAGTTCTCAGCTTTTTCACTAAAATTTATATAAGAGCTTGTTATGGCTTTACCTGGGTAATGATAAAGAATTCTTTCCCATATACTTTGTGTTAACAGCTTCTTAATAGCAGGCTTTGGCCTTTTTTAATTAATGTAATTTTGTCTCTAATTTAATGAAATTTGTATTAAAATTCATAGCAATCTGAAGGTATATGTTACATGTCTTGCAAATTTGTTTTGTTTCGATGCTTTCTTATGAAATAATGCACTTTTAACAGAGGCACAACAAAACGCAAGCTAATTCATAACTAGCACACAAGTCAGGATGTTATTAGGTTTGTGATTTTTAAATAATATCTTGCATATTATCTGATTTCAAAAGGATAACCCTAGAAAAGAGTGAACGAACAAGCAGAATGAAACCTCACTCAGATTTTTTTCCTTATGTATGTGCAGAAGATTAACCTGACCATGTACATCAAGAATGAACTGAAGTTCACCCTGTGCTCATTTGCCCTAGAAGCTAATTTCCAACCAGGTCCAGTTTTCATTTCTAACACTTAAACTTCTGTGGCAATTAGGCTTTTGAAAAAAACAGTCATTGCCTGGTACCACATATATATTGATTTATAGCTCCTCTCCTAATCACCTTTCCATTGTGTTGGATTCCACAACCATATGCAGGCCGTGTGGTATTTATTTACCCACCTCACCGACTTTAATATTTATTCCTTTACATTTCTAAGCTACATTTCCATCTGCCCCACTGCACGTACATCTCGGGCCTGCTCCAAGTTGTCGCATTTAAATCCCCCAGCTATCAGCTGACAGAACCAGGAAAACATCATCATTGTTTGTATGTCAGATTCCATTGGGAATATGGGTCTAGTTTGTAGCCTTTTACTGTCATGTCAAACTAACAAATTTATTGGACAAACCGAGTTTGCTTCCTAAGGATGTTTGCTCTTTGCATGTTAGCCTGTGATTTTAAATTTTGCAGTGTCCTTTACCTACTAACTGCTGATTTTTATGTGACAGTAAGTTACTGCAAAGACTAGTAGTCACATGGAAAACTTGTGGCATAACCCCCATGGTACCTCCCCATATGAATGACAGACACAGAGTAAAGCCCAAAGAAAATCACTGAATTGATCTTGCACTACAGGATTCAGCAAAATGATGTTGTGACAATAGCAAGACACGGAAATGTACTGTAAAATAAATAAGGTCAATATTTTCATTATACAGAGCTTCTGATATGCCTCTAATTTTTTTTTATAGAAATACAAAGAATACAAGCACAGCACTGATTCAGGTTTTGCTGAGTTAACATCATCTTGAAGGTAGTTTGGTTTTCTTTCTGTTCGGATAGGATACTTTTCCACCTGTATGTTATGTAACACTGCTTATAAAAAATAGAGACCCAGCCTTGCAAACACCTTGGACTGCTCTTGTTACTGAATGAGACATATGAGTACTTCAATTCTCACACCCTTATTGCATTTATATTTCAATGTGTTTCCCTTTTGGCTTGGAAAAAAAAATTCTATTCTTGGCGTATTTAAAGCTTTTCTTCCTAAAGTCCAAACAAAAATACTTTTGGTTCTTTTTCTTCCAGCTTGGTTGGAATTTGTATGTGTGCTTATATACCTGGTTTGTTAATAACATTTCCCTCATTACAAATTCTAATTATACCTAGATGCAGCTTGATCTGTTTCTCCACACTTGAAACAAATTGATTAATTTGATTCTCTAATTACTGAAAACAGAAAAAAAATACTAAATGTATACAATACATTCTCTTTCAGCCAGCATGCCTTTAATAGGCTAAGCACTAGTTTTGAAAGAAAACAAAGGAGAAAAAGTAATTGAGAAACCCAGTGTTAATATGTTGCAAAGTCAACACCATAAGAGTCAGAAAGGTAACTGTGGATTCGGAAGCAATAATCTACATTCAGCATCAGGAAAGTGTTTTACACTGTCCTCTTGTGAGAGCTTCTACTTGCAGGCTAGTGACCTACACAAGAAATAAGGTATGTAATCCATATAAAATATCTACAGGTAAATATCATCTTTAGATACAGGCAATAAAGAGTAACAAAACTGGACTAAATAAACAAAGCCATTTGTAAACAGCATATATATTAGAGGGACCTAATTATCTGCCAGACATCTAGTTCTATCAAACCTTGAAAATAATTTACAATTTTCAAGCTCCTAGTTTCAGATAATGTATTTAAATGGGGAGGGGGAGGTATATATTAGGTATTTTAAAAAGTTAAAAAAAAAGTTAATAAAAAATGAAAACTACTATAAATGTGTGCATTCCATAGAGAAAATGGGACAAGAACAAGGAAAGAATGTGAAAGTTTAAAACTGGATTTGGGAGCTAATTTGAAAGCCAATATTTTCCTACCACTTTTTCCTTTTAAAAGAAAGTAATGCATCCAACTCCATACATTGCAGCACTGCCTTGGCATGTGAAGATTGTTTTTTTTAAGAAAATGTTAAATGATAACTACCAGCAAAAATACTTCATTTCCTATAAGTTGAAGACTCAGTCTGAGCCCCTCTTTGACAGCCAAAATGTCTCTAAACAGTCATTGAGTACTTTAACTTATGTATATACCTCTTTCCATCCACCTAGCCAGCCTTTCATCTATATGAATGCTTTACTGTCTGTGAAAAATGCTGTCAGCCAACACTTATGTTAAGGTTTTCCCTTTATTGGTTACACTGAGGCACCAGGACTTTTCTTGGTGCTTTGCTGACTGCAGTATGGCCACTGAGTGCCCTGTGGAGCAGCTACCTCTTGTACAGCTTGGAAAAAGCTTTCTATCTGGAGATTTTCCTCTTAGTTCAGCTCTTCTTTTTCTTGTCAGCCATGCCACTAGTTTATGCATACTGAAGAAAGTGGAAATTCCAGATTAATAAAACTGAAAAGCTGAAAACTGAAATCTTGAAGACCAACATGGAGTGCTCTAGCTGAAAACTGATAGGTACTATATTCTGCCATTCCCTGCAACTACATAAGTTGTATTTCTCTCTGTTAGAACCTCTTTCTCTTCAACCAAAAGAAACATGCTGATCAAATAAATGCAGCATTAACATTGCTGCCAGCCAGAAGGTAGCAGGCACTAAACAATATGGGAGCTTACTGCTCACAAAACTTACTTGGCAGTAAAATCACTTCATACAGTAACAGAATCACTTAGGTTGTACAGGTTTTTCCCAATCATTGCATCAACTGTTAACCCAGCACTGCTAAGTACACCGCTAAGCTGTGTCCCTAAGTGCCAGAGCTGTGTGGCTTTTAAATACCTCCAGTGATGGTGATTCCACCACTTCTCTGAGTAGCCTGTTCCAATGCTTGACAACCCTATTGGTGAAAACTTTTTCCCCTATATCCAATCTAAACCTTCCCCTGGCACAATTTGAGGCCTGTCGCTTATTGCATGGGAAAATAGATCAACCCATGCCTGGCTACAACCTCATTTCAGGTAGTTATAGAGACCAATAATATCTCCCTTGAGCCTCTTTCAGGCTGAACACCACCCTCTCCCTCATATGCTCCTCATCAAGCTTGTGTTCCAGACCCTTCATCAGCTCCATTGCCCTTCTCTGGATTTGTTTCAGCACCTCAGTATCTTTCTTGTTGTGAGGGGCCCAAGCCCGAAGATTTTAACTGTGGCCTCACCAATGCTACGTTTGGGGGTTGATCACTGCCCTGGTCCTGCCTCATTAATCCAGAGGGCACAGAAAAAGCTGGTTCCACCTGAAAGGACAGAGGTGTTTCATGCCACAGCACAGGCTGTTTGACCATAGTCTCACTCAATCTTGCTCATAAAGGCCATCTCTATTTGGAGATGTTTATTGTAGAGTTGTGGATTTTCCCCCTTTCCTCCACTCGGGACCTGAATCCGTTGGTTACACACAGAGGAAGAGCAGCCACGGGAAATGAGGATTTTGCCCACCCCTTCATCCCCAAATCCAAGCCTAATGCCTTTTAAAACCCACCCTTAAGCGCAAGGTCAGTGCGGTGGTAACAGGGATAACAGAGCACCCTCTCTGGTATATTCCTCAGAGGATAAATAATCCATGAAAGATCCCCTTAACTCGAAAGGGGACCAAATTTCCCGCGGAGCACCATGCGTGGGTGGGCTACAGCCGGCCCGCCTTACCCGGCCAGGTCCTCCCCGGGGCCGGCTCTGCAGAGTTTCGCAGCTCCGCGCCCCGTCCCGCCTTCCGGGCAGCCGGGCACCCAGGCAGGTGAGGGGAGTAGATCGGCGCCGGGACTAGGGGCGCGGCCTCGCTTTTGCGCGGGGCCGATGGGCCGCGAGGTCTCGCCCCGCCCCGGCAGTGAGCGCAAGGGTAGCGCGTCCTCCGCGGCACGTCTGCGACCCCTGCGCGCGCAGATGAGTTCCCTCGTCGCTTACTATCGTTACGCTCGTTAAGGAAATGGAGGGCTGGAGCGGGACCGCAGCCGGGCTGCAAGCTGGTTCATAAGCAGGGACCCCTCAGGCAATGTCTCCTGGGTTTTCATACACAGTGCTGTGCAGCCGTGAAGGAATGTGGGCCGCAAAGGGCTTTTTGCCTACACGGTGCATATTCGCTGCTTTGCTTACGAGGTTACAGCGTCTGCTTACTCTGCAGCAGTTCTCCTGCAGAAACTCTTTAGAGTGTCGGTACTGTGAGAAACGGACTCACAATTATTTTAATTTTTAATGCAATTTATTATAAAACAAAGGCAACAGCGCTGGGCGCGTGACTTAGTAGGCTTCCAAGTCAGAGGTGCAGAGTCTCTCAAACCAGTTGGTTTTTATAACAAAATTGTCATAAGGGGTGTGATAGATTAACCTAAAGTTTGTTCACTGAATCATGGGCGAAAGGTATATACATTGTTTGTTCTATAGGAAACTCATGAGTGTTTTGCAGTCTAGCCCATTGTGTAAGATATGCTTGCATAATCACTTTACCAGCTTAAAGGTCCAAAGTTGAAACATGCCGGGTNGTGGAGCGGAGACTCCCCGGCTGCCCAGCGCTGTTTTTGCTCCTTGCTTGCTTGCTAATCAAATAAAATTGTATTTGGATTTAGACACATTAAATTTTGTTGGTGTCTCAATTCATAACAAGGGGTGCCTCTTTCTGAGACCAAAAGTTTGAAAAATTCTCGAGATTAGGTAGGTATCTGTATTTTACAGCAAGCATGCATCTGAGATAGAATACACATCCCAGAACAAAAGGAGCCCAGAGCGTCTGCTGCTCCCAACCCTGATAAAGAGAGTTACCACCCATCTGTTAAGCTGTGAAGAAATACGAGCTCCTGTTAACTTTTCAGGAAACCGCTTTTCTTTGAAATAAACTCTTACTCTAAATTACACTGCTAATGTATCTAAACCACTTTAATATGAATCCTACTCATTTAATCAAAGCATAACTCTTAAGACTGCTTACAGTATGAATTCTAATCACTAGCGAAAGCAAAATTCTGTTAAAATCAGCATTACATCTCACAGTACACGAGGTGATATAATCTAGCCCTGCAATCACGTGCTGTATTTAGGCCTGGGTTATTCTTTCTCTGAAGTTTGCACTGTCTTTTGACTCAGGCAATACTTGCAAGATACAAAACCTCAATTTAGGCAGAGGCCAGTGCAGCTTTTACTACAGTTGTATGAGTTTTTAGGTATCTGTGGAACAGAAATTCTCAGCATAACACCTCTCTGTATTGCTTGTCTCTGAATTGCTCTTATATGCATGAACCTGGAAGACAAGATATGTAACTGCTTTCAGTTATCACATCTCACGTTCTTCACTGCTATTTGCATGCTTACCATAATGTCCTATACATTTTCAATATAAAGAAAATTCATTTAACTGAAAATCAGGACTAGCACACAGATTCCGAAAAGTTCACACAGTTGTGGACACTTTTCCTTTCCTTACAGCATGCTGGAAATGGGCAGGGCTATCGGGCAGGGATTTCTTTTTTACGTGGTAGCTTGGGGCTTGCAGGTGCTACTTGAGGAATACTTTGGCCTAGCTTTATGTGTTCTGTCATCAATTGCTCCAGGAAGGAAAATGTTAAGACAAGGCTGCCTTTGTCATTCCAGCAGGAGCTGTTGGCTACCCTCTTCCTCCTTGCTGATTTGGAGCACTGGAGGCTGGTTGTCCCTGGGACAGTCAGCGAGCATTTCTGTTGCTCAGGTGCTTTCTAGAATTGTTAAAATCAAGTGGATGTGAGTGTCATGCTTTGTACTGAACAATTCAGCATTGTCCAGGTGTCAGGCAATGTGACCCATGACCATCAGGTAATCTACTACCTTGAACAGAGAGCTATCTTGAAACGAGTACAGATGCAGCAGAAGTTTATGGCATGTTGAAATGGTCATCCTTTTTTTTTTTTAAACCCTAAAACATAACTTTGCCATGATACATAATGAAACTTTGTCCAAGAAATTTCAGAAAGATGCTGCAGCCAGTCTTTCAGTATAAATATTTTTACAGTTAGGGGAAAACTGCAGTATTTGGACAATGCTTCAGATTTATGGTGGAAATAGGCACATATTTATATACATATATATATTGTTTTTACATATTTATATGAAAGTATATTCAATCTGAGTACTAACATATTTTTGCATAAAAGATGTTTAAGTCTGTATGCCCCAAACTAGCTTGACTGCATTGCAAGTGAAGATTGGTAATTACTGGGTTCCAATGGGACTACTGTACACAAACAGAAAGAAAAATCAGTATTCTCTTTTACTATACTCAATCAAATGAAGTAAAAACAAAAGGAGACCCAAGGGCCCTGTGTAGCCTAATTCTAAATGGTAGCAAAAGAAAAAATTATAAAAACGTTATGATAACTGCGGTAGGCCTTTGTGAGTCAAAGTACTGAAGCCCAGGAAGTTTTCCATGCACAAAGACAACTAGGGAGATTTTGTTCCTGGTATAGCATCAATATTTTTCCCTGTGAGCTTAAGAACAAAAAGAAAAGAAAAATATTCAATATTTGAAGTCGGTAAAGTTACTGATTCGAGGCATCTCCATTGAATTTCTTTAAATAAGAACAGAACTTTTCTAATTTTAAGATTTGGATCCATAACCTTTCTGCATTACAGTATGCTGCTAGCTTTAAATAAAAGTGTTTATCTTTAGAAAGCAGTGTGGGTGTGAAAGGAAAAAAGAACTCTCACAGAACTCTGTTGCTGTAGCTAAAGTCATGATTACAAATAATTTCCTTGGATTCTGTGTTTTATACTCCTTAATATCCACAGCTGGGATTAAGATATGTGTACTTTAAAGCTTTAGCTTTTGAACATGGTTGGTAGTAGCTCCTACTTTTGGTTTGTGGAACTAATCTCAAGGTGTCTTTTTAAAAGAGACTATTTGTGTCATAGGTATTAAACTGATGGTAGAAACAAAAGACAGGCAAGATGATGGATCAAGTTGAAGGGATTTTTGAATAGATGGATCTGAGTACTCCTTTTGTAAGCAATAGAATGTTCCTGGAGGTCTAGGTAGGTGGGAAAGGAGGGGGGGAATCATCTTAACGTTGTCTTTTGCTGTACTGTCTCTTTCAGTAATAAGCTGCTCTTCATGATGTTACAGGACGGCCTTCTCCCTCTCATGATTTCATTGAAGAACCTGTCACCAAACACCAGGAAATAAACTCTCCAAGCAGTTTGTTATGTTGGAAAGTCAACATTACTTTATTCAGTGCTGAGGTACACGGGGAATCACTCCACCTAGCATGTACACCAATTGCCAAAACTTTTAACTATTTATACTTTTAATTATTGTTTAAGCAAACAAAGGAATTGGTGTCCATTGGCTAAAAGTTACATAGTTCTCTTATTAATTAGCATTCTGTCTTCTATTGGTTATTGATTTCTCACTTCTCATGCTAATTAGTTCACCTTTTCAGTCTTTTTATTATCTTCTTTTCCAGAGAGGGAGAGTTTCAGTACAACTGTTGAATTGTTTTTGTTATTTTTACTTTACCTCTGCTTTCTGCAAGATGTCTATGAAATCTATGTGAATTCTGCATTCCTGGGGTCCAGTTCTCAGCAATATCTTTTTCTCTGAGTCTTTGTTAACTTCCTCCCCCAGATCTGAGAGCATGGAAGCATGTCAAGCCCTAAACTTTTGTTTTACTAACACGTGGACATCACCTAGATCTTGCCTGTCAGCTGTTACCGGTGTCACGGATTAAATCTCACCTCAGCATTTCTCCCACTGCTGCATCGACTCCTCTTTAAAGAAATATAGCTTGTTTGGTAACAAACACAAAATGCAGAGGACAGCAGCTAACACCCTGTTAGGGGCCAAAGTCCCTGGAGGCCAGGCGTGCTGCCTGCCGCTGGTGCAGAAAGGCTGGAGCCTGCTCAGTGAGAGTGCTCAGCATTGCTCTCAGGGTGCTCCATGGTGGGGTTCCATGCCACCCAGCAGCTCAGCATGAGCTCAGAGTTACAGAAGGTGGAACCTTTGGATGCAGGGCATTTTGTCCGTGTGGAGTGGGAGGATGGAAGTGAGAGCCACTACCCCTCTGTCTGGCTGAGGGACAACTGCCAGTGTCCCCTTTGCTTCCTGCCCTCTGCCAGAGCACGCAGGCTGCTCTTTGAGGACTTGGATGTGAACGTCGTGGTGAAGGACGTTGCTTTGGCAGATAGAAAAAAGGTATTTGAAGCAAACTATCATTCACCTTCTCATGAAACCTATCTAACAGTGCTTGTTAATCTAAATCAGAGACAATTCCAAGTTTTACTCTGGTCACAGTTTGTTTATCTGCAAACCTTATCAAGCATTTGCAAAGCTTCTAGGAAAAATCACAATTTGGGTGACTCAGATCTTCCCACTTTCATATGAAACTTTACTTATCATTGTTCATCAGAGGCTGCAGAAACCCAGGCTTCAGCTTTTGTAATAAATGCTTTTTAAAATTCTACCATGTGCTTTGTGACCAAATGTTGAAAATACAGACATTCCCCACACAATTACACTTCCATTTTTTTTCTCTCTTTATTATTTAAGTGGCTTGAAAATCAGAAAACCAAATGGCAATGATGACCTTATTCCATAATAAAAATACTAGTTTATTAACTGATATCCAATGTGCAAAAGTCTTCATCTTAAAGTAAGCACTTGAACTGAAGATGAAAACAATAATCAGAACTAATGTAGTGTCTGTATCTACCTATCTACATTAACAGTTGTTCCTGAAAAAGGGGGAGGTTATTGAACAAGAAAGGACAGGAGTTGCTCTCCCTTTGATTTTAATCTTTCCTGACATATAAAAACCTAATCTGTTGTTTAGATTTTATAAGTTTCATTAAAAGCAGTACATGGCTCCTTTGGCAAATTCATTTCCTTCATTTTACATTTAAAGATGTTTTAAATGTGTTTGAATATTCAGCAGTCAACCCTGGGGCAGCTGGAGCAGACTTGCTGCAGGGGCAGTTTGCAGGCCCATGTGGGAGTGTGTCTCAGCCACAGGTTAAGGGTCTCTGGTGAAGAATTTTGGGCTCCCAAGTTCGTTGTTACCAGAATTAAGGCAATGTAAATTTGTTATTTGATTACAAAAATTGGGGATTGTCTGCTTCCACTTATACTCAGGAACTGATGAAAGCACAATACTAGTCCTAAACTGATAGTGGTGTTTTGTCCATTATGTAAAAGAACAGAAATATGTGAAAGAACAAAAATATGTGAAATGGGAATTGATACCTACTCAAAAGCCTTGAGAATTCAGCTGAGGGTCAGGGCTGGACTGAGCTCTTTCAGTTCATGACAAGCAAAGCCATATCCTGTCTTTCCATGGTTTTTTTTTCAAGAATTAAAAAAAAAAAACAAACAACACTTTTTAAAAATTTATTTGAAAGAAGAGAGAATTTTCAAAGGTTGGAGAGGGATTTCTCTCCTAGCATTTCTTTCTTCTTAGCCTGTCTGTGTTGTCCTTTTTCTTTTCTCACAAGCTATGTGTTCTACAAGACATTTTCACTCCTCTGAGATGCAGGGAAGTGCTCTCTACAATGATATGTGCCAGCTTCTGTGATTCTTTTCTTCCTGCTAAGTGCAGCTCCCACAGTGAAAGGCATCCACACAAAACTGCAAATTAGGTCATGAATTCACATGAAAATGAACACTTATAAAAGGTGTCAGAATTTGGATGATGTTCTGGTTGGGTTTTCATTCCTTATTTGCTGTCATGCTCGAGGGAAAGCTTAACTGTGATTTTATTACTCTAAATATTATAATTTCTGCAGTTTCTAAGAGGTTTTCTTCTTGTTCCAGGTAATGTTTTTTAATTATTTTTTTTCTTCTGAACTTACCTTTTGCTTTGTGTTGAAAGATTTCTGTTGTGTGGCCTGATGAACACGCAAGCGAATATGAAGCTGAGTGGTTGAAAAAACGATGCTTTTCTGAAGAAGCCAGAGCAGAAATACAAGCAGATTTATTTTTACCAGGTAGGAATTAAATCTGTGTCTGTCATGCTTGTGTCAAGTGCAAGAGATCTGACACCAACACTCCTGGCTAGAGGTACCTGTATGAGGATCAGGTCTACCCTGCTGAAGCACTGGCAACCACCCTTGGTGCCCAGTTCCAGGCTGTATGAGCACAACAGGGACCTTTTCCCTCTTCTAGGTCTGTACCCGAGAGAAGTATAACTTTTTGGGCTGAATTTACTTTCCTAAAAGCCTTTTCTTTCCAGAAAGGTTTAGTGGATCTCACAAATGAGCCTTGTGGACCAGCAGTGGTCTGTGTGACAAAACAAGTGCGTGTGTACTGTTTAAACAATTTAGATTTTTTTAAAAAGAAAGGTTATTTAGAATTCCAAGGGAGTTATAACTGTAATAATTTTTTTTCCCTTCCCATGGCCTTCTTGTTAAAAAGTAACTGCAGCGTAGAATGTGTAGTGCTGAAGTTCAGGTTGTGTTTGCTTTGCATCCCATACTTATTGCAGTAGTTGACAGTCTTTTGACCACAAAGCATTTTGTGCAACTGTAAGCATAACATTTATCCACTACAAATCGCTCATCCTTTTGAGTGAATAATTATATACCCACTAGGATTGGTAGGATGTACATCATTTCTTTGACAGCCTTTCAGACTGTGAGAATGAAACGTGTGAAAAGCTGCAAGATTTCTGCTGTTGCTCTTGACAGTGGTCCTTAGAGATCTCCTGTTGCAGAAAGCTGTGCATCTGTATTCAGGTTTAAGTGTTGGATATTACTTCAGAGAGAAGAAACTAGAGGTAGGCTGATGGTGTGAAACTCGGATCCAGGTGTCAGTTTTCTCAGGCCTTAGCAAAGGCAAATCAACAATTGGTTTATGGCCCTTTTTTGGCTGTTCTATATTCTAACAAATAAAGTTGGTTTGTGTTATGGTTTTTTTATCTGAAAGATGAGAAATGGGAAAATACGTGGTCCTAAATACCTCCTGCATCTGAACTTTGTTTGGCATTTTAGTGACAAATGAAGAAGCCAGTTGTTTCCCAGTTTCTGCAGGTCAAATGTTCCTTTGCACCCATATTCCTAAACAAAAGTAAGCCTTACATATCTGGTTTAAAACTGAAGTGGAGAGTAATGTTTTCATTCATTTTAGTGGATCCTGTAGCAGACTCCTCATAGTTCAGAGTGCAACTTTTTTTCCCTGGTAGTATAAAGTTTATTTTGGAGGGCTGGGCATGTTTCCATAGTGAACATGATGAAGATGCACACCACATTCAGCGAAACTAGACTTGATTTCTCATATAACAAGAATTTTTATTTGTAAAACTGAAGATCCTATGGAAGCTAGCAGAATGTTTTGTAACCTCTGAGGGGATCAATGTAAATTGAGACTTGCTTTAATTAATACCTAGGCAAAATAATCTAGATCTCTGGTTAGGTTTATTAGCAAAGGTATCAATAACAGAGATTTCAGTATTTCAGATGTAATGCTACTGTTTTCACCCATTATGAAGTCTAACTGGTTGTGATTTGCCTCCATATACATTCATTCATTTGCACAATGCTTACTATTGGCATCTAAATACAATGAATGTTTTGGAAGCCCGTTCTCCCCTCTGCCACTGCTCCAGTAGAGCCATCCAGGTAAAAAACACTGAAGATCTCTTTTATTCTTTTAGGCAATGCTTTTTTGAATTCTGTTTCACATGGTAGATATGAAGAAATACGTTTATAAAAATTACACCAATTAACTTTGACTTTTTTTAGTGGTGTCATTCTGCTCTTCCTCATATTCTCAGACAAGTCTTGGCTCATTAGGCTGGACAGCTTTTCCCAACTTTTCCCTGGTTTCAGTTGCAAAGAAAAGGCTACAGGCTGTGAGTTTGCTTGCTGGCTTTTTAGGATCTGTTCCTCATTGTGTATTGGGGTAGGTTTAGAACTTGCTTTCTTGTGGTCAATGGAGTTGCACACTGCAAATTACATGCCCTTAAGTAGCTAATCATATCCCAGCAGTATAGTATTACAGACAATTATATGGAATGCCAGCCCTACATACTGATTCAACAAATAGAAACTCAGGCTCAACAGACTGCTGTAGATAAAGGTTAGCCTTCGCTCCTGACATTTTCACAACAGTGTTTTTTTTTTTCTTTCTCTTTTCTTTTGCAAGTAGTTATTTGCTTTTAATGTTGCTTTTCTTTTTAAATGTTTTTCCATCATAGTTTCTGATTCAAGAAACCTAGATGTCAGACATTGTATCAAACTCAAAAAGAAGAGTAGGTCAGATTTTCAGTGCATGATGAAGTGCCTGTAAATAGCTCTATGATAGTATGTCAAGATTCCCCTTTTAAAACATTGCCAGATGCTATCCATGCAATATGCAAAATCTGCTGTGTGTGTATATAAGTGCTCATTTCAGCCTAGCTTACAAGATACTCCCAAAAGAACCATATTCTACTTCTCCAGCTATGGTGTCTCTAAGATACTCTCTTGTTCCATCTAGTTTACGTTCTGTGTTCTCCCCACAAACCATCATAGGAATGTTTTACCATCTCTGTAACTCGAATGCTCTATGCAGTAGTAGAAGGTACTTGTGAGAGTCACTAAATATGGCAGTGTCCAGTTTATCACTGCATTGCTTTTGCTGAGGTTCATTTTCTAAAACGCTGGCATCCCAACAAGATGTGAGGGGAAAAAAATTAGATAATACCACAATGATATTTTCCTAATGAGTAGAAGAGAAAACTCTGCAGAGGTGGTACCTAGTGCTTCTTAGTATTTTTAAGCTTAGATTAGGTTAAGGTTTTAACATCAGTGTTAAGGTTTCAGATAATGATTGTCCTTTAAAATATGATAGTATGATTTTGGATATATACCCAGCTCTAGTGAATTTGAATCAGGATGTTAACAGCATCAATGGTGATTTCAGTTACTCTATTGGGTTCTGAGAGATAAGTTTTAAGAGGATAAAGTTAAAAGTAAGTTTTTATTAAATGAGTTTTCGTCATTTGAATTTATTTTGCAGTAATAATCAGTAAGAGTTTAGTGCTATGAGTTAGACTGGTATATACAGAACTCACAGTAGAGCAAAAATACGCTTAGCTTTCAACAAAGGTTAAAACATACGCTGTAGAGAAAATAATTTTAGATGCAGTAAGTTAATCTATGATTTCTAGACTTTCTTTCCCATATGATGCAGTATAGAAGGTTTTGACTAACCTGCAAAGTAAATGCTGGATAATTCCAAGTGCTTGTTCATGCACACACACCATCTGCAGGGACTGGGCAAAGCATATCCTCTCATTTTGTGCAGACTCTAATGTAAGTTGTTTACTATGACTAACCTGATATGATCAAGAAGCAGGATTCTTGTTTTCTCTTTTTTCCCCTAACTTTCAGAAACTGAAAGAGGCATTAATTCTTTCCAAAGCGTTTCATTCTTCTGATTTTGAAAATTGGAGGTTTAATATTCATAATATAAATTATAATAAAACCAAAAATAGTTCTACAAGGCCTTTGTTTTTATCCCTTATGAGTTGCTTAGCTACTTTTGTAAACATAAAGATTTTTAATTTCGGAAGCAGCTGTGCTGTGCAAGTGAGACCTAAGGCTGCCCAGACATGGATGGCTCATTCCTGTCTTTCCTACCCCTTCAGCTTTCAGAGCATATGTTGTAATATTTCTACTGTAGTACAATGTAAACTGTATTAACTGCACTTGTGCAGTGGGAAAAATTGTGCTATGCTGACATGATAAAATAATGAAGAGCATGAATGGGAAAAACTAGTACCAGGAAATACTGGAAAAGATTATAGTCCCTATACAGTTCAGTACGGCTTCCCAATAGATTTTTCAGTCTGAAGAGGTTTTGTGGATAAAAATGGGAAGAACATTCCTGTTGTATGGCATATGGAAGAAAAATGTGCCGTGGGATATGCACAATTTTCTAAGATTTTCAAGATAGACTTTTTAAAAAATACTTTCAAGTGGAAGGACTTAAATATTTTCACATCATAGGATCTTTTTTTGGTTCTATGATGTATGCTTTCCCATCCCTTTTACATGAAATTATGAATCTCATAATCTGTCAAATTGTAAATATTGGACAGCATATGACATTTTCATTTGGAGCTGAGAAGTAAATCTTTATAAATGCTGCTTATTTTATGAATTGTTTAAAAGCAGTGCATGTGTATGTCAGACAAAAGTGTTAGGAACTAGACCTCAGAATTACTGCAGCTACTAGAAGAATTAAAACTGGCACCAGTATATTTAAATTAAAGTCTAAGAGCTCTTTGAAAAAAACCCACAATTACTAATATGTAAAGCATAAAGATTAAAAAGGCTGCAGGAAATTCTGTGCTAAAATTCTTGTTTTCATTTTCTGTGCTAAAATTCATCATTTACTTTGGAATATTTAGTATTAAACAGGGTGGTCACATTCATATTAGAGTGTTGTTACAGAGTATATTGGCAAATGTCAAGGGGAAAAGGTTACTCCTGCAATAGCTCAAAGACTAAGCTCTTGACTTCGTCAAGATGCCACTGAAGGGTGGGGAATTTGGAGCTTTTCTTCTCTAAAACCTGAAGTAGGATTTTATTTTTTTTCATGTAGCAGCCTGCACCTTTAAAACAATATACAAACCCAAGCCACTAAGGTTGCTAGCTGCATTTGTCACTGGAAGGGAATTTGTATGACAAAACTGAAACTCTGAGGACAGAGTTTATGGCCTTGTAAGGCAGGATTGAACTTGTATTTACCACTCTCTAGGTTACTTTGGTGTTTTTAAGTTTTGGTGGCTTTTTTGTTTGTTTGTCAAGGTTTTTTTAAATGCAAAGTAGATAAATATATATATATATATAAAAGCTGCTTAATTTTAGTATCTGCATGGGAAGTATCAGTGAAGAAGTCAGTTTCTTTGAAATCTTGCAATTTCCACATCATAGTGGTACTGTAGAGGTCAAACACATTTCTTTAGTCAGTAGGCACTGTTACAGTATTATTCCTGAATACATTTCAGAGTATGGCAAGGCTAAATTCCCATTACCCTAGCAGGGTTAGCACTGTTGGGGTTTTACACAGAACAAATTATCTCTCTTGTAAGTTAAGTACAGAAATATTTTGATTTTAGCTTTTGTCTCTCTTTGGTTCCATAGCTTTGGAAGTGTAAGGCCAGATGACACCCCTCAGTGCAGGGGATCTAGTTGGGAGGAGGATGAAATGAGTGGTTGTTCCTTGGATATTTTCTCTACAGGCCTGTAACAGTTGACAGTTTTGTTATGCCAAAATCAGTCCCACACAGACTAATGAGCATGCACTATTTTGCAGTGCTACGACAAAGCAGGTGTTTGTAACAAAACCAAAACCACCTGAAAACCCAATGCCATAGCCCATGCCCGGCTGCAGAAGGGTCAGCCATATTAGGTGGAACTTCTAGCAAGACCAGTAGGCTTTGGAACTTTGAACAAGATGACAGTCCGTGTACCTACCCATGGAAGCCTGGGACTCCTGAAGATGCAGTTAAATTCCAGGTGCATGTATTTATTTTCCAAAGTCAGGAAAAATCTCTTGCTATCTTCCTTGAAGTTCTGCTCCTTAATTTTGGAATAGTAGGAAAATATTTATTAGTGAGACAGCAAGAAAACTAGGAAGGAAAAGATGGAACTTAAAATATTCCATTAGTTTTCATATGTTTATTTACCTGGAGTGACTTACATTTGTCTTTCAAAGAGTACTCTTGGCAGTTCACACAGCATACCTAGAGCTATTTCAATTTCATAACTTTTACTAAAGAAAAACAAAAACATTCATATTTTATTTTTTTGCCATTTTTCAAGTGTGTGAGAGTATGTACATTGAGTTAAGCACAGTGGAGCAGTGAGTAGCTGGCCATGGAGTGGTCTCAAAAAGGAACTTAATGAGGTGAGATTGTATCGTTAATTGCATTTTGTGAACGTGTTACAAAATTCAACAGCTTGTCAATCATACTACTTCCTTTTGGCAACATAGGTAGAGTATAAAAGAAGGTCTATGTGGATAGCTTATATTTGGGCACGTGTGTTGTGTTTTTTGGACCATCTCTAACTAGCACTAATCAGAGGAACCCTGGCTAACGGAAAGAGGAACCCTAGTGGTTGAAAAATGTTGTAACTATGTTCATAGTATGTAACTATGTTCAATTTTTTGTAAGCGCATTTTATTTTGTACTTGCTACCTATATCTAGAAAAAGACGAAAAAGAAACTGCAAACCTGGCCTTCACATTTGTTTGCTGTATAGTATGTTGCTCAGTCACCAAGTGATATTCCCCAGAGCTAGCATTCTGAAAGCTCCTTGGAATTTGTAATAGTTTTTATTTGTCTTGTCGGTTGAAGAGATGTTGGAATAATGAGAGGAATAAGTGTTTATAAATGATGCCATCTACATTTCTAAAAATGTTTATGGTTTAATTTCTAGCATCTAACCTCTGTGGTTGATGATTGGGCAAGTTAACTGAACATTATCTAAAATTTGGTACTTTAGAGATAAGATATCTGTGCTTTAAACAAAACAATTATTCTGTGAAATAGATAATTTTTTTTCATGCTTTATAGTGTATTCTCCTCAGAATTAGTAGCTTCAGACTGAATATATAAAAGCAAGGTAACACAATTATGTCTTTACTGTAAGAGTAAGAGCTCTGATCCAGTATTTAAGAGAATGCTTGACTTAAAACAGTAACGTTTCAAGTTTTTCAAAAAACTAGAATCAGTGCTAACTTTATGCAAAACAAAAAGTAAGAAATTGCATCACTGTCCTTTCTACCCATTACTGTGCGACCTCTCTGGTTTGAAAGTGTGTGTGTGTTTATTTGTGCATGTAAGCCAGTGAACTTAAAAACTTAAGAGAAATGGAAATAAGTGAGAAGAGAACAAGAAGGCAGACAGTGTTATATTTGGGGAGTATCTGAAATAGGTCTTTTGTACAGAGGAAAAAGCAATTCCCCACATCTGTTTCTTTGTGCTACCTTCAAAAGGCACATTTATCTGTCCAAACAGACTTTGGTATCTGCTACCAGCACAGCTTTTCAGATCAAGTGACCAGATTACACCTTGTTTCCTCATTCTGCAAGTTGACATGTAAGACCCAAAGTTTCTGTGAAAGAGCCCAGAGAATCACAATCACCAGGATGGTTTGCTTATGAGCTTAGCTGAGCCATAGCAGTTGACAGCTTGGAGATGGGGGCTGCAACCACTCTGTGGCACCACAGCTAGCCCAATGGAATCAGTGGAGGGGACAGAATGCTATTGCAGGGAAGGCTTCTAAAAAGGCTCTCTGTTCAGTGTTAAAATGATTCATTACTGTGAATTAGCATTGAATACACTGAGTGAGTGTTTAAGGTAGTGGTAGGCGGTGGGTGCAGTAGGAGCAGGGCAGAGGTCTATGGAGTGATTGGTATGGCAGAATGGCTGTGCAGAGCCTGGGAGCTTGGTGATCCTGGCTCTCTGGCCTGGTCCATCCCTCCCTTCAGCACCTTTTCCTCCAGACACCCTCAGGAAGTAGAGAAGACCCACTGCTTCCCCGGAGCAAGTTGCCCAGAGAAGGTGTGGATGCCTCATCCCTGGAAGTGTTCAAGGTTGGGTTGGATTGGGCTTGGAGCAATCAGGTCTCCTGGAAAGTGTCCTGGCCCATAGAAGAAGGGTTAGAACGAGTTGATCTTTAAGGTCCCTTCCAACCAAACCATTCTATGATTCCATATTCCATGACATGACATGATTCTGTGATAAACACTAGTACAAAAATAAGGGAGAAAATAATTACCACCAAAAAAATGGTGCTTTCTAGCAAAGCAGCTTAATAAAAGTTACATCTTGACCAAAGATTCATTTGCACTAGTAAACTTGCAGTTTCAGGTTAAATGTACTAAGAGGGCTTAGAAATGCTATTTGTAACAATAAAATCACTACCAAGTCCCTATAGCAGCTTTCTTTCAGGTGCATGGGCAGCCATTTCACTCAGCTTTAACCCTTTAACTCAGCTTTAAACCCTTTAAACTATTTTAAAATCCCTATGAATAAACAAAGCAAAGACCAGGATGGGTTCAGAGATATGCTGTGCACGAGGTTAGGATGTTCTGTGCAGTTCTGTGAGCTGCAGAAGAAAATCCATATTTGCAAAATACCAAACGTGACCCACAACTGTAGCTTCCAGTGTTCTCTGCCAGTAGTGCAGAGAAATTAAATTAAATTTAACTGTGTTAATCTTTGCCAAGCTTCGGAAAGTGTCCTTGTGAGAAGCAGTGCTTTGGGCTCCATGATTAATCTCCTGCCTTTTTGCTTTATGCATTGCCAGTTTCTTGAGTTCTTGGTTGAATGCACTGGAGGCACTAAATCTCAGGTGATATCGATTTCAGTGTTGTTTAGCAAATTGGTCCTGGCAGAATTAATTTGTAGAGAAGAAAGGGAGGGTGGGATGGGGGGTGTGGAATGATGTTTTATTATTTTAACAAAGTGATCTTGGCCTATGATGTTTAGGCCAAAACAAAGAATCATGGGGTTCTAGTTGTTATGTGTTTTGCCTACAGTAATGAATAGCTACAGCACTGCCTTTTAGTGAGGAAATTAATTTGAATTTTGCATATGTCTCTGAAAATCTTAAAATGAGAAGTTTTTAATAGGTGGTTAACAAAGAGATGCTTCCTACACCATTCTAGTTTGTCCTAGCTTTTGCACAGGGACAAATTACTCTATTGGTAGCTTTTCCCTACATCTCCTGTGTGCTACTGGTATGGTATGAACATTGTATGACTTGGCTACACTACTCATTCTTCCCTTGTCTAGGATTTTGATCCCTTTTAGTCTTTGTTGAAGCTTTCGGCAGATACTACCATGGAAACCTCAGCCCAAATGGTTAAGGTTTACCAAAGTAAAGAGTCGTCTTACACTAGACCAGGTTGCTCAGAGCCCCATCCAACCTGGCCTTGAACACCTCCAAGGATGGGGAGTCCACAGCTTCCCTGGGCAACCTGTTCCAGTGCCTCACCACTCTCCCCATAAATAATTTTTTCCTAATATCTAATCTCTACCTTTTTCTTTCAATTTGAACCCATTTCTCATTGTCCTGTCACTACATGCTCTTGTAAATAGTCTTGTTCTGTCTTTCCCGTAAGTTCCCTTCAGGTAGTGGAAGGTCACCCCAAAGCCTTTTTTTCCAGACTGAACAATCCCAATTCCCTCAGCCTTGCCTCATGCAAGAGATGCTTGCTCCATCCCTCCAATCATTTTGGTGGCCTCCTCTGGACTTACTCCAACAGGTCCATTTCCTTCATGTATTGGGGGCCCCAGAGCTGGATGTAATGTTCTAGGTGGAGTCTTACAAGAGCAGAGTAGAGGGGCAGAAAATGAATGGGGATGAAAAGTATTTCAGGGGCATGGGCAAGAAAAAGTGAAACCACTGGCTTTGGGTTCTGAGCAAACTTTTTCACAGAGCTCTTCATGGACGGGCCTGGTCCCACGATGTGCACTTGACCTCAAGTAACCTCCACAGGCTACTTAGCTGACCTCACATGACTCTGAAGTCAGCATGGTCTGAAGCAGTGAATTTGACCTCAAGTAACCCCAAGGCTAACTGGTTGTACTGGGGTAACCCCAGCACAGTCCCAAGCACTGAGTTTAACCTCAAGTAACCCCATAGATTAAGTAGTTGACCTCACATTGTCGGGTCTTGCCGACATGACAATTGAGTTATTTGTGTTGGCGAATCTGAGAGACATGACTCTGTGGTGGTGACCAGGTCCGAGAGGCTTAACTGCCTCTGTTTATTCTGATCTGCTTTTTATAGGCAATTTGAACACCACGTTTAATCTCATCATTGGTTGGTTTAAACACAAGCTCATGCTCATTGGCTCTAGCTATATTCCATCATTCCCTTGTTCTCTCCTGGGGAGGGGGCTGTAATTTTCCACTCCTGGAAACTGCCTGCAGTTTCCAGAGTGTTCCTGGCCCCCCATATCACATGACTCCAGCATTGTCCAAACCCATGAATCTGACCTCAAATAAGCCCCACAGTCTAATTGGTTTGCCTCAGGTAACACCATCATGATCTCATTGGTGGATCTGAGCTCAGGTGACTCTGTGGTTTGACTTATGAGGGAGGTCTGAAGGTGCTCCATAGTGTTTTGCCCTATACAAGGAACTTTCAAAGCTGTCTTATTTTCAAATTTTCATTCTTGTAGTTCACCAGTACAGACAAAAAAAGGAATATGGACCTTTCTGATGTACTGTTAATAAGAAATACCCCTTTCAAATGGTCTTTCATTCAACTTCTGTGTTAAAATTTCATTACTGAAATTACTGAATGTTTTGCTGAATTTCATCACAAAGCTTGCTTGTCATCCATGCAAATTCAGGGACCCCATATTAGGTGGTTGACTGCAGGGTTCATGGCATATTCACAAATGTGTAGAAGTCCTGTTAACTTCAGACTTTGATTATGTCCTGAGTTGTGACATTAGAACAGCTAAGCACTTGTTTCTCTATTTTTAACCTTTCAGAACACCAATACTGGGGCTCAGACCTTCAACTTCCCCAAATACCTTTTGAAGAAGTTATGTACAATGATGAAAGTGCATACGAGTGGCTATGCACCCTAAAGAAACTAGGAATTGTTCTACTAACAGGAGCTGCTACAAGCCAGGGAGAATTGATTAAACTTGGCCACAGGATTGGGTTCCTGCGCCTCACTTTTTATGGGTATGTTTTTTTAATATATTTGCTTTACCAGCTTTGTAATTACATCTAATTTTCTTCATTTAAGCTTGTTGGATCTATTTTGTGGATTAATTTATTAAAGTAAGCTGTATGGGTTCTTTCTACATATATATATTACAAAATCTTGTGTTTATATTCTGTACAAGAGTATTGCTTTGTTGTCATGGGCAGGGTATGTAAAGAAGAGCAGCAATAACATTAACTGCTGAGAGAAGGAAAAGTGCCTAAAAATGGATGATGCCAAATATAACAATGAGATGGACTTACTTATCTATACCTTGGAACAAAACCAAAACTCCCTAGTCCAGTCCTCTCCTGAAAAGAGGAAGTTTTCTTACTGAAGCTTTTTCTTAGTCTGATTTTGGGTCTGGAAATTGGTAAGACTTAGATAATATTATTGTGTGTCACATCACTAAGAAGATGGGCAGAGTCTGCTCTGGCCATAACTAATCCCAATAAGCAGAACTCAGCTGCAGGAGTACAAGGAATTTGTGAATCATCCTTCTGAAGCCGAGAGGTGGTAAACTGAACCTCTGCCTCCTCAAGCACCTACTACGTGAGTAGACCAACAATAGAGTGGCAGCTCACGTCTAATGAGCTGAGTCAGTGACCTCTGTCCAGCTAAGTAAATAAGCAGCGTTATTAGCTAACATTTATAACTTTCAGCTCTGAAACAGTAGTTCATTTCTGATTGTCATCCAATTCTGAGGTGACTTTTACAACTGTAATAAAATAATAACTTTGAATAATTCCCTTGCTGTTTCACTGGCAGCTGAATACAAGGCCTATCAAATATTATAAATAAATAGATAAACTTGGAATTGGCAAGCTTGCCAAATAAAATATTGCCTCAACATGGCCATGAATTTTGAAGTGAAATGTAACAGAAATGAATGTAATTCTGACACATGGAAAAGCGAAGCCTTTTTTCTTGTCTAGATATGTGCTTGGTGCAAGCTCCCTAAAATGTCTTTACTGTAAAAAGTGGAAACATTCTCTGTATTGGCCATATATCAACATCAAGTCTTTCCATGCTTTTAAATTAACTTTTTTTCATTACATTATGGATTCCCAACCCCATTAACAAAGTCTCCAGTTATACTACAATTTATTTCCCCAACTTCTCATGCCCTAGAGTTTGTGTTCCTTCCATTTTCTAAAACCTTGTCCCGTGCTTGCTGTGGTGTGAAGACCTTTCTTGGGCACCTCGGCACTCCCAAGAAAACAGCCAATCCATCTGTATCTCCCAGAGGGCTTCAGCAGCAAGAGTCCCAAATCTCAAACAAATGAGATGTAAACTTTTGATGACATGCAAGACAAGATGATTCAAATGTATCTTCGGCTCCTAGTGTAGCAGTTTGCAGATTAACAGATGGCCTGGTTTTCTGCTCAGGGACTGACGCCATGTTGCTACCTAACACAAAGAATTACTACATCTGCTTGGTGCCAATTTTCCTTCGCTGTCAAACAGTCTGACCAATGGGCTTTGAAATCTGACCCTAATTACTAAATCACAAACTATTCAGTCCCACTTTGCTCTTGCTAAGGGCCTAGAGTCCTCTGACATGACCCACGTATTCTTCCCTTACTTTTCTGCTCTTCGCATGGCTGAGTTGATGCTTCAGGTCAGTTCTTACACAAAGTGAAGTTGATTTTTTCATATTCAAGGCTGAGGTCCCTATTAGCATCTCTGACTTCAAGTCAGTAACTTGAGCTTTGACCAAAGCTCCCTGTGTGGCAGGAAAGCTCTAGGCGACCAGATCCCCTCACAAACCCTGACAGCACAAAAGCACTGACTGCTTTTGCAAAACCTTATAATGCTTTTGTAAATGGTTACCACTTCAGCAATTTTATATATTGCATATAAATGAGAAAATTAAAATATGTTAAATTGTTTTAGAACCACCAAGTGACTCTGTAGTGTATTAAATTAAAGACTGAGCAAACCTAGTTGCCTTTGACACTAATGACAAGGATGATATAAGGGGCTGTTTTTTGGCTGTCAAACTGGTATCTATGCAAATGTAGTTGAAATTATCGTACTTGAGTACTGAGGTCATGTACTGGTGAATATTTGTTGTTACTGAAGACATACACTGATGAATATGTGCTGTACCAAATAATAAAGACTATTTCTCCTAGGCAGTTAAACACATTTTCAAATACTCAAGGGGCAATTGCAGAAACTTAGTTTTAGCATTTTGCGTAGTTTCTATACTAAATGCCACTCCTAGAACAAAAGCATTTGTATACTGTGTATAAATAATTTTTGTCTGCATGTTCTTTAGCGTATTTTCTTTTTAAACTGTTACTAAGAAGTAAAGCTAGACATACACCATCCAAAACAAAACATACTTGGTCTATAGTATATCTCAAGAGAAAACCAGTTTCATAATTCCTTTTAAATCACTTACATGTTTACAATTACAAGAACTGCATATGGTGACTTACACATTTTAAGGCAAATGTCTGGATCTATAACATGCATCTCCTGAGGACTCTCTTAAATCATGTGAACTTTGTGCAAACAAAACCCATGGTTCTTGGTCTTAAATTCTCCTCCATGGTGTGTCACTTGAAAAGCATTTTGTTTGTGCTGCAAAGTGATATATGCACATCTTTGTCATATAACTAGGACATATTTTTTCACTGCAGTTGTAAGAAAACATTTTTACTGAATTTTTGTCAAATTCCAAGATAGAAACTGTAACAAAATAAATGAGTCTGGTTCTCAGAAGGAGTGTCAGAGAGGGGGAAGAAGTTTCAAAGTCTTTCATCAAGACATTTTCCTCTAGTGGCAAGTCTTTGAGTTACAGGAGGGATCCTCCTGCAAAGATACTCTATATTTTCTAAGATTATAAAGCCTTAAAAATAAGTTTTGGCAAAAGTTACGTAACCTTTAACAATTTCATATGTCATTGATAATGTGGCAGAGGAAAGTAGAAAGTCGATAAAAAGCAATTGGCCAACTTCCACTTGCTGATTTCTGAAGCCTCAATACTACGATGAAGATTTCTCCTGGCAAAAGCCTCTTGGTTTGTGTCTTCAGCTGGCTTTTGAATTCAGCAAAATGCTGCCACTGGAATGCCATCATTCTTCTAGGTGCTACACTGGGGGCAAATGTCCCTTGGCACACTGAAGTTTATCTAGGACTACTGAAATAAGCATCTGTTGAGGTGGAGAGATGCTGCTAAACCCATTTCTTTATAATGTTACAATATTTTCATGTTCAAAGATGAAATTACTTTTTTTGTACTGTGATTTCACAGTGTCAGTGTGTACTGTGTGTCATGCTGGCTGGCTGTTCTAATGTATTTTCTCTTTTCCCTTTCATTACAAAGACCAACTTGGCAAGTGCAAGACAAAGCAGATGCTAACAATGTAGCTTATACAACCGGGAAATTATGTTTTCACACTGATTACCCAGTTCTGCAGCATCCGCCTGGGGTAAGTGGAATCTGCTGACTTTTTCACCCCACAAAAGGGTGAAAGGGGAAAGGAAAATGTTCCTATAGTGTGAAATATGGTTGAGGTCCAGTGACTCTGAATTTTGTCTTAAAAGAGCAATGTAAAAATAAAAATACATCTACATAGACATGAACATACAATACATACAGTATGATGTAAGTTCAGCATAGTAAGCCCATTATATATCCTATAATTTTAAAATTAAATTCACAAAGTATTGAAAATTCTACCATATGAGAAAACTTTAGGGTCCTGTATGTGCTTTGAATACTGCTTTCATTATATCGCAGATGTTAGATGTTTAAATGCTGTGACATTTTAGGACTCATCTGTTTAGTTCAGGAGGGGAAGAGAGGAAGAGGGTATCTTCTGTTTTCTGTGAACTGATTCAAGGTAGGCACTTGTTAGCCCTTTCATAACAGACAAAAAAATAGGTCATTCTGTAAAACTGGACAACAGAAAATATGTTTTCATCTAGTACCTGTCATATCAAAGCGTAATCTACATAATTCACATAGTTCCAGAGAACTGGAAAATAGCAGAAACAGGTAAAAAGGAACAAATATAACACTGAAAAAGTTTGCACCTATAAAACGTCCCTTTCTTGTGCTAGTGGAGTACTTTGTTGTTTCTTTACTTAAACAAAAAGCTGATTTCATTTAACCGCAGGTAAATACCAAGTACTTCACATTAGGATTACCTTTTCATCATTCAGATACTGTTCATTGACGTGGAGTAAGAATGGAGTAGGGCTTCATTAACAGAGAGCAGATGTGAATTACCTCACTGTCCTGTCTGTGCCAAAGCTCACACTCTGCAATGAAACATTAGAAAAAGAGTGTAACATTTCATTGTGCTTGTTAGAAACAAAAGTATTAAAGTACATTGAATTGTTTATGAACGTTGTCCCAAACATGCAGTTTTCTTTATATAGCTAGTTATTACACAATATTTGAAGACATGTTTTTAAATGGATAATTATTTGTTTCAAAACTGTCCCATGAAAATTTCTTTAGGATTTCCTAGGATCATAATATGACCTATGTTACTGCAGCCTGTGCAAGGCCAGCTGTGGCCACAAAAAGAACTTATTGTCTTGTGCTCACTCAGTAGGAGCACTGCACTCTACCCACAGCTTCAGTTTTCTCCTTCATCACCGTCAGTGAAGTCTGTGGGTCCAGCTGATAAGGAGCAAAAAAACTGTCCTCTGCTCATCTTTCTCTTTCTGAGGTTTTTTGTGTTTTGTTGGGGTTTTTTTTAGGTTGGTTTGGATTAGGTTTGATTTGGTTTTCTGGGATGTTTTTTGTTGGGTTTTTTCCTTCTTGTAGTGGTCTCAGAAATAATTCACCATCATGGAAGGGGGGCTGGGTTGCAAAGGTAACAACCTTTGATATGACGGGTATATTTTACATCCTTTGCAAGATAAGCAGTTATACTTTGTGTAATATTGAACTCTCTAAAGTCACAGGGAGTTTTGCTGCTTGTATCAGCAGCTCAGACTTAAACCAGTGCAACCTAGAGCCCAGTTTAAACTTTGCTCTGTGTTTTAACTTGGCAAACTCACTCTGAAGTGAAATGAAACTGTAATAATACTGCTTTATGACAGAGACACTGGGTTTATTGCCTTCTCTGGCATCCACCTTTTCTCCTCTATGAGTGGATAATTCTCAACAGGTTTTGTTTCTGCAGGACAAAGCTAATCCTCCCTGTTGAGATACGACCTCAATACATTTTAAACTGTGACTGCCACAAAGAGTGACTCAAAGGAAAGAAGCAAGACCACTTTGCCACTGACTTACAGGTTGCAAGCATTAGAGTATATCCTTTGTGAAAGTGGTGGCAGAGTGTTATAAAGCTGCAGTAAATGAAAACTCTATCTTTCACTTGCAAAGAAACCCCAAAACATCAAAAAAAAAAAAAAAAGAACTACATGAGGGAACTGATACTAATGAGCTGTTAAATATGCAAGCTGATTATTTTTTTAAATGAGCTGTTAATTCATTCCAGGTTCAGTTTCTCCACTGTATAAAGCAAACAGCTGCAGGAGGTGAAAGCAAAGTTGTAGATGGATTTCACGTATCCAACAAGCTGAAGAAACACCATCCTGAGGCTTTTCAGATCCTGTCCTCTACTGCTGTAGACTACACTGATGTTGGGGTGGACTACTGCGGTTTTGCTGTGCACTGTAAACAAAGGATTATAGAGTGAGTAGTTTCAACAGGTCCTAAAAAGGAAGTCCCTGTAATATCTTAGATTACATGTTGGTAGAAGAAGGTCTGCTCCTGCCACCTTGTGGGGAAACACTGGTTTAACTTGGTCTGTAGTCGGGGTTTTGTCGAGGAATGGTTGGCAGAGAAGGGACATGGATCCCTGGAGCCACTGCTGCAGCAAACATCATGTTAGCTAAGTAAACTGCAATGCTAGCTAAGTGAGCTTGAATTAGGAAAGTAGGCCATAGTGTAGAATGCAAAGTTATGCCGACAAGGGGGAGTTAGAGCTTCCCTGTCCTTGTAGTTAGTGAAGAACAAAGGGCTAATAGTAAATAAGGGAAAGTACCAGCATAGCTCTGGAAAGTACCAACTAGTAGCTAAGGCAACCACTAGTAGGAAGGGTATGCAAGGTATGACCATTATATGACCATTATGCCGCGACCAATTATGCTGTATTGCTAAAAATAGTAGCCAATTATGGTATACTGCTATAAATAGCAGATGTAAGAAAAGTATAAAAGATGTAACACTTGGCAATAAAGTGAAGCTTGCTTTACCAATCACATTGATTGATTGCTTGATTTCCCCCGCCATTCGCAGGGTTTGATGGGGGTTTTTGTTTGTGTTTTTTGCCATGGCACGACTTACTTGGTGTCGCCATGGAGTAACAAGAAGTAGTGGTAATTAGGGCAACTCCTAGGCACTGGCATGGGTTAACAGCAGCCAGGTCTGTTACTAAATGACAGCCAATGTACATCTGTATTATGCCAGAGAGGTTGTAATTTGAAACATTTAGATGAAGAACTATAAACTATTAAAAGATCAAATGTAAATGTTCATATTCTTTTTCTGATTTTAAAAAGTTTATGATTCTACAATTAAAGAGTATATAGTATAGATTTTTCAGCAAATTAAGTGTCTACACTTTCTCCTAATTATACCTTTTCCTAGTTAGGTTCAATTATCAAAATTCAATCCAATAACAATCTGCATTTCACTACTGAAGCATCCTGAAATTCTAGCAGGAGAGTTCAGTTGTTGGATAACCATCTTAAAGTAGTTCAATAACAATTTTCCCCTCCTTCCCCTTTCCCATTCCTCCCCCTCCCTCTCAGATTGCCTTTTTTCCTTTCCTTTGTTTCATAGCCTGGATTCCAGAGGCCAAGCAGTTCGCATCAATTACAACAATGCGACAAGAGACTCAGTATTTGATATACCAGCTGAAAAAGTGAGGCCATTTTATGCAGCTCTAAAGGAATTTAATGATTTATTAAACAGCGAAGAGCACAAGTTTACTTTCAAGCTTAAACCAGGTCAGTAAGTTACTTCTCCTTGCAACAATTTCTCACGTTTCTCCTAGCAGTCAAAACACTTTAGCGTTGTTAGCACTGGTACTGAGAGGAAATAGAAGCATCATCTATTTTCTTCCGTAGTACAGTCTTACATTCATCCCATAGATTTCTTTTGCCATTGTTACGTTATAAAGAATCAAAAATAGGGGGGAGTGTATCTATTGATTTTGATGATGGGCTGTTAGATTATGGGTCAGACTTGATGATCTTTAAGGTCTCTTCCAACCTTGCTGATACTGTGATACTGTGATTATTCCAATGTATCTTTATGCCACATACAAAACTGCATTTTATACTACATAACATACTAGAAATTGATGTATCAATAGCACCACAGATGGGAAATACCTCTGTTCTTTCATTCCCCAGCTACAAAGATATGAATAATCCCTCATCTCTCAAGAGATGTTAGTGTATCTGAGTGCCTCATGTACTACGGTGCTAGTGTCTTTAAATGTCTACAAGGAAATCAATCTCTGTCTGTTGGGAACATGCAATAAAATAATGTGTAAGATCACATAATAAATGATAAAACAAAGTACTTACATTACATTAGTGACATCCATTCTATTGATTAATGCACAAAAATGGTGGTAGATGGTAGAAGAAAGAAAAGACTGTATGTTTACTTAATTAGAGATTTATCATAAAGGTGGCACACAAGGGAGAAAAATTGAATTTGCATTCTAGCCTTAATTCTGTGATTTCCTAACTTTCAATGGCTTGACTTAGTTCTCACAAAATTATCTTAACAGGGATAGTAACAGGGGTTGTTTATAGTATAAGTAATACCAGACTGATCAAATAAAAAGCATGCTAGGGGCTTTCACCCATTTTATTTATTTCACATTTTTATTTCACTTGTGTGGATTTGCTGTAGTTGCCTTTCTCCTCAAGACTTGCTTTTCTCAGCGTATACTCTTCTACCACTCTGCTTTTTCACTCCTGGTTATACAAGAAAAGAGACATCAAAAGGGAGCCGCTCTCTGGTTAAGAATGACCAACTAAGTTATATTCCTGTGTTGTTGCTGTGTATCTCCAGCCAAACTACTTTAAATTATTGCTCCCTAACTGTTGATAGGAATTTACCTCCCTATCTGTTTGCAGGACTCACCTATAACATTCCAGCTGTTGAACTTTGTACGATTCCTTTATAGGAGACATAGTAACATTTGATAACTGGCGCGTGCTTCATGGTCGTCAAAGCTACCCATCGGGTTCAGAAGTGACACGTCACCTGGAAGGTGCCTATGCAGACTGGGATGTGGTCATGTCCACGCTCCGGCTCCTCAGGAACAGAGTCCTGAATAGGGAGTGAGTTTTCTTCTGACCAGAAGCAGGAAAACCTAGATTGTCTAACCTCAATTACAACAACAAAATAAAAAAATTGAGTCTTCTTTAGAGAAACTAACATCACTTTTAACACAGGCTTGTCGTAGAACCAGGGTATTGGCCTTAAACTGTCAGAGGGTATGTTCTGATTAGATATTGGGAAGAAATTGTTTTCTGTGAAAGTGATGAGGCACTGGAACAGGTTGTCCATAGAAGCTGTGGATGTCCTTCCCTGGCCCAGGTTGGCCAGGTCTTGCAGCAACCTGGTCTAGTGGAAGGTCTCCTTGCCCATGGCAAAGATGTTGGAATGAGATGCTCTTTAATATTTCTCCCAATACAAACCATTCTATGATTCTATCATAAATATATTTTTGAGTTCTAGCAGCTAAGAAAGGTGTTGTTCGTAACAATTTAAGATTCATCTGTGCCCTAGTCTTTGAACCTATGAAATATATTGTTACCTCTGTCAGTTTATTTGCTTTCTTAAAATCAGTCTACAAATTGGCTTGAAAGATTATCACTGTACTGGGCTGACTGAATATAACAATGCCTTTGCCTCTACATATGTGCCTGTCCTCCCTAGAAAGCTTGGAAAGAGTATGTGCAAAGAGCTTAAAGTGTTATTTACTAAATAATAATTACTGGTTTTGTTATGAACAACACCTTCCTCTATTTTAGAGAGGCATTCTTTTGAATAAATCATAATTAAAATTCACTATAAAAACAAACAACTAACGTTTGGGTTTTTAAATACACAACTTTCTATGTAGGACTCCACTACATGATCTCACTGAACAGAAACTGTATTCTCTATATCCTTCTGTATATGTCATGACTATCACAGCCAGAAATATTTTTTCTTACATTTCCAAGTCCATAAGCTCAGAAATTATAGCGTTACCAGAGAATGCATCATATTAATGTTTCTATGCATTGGGAAGATAAATCAATCTCAGTGTAGAGGTCACAAGTAGAGTTAGAAATCCCAAATGCTAAGATCTGCACAGCAGACTTTTGTGTATGTTGGGAGGAGGAAGGCTGAGGCTGCGTGTTGGCTAGACATCACAAAGCACAAGAAGCAATTATTTGCTTTACACATGACAGAGAAGTGACAACTGAACACAAATCCATTTTTGTTATTCCAAATAAAAGAGTGTTCTTCCAGTAGATCTGCAGGCTATTTTCCTCTGCTCAGGATTCTGAATAGAGTTTACGTTATGTAACAATTACTGCAGCCAAAGCAGTGGGGTTTTCCCTATATTTAGATACCAAATGGAAAGAATCTCCAAATGCTATTGTTATACTTAACAATACTGAGTACACTGAGTTGATTTTTCACTGTCCTCATAGCTTGCAGAGTTAACAGGACACCATGCTGCAAGCTGGACAAAATAACCCCACCTCCACCCTCAGATCACTCTGTTCAACTATGTATTTTCAGACTGTTCTTTCCAAGTCAAATAATTTCCAGTGCCTTCCTAGAGGAGTAATGCAACAGAACTATAACTACAGAATTAAATAACTGTAAACTTAAAATAAGATCAGGTTAGATGGAGCTTTGAGGTATCTGATCTAATGGAATGTGTTCCTGCTGATGGCCAGGGATTGGAACTAGATGATCTTTAAGGTCCCCTCCAACCCAAGCCATTCTATAATTCTGTGATATAACATCAGCTTGCAAACACTTCCACAGCTTCTACTTATCATTTACAGTCAACAGATATCATTCGAATAATCAGAAAAACTCAGTTAGGCATTGGTGATTGTGCAGTTTGAGTACATTACTCTTTATTAAATAGTGAAGTATTTTTATTCAAAGTTAAGACATAGTGTAACAAAATTGAGTTTTAGGGGTAGTTCAATTTCTCAGTGCTTCGTTTAGTAATTAATTTTCGAAACATAAGAAAAGGTTTTTTTTTTCTTTGCTATAAAAGAGGGAAAAACTGAGGTTAAGTTAATGCCTATAATTCCAGCTGTGCTGTGCTTTTACTGTGATAATTTCCATATACAAATGGAGTAATGATTACAATTTATACCTATAGGATGAGACATCTTATGATTTATACCAATTACTAATAGGAAAGAGAGATTTTCTGCTTTTATTCCATACTTTTCTAAATGTTTTTATTCAAATTTCTGTTTATTAAAAGCTGTTAGGGAACTGATTACTGTTTTGGGCTTGTATCTAGTCTCACACATAACATCTTCCACACATATATGAAGTAATACTTGTTAGTGTATTGGTTTTTCTGTGGCCAGGTTTTGGTAGCAGCGGGGGGGGCTGAGGGAGAGGCTTCTTTGAGAAGCTGTTGGAAGTTTCCCCCCCCAATGTCCAGGCTGGGCCCACTGCTGACCAAGGCCAGGCCAATCAGTAGTTGAAGGAATGCCTCTGTGATAACATATTTAAGAAGGAAGAAAAAAAAAAGCTGGGAGGAGATGAAGATGGCTGCCGGAGAGGAGCAGGGTGAGAGCCTGTGAACAACAACACAGACACCAAGGTCAGTGGAGAAGGAGGGGGAGGAGATGCTCCTGGCGCTGGAGCTGAGATCCAGCTGCAGCCCATGGGGAAGACCATGGTGAAGCAGCTGTCCCCCTGCAGCCCATGGAGGACCACAGGAGTGCAGAGATCCACCTGTAGCCGGTGGAGGAGCCACGCCGGAGCAGGTGGATGCTGGGGGAAGGCTGTAGCCCGTGGGAGACCCAAGGTGGAGCCGGGTCCTGGCAGGGGACTGTAGCCTGTGGGGAGAGGAGCCCACTTGGAGTAGGATTCTCCTGTTAGGATGCG
>VXBA01004057.1:11046-30703 GCA_013399895.1 Serilophus lunatus | reverse complement strand
AAAGATAACCCCAGAAAAAACAATCACACATCACCTCACTGGCTGTGGGCACTCCAGGGACGCCCCAGAGTGACCGCTGCTACCGCCGCCCGGGATCCCCTGCAGGAGGGACCCCCTGGGATGAGGGGTGTGCTGCTGAGGTGTCCCCACGGCCACGCTCCCGGGGCTGCTGCCTGCGTCGGGACCAGAGGACCCCGTGCCACTCCCCTCCCCAGGCAGGACAGAGGCAGGGGGGTTCTGTAAATACCGGCGAGCTGGATTGAGGACCCTGGGGGACCGTATCTAGCCCACAGACCGTAGTCTGAGGACCCCTGCTCTAGACCCACAAGCATATTTGTGAGCCACTGGCATGGCCCTTCCCTGCCATATCCCTGCCTCGATCCCAGTCTCTTATCTTCTGTGCAGGCCTCCAACTTGCAGTCTACTCTAGCCTAATGCTTACTAACAAATAGATGTGTGCATTTGTGCACACATCTCACAGGCACTCTGCACTTGCGGCTCAGCTTCCAGCGTGAACTCTCTGCCCACTTGATACCCCTTCCTTGGCCTGAGGCCCCATACTGGCTGGGTAGTCCACCTTGGAGTTTGCTTTCAAATTGCACATTTCCCCCCCCCACCATGCACACCTGCTGTGGGGAAGATGGGTGTGCTTGCCTGTCACCTCTGGCAGCTGGGACCAGGTACAGGTATGTCTTTTCCAGCTACTAACCGTTGCTGACTCCAGTTGCTGACCCCAAATCCACTTACACCTGGTCTTGTTAGTTGCAATAAACTATATAGCACTTGCATGTACAGAATAGAGAGTGAGGCTGCACAAAGAGATTGCTAAGGGCATACTGTAGGGATCAGGTGCTTGAGTTTTGTGTAGTACCACAGCCCACCTCTTGAATATCCCAAATCCTCAAGTTCTTGTTTCCTCATTGTCCCTTGGATGACTCTCTCTAGATCTCCGTTGGTAGATTCTTAATGGTCTGTCAGTGACAGACTAGTTGGTCTTTGCTATTGTTTCTGTTGTGTTTCAGCTCTCTGTTCCTGTTTATTGATTTTTTCCTTTACTTGTTATGACTTCTTGCAGTGAAAAGGTCTCTGATCAGATAACCTTGATGAAGCAGAGATTTCTACCTTTCATATAGCCTTACAGTACCATCTGGGTACCCTCTCTGCCTTCATCTTTCTTGAAGCAGTTAGACAAACAGACCCTATAAAGAGAAGTATTCAATCAGTCAGGGATGTAGAGAATGATATTTTGTGGTCAGAATTATGATGGAAACTTCAACATTGTTTAGAATAACAAAAAAAAAAGATGTCTTAAATAGTACCCTTGAAATATGCCATCATATATGTCTGCAAAAGATTTGAAGTATTTTTTTATTATTTTGGGGATGAAGATGCATCTTCAGAAGCTGGAATCTATGCACAACCCTCAACAGATATATTTTCGACAAGATGTTCTCTGCGAGACCCTGGCTGGCAACAGCTGTCCATTAGTCACTATTACAGCCATGCCAGAGTCCAATTACTATGAACATATCTGTCAGTTCAGTAAGTATGACTTCTCTTTGTCATCTACTGAAAATAATGTAAAACCTAGGTATTTATAGAAAAAAGTAGTATTAACCACTGTGCATATTTCTTTTAGGGAATCGTCCTTATGTATTCCTGTCTGCTCGTGTACATCCTGGAGAGACTAATGCAAGCTGGGTTATGAAGGGAACACTGGAATACCTTATGAGCAGTAGTCCAAATGCTCAATGTTTACGGGAATCTTATATTTTCAAAATTATTCCCATGCTCAATCCAGATGGTGTCATCAATGGAAAGTAAGCATATATTTACTTAAAAATATGTAACCTGTACTACTAATTCTTTGCAACATTATTTAAAAAAGAATAATCCTGGAAAGGTACAAATGCAATACTTAGTGTGATAAAAACCAACAAACACTTGCAATATTGCTAGGATTTTTCTATTTTTTTTTCTTTTTAAAAGGCAGTTGTATCACAAATTTCACTTTTGTAAAACGTATTTTCAGTAGTTCATGGATGATACTCGTTCCTGTGTAATTTGTCATGGCATTTTAATTGTCTCTCTGAACAAGTCTTGGATATGTATGAGTGTTACACAAGACCACACCTGCATTTAATAAAACCTAAACAAGTTCCCAGTCCTAATGAAAAAACCCCACCTTATATCTGAGCAAGCTTTTTACATAATTTTTGTTGACTGTTGTCAAATACTATTAAAAGGTGGAAAGTTGATAAGTGCTCAAGAGGAAGATGAAGAGAATATCCTGGTTTTATTAAAGTTATTAATAGTAATATTTCACTTACTGCTACTTTTCATAATAAATTCAGGAGATATTTCAGAACCTTTTGGAACTGCTATGGGTAAGCATTCAGCAGTCTACATTTACTTGGTTACAGGGAATTCAGATTAAATGGAAATTTTGCTGTAGTGAATCTACAGTTTCTTCTCAGCTAGTTATGGATAATATTTTAAAAGGATTTTAAGGAATGTAATAAAAATAAAGCCCATTATGGATTTCAGTAGAACCTATCTTTTTACATGCATAATTATGTATATACTAGAACACCTGTAATAAAATAACACAGGATACAGAGACAATTAAGAAATGTGTCCCAGCAGACACAATATAAATGCAAATGTACTGAAGATGACCGCATGATCATGAATTTCTGCAAGTTTAAAAGTTCTTGCTGATAGTTGACTGAAAGCAGAAATGACCTTTATTTATTTGCTGGGGTTTTTTTGTTTGTTTGTTTTTGTTTTGTTTGTTTTTTCTCACAGCTCCTTGTCTCCTAACAACTTCATGTTTCAAGTATCAGGTATCTAGATCACATTGGACTTTAAGTTACAAAAGGCAAGACACCAAAACTGTAAAGACACCATATAATTGAAATTACTGATTTTGAACTAGCATTGGAATAGAATTTCAAGCCTTCAGTTTCAACAGGAAATAAACAATATTACAATTGACTTCACATAAGAAGCTACTTCTAATTTATTTTTAGGTTTTCTGTAACATAACTTAAAACACCCCAAACACTTCTGTTATATGGCATGTTAGAAAATTGAAGTTTGTTTCTTGCCAGACTCCTTCCAAAGAAGCAGTGGTGATGAGGAAAACTTGAGGAGGGGGGGAGGCTTATTTAAAAGTATGATAATACAGACTACATCATGCGTTTTTCCACCCCCCCCCCAATAGCCACCGTTGCTCTTTAAGTGGAGAAGATTTAAACAGACAGTGGCAAAATCCAAATCCAGATCTGCATCCCACTATTTACCATGCTAAAGGGTTACTGCAATATCTGGCTGCTATAAAACGTTTACCTTTGGTAAGTATGTATGTGTAAGCAATTCTGAATCTTTTTAACTTTGTCTGTGTAGCTAGTCTATAAATTAAAAATTTTAATATGGTCTTGTAAACCATGTCACACTTAAATTTGACTTGGAGAACTGGTCTTCTGCAAACCTGTAGATGTAAATTGGTTACATTGGCTAGGCTAGAAAGTTCAACCTTCCTTACATCAATCCCACATCTTTTGTCTTAATGCACAAATTAATTATATAAGGAATTGTGTTGCCTAATCCTTTCCACACTGCAAATAAAAAAATAGAACTACCCTCTATTACTTTGATAAAATGTTAATGCTATATGCCTTGGTTTTTATTTTGCCAAATGATTTATTGTAGGTCTACTGTGATTATCATGGTCATTCTCGTAAAAAGAATGTATTTATGTATGGCTGCAGCATCAAAGAGACAATGTGGCATACAAATGTTAATGCTGCCTCTTGTGACCTAGTGGAGGACCCTGGTTACAGGGTAAGTATGACATTTGTACCTCTTCTAAAATCATCTCGTTTTAGTTCATGAGTGTACTTTGAAGTTTTTTGAAAGCTTTAAATATTGTAAGTAGAGTGCTTTTTTGTTGTTGTTTCTTTGTACCAATATGTGGTAATCTGTGTTTAATATTACCATTATAGACAATGGATAGAAAATAGGCTTCTGTGCATTTATAGTTCCTGGATAAAAGAAGAGTCATTTAAGCATGGCAAACAATATCCTAGCAGTAAGAAAATGAAGATACAGAATTTTTATGAGAAATACTTGCTTTTATTTTTGGAAATAGGAAAGATCTCTCTTAAAGATTTGTAGCTAAGACAAGTGCCCATAATTACATATACATAATCAACTTGCACAAACACATCTGCTGTATTGTATTAGCTTCCAAAAATTCGGAGAATTACAGGTTACCTGTTTCTTCTGTGAATCTCCACTGATGCCTTGTGCCAACTGCAGACTCATGCAAACTAAATAAATACATCCAGGCCCCCTGTTTTTTTTTTTGAGAAGATACAAAGATAAGCTCAAAAAGCATGTGAATACATGTTACAAGGGTTGTTATGCTTTCATGTATGTAAATGAGTACAGATGCTTTCTCATTTTTTTCCCCTGAAGTCTTCCTTACTTGCAAGGAAAATATATGGCTTCTTGATTTTCTTGTGTGATTTCCTGGTTGCTGAGTCGGATGCCATTCATGTTTGCTGCTCTAACATATTTATGTGGGGTTTTGTGACTTCAGCCTGCAGTACTACAGTGGGCAGAAGATAACAGTCAGTAAGAGTTGTGGGGGAAAAGCCTTTTGGTTTCAAAAAGATGAATCGCAATGTTTGGGCACTACTAATGGTGCGTGAACTGCTGAAATAATAAATTTGAAGTGGTCATGTGTTTTGACACAAATGATAGCTGGAAAGAATAGTAATTTAGCATTAGTCAAATATATTTGTTGAACTGTTCTTTGAAGCTGTCATGTAAACAGTAATACTGAACTTTGATTCATGTTCAATATGCACTTAGCGCTTTGCTGAATACAAATTAATTTTATGGAATAAAAGAATACTACTTTTGTTAAGTCTACAAATGTGATTGTTGCAACAGTCTGAAATGGAATTAAATAATTTTATGGAGTATGCGGTAAACTTAATTTAAGCAAGCCTAGTTTGCTGAATTAGGAGGAGATGGTGATCAGCTGAAGAATCCTCTTGTATTGTGATTCTTACCCTTATGACTAACAATTGTGGTGACTGAATCTGAAAAGAAGGATTTTAGTTAGGAAAACGCAAACCTGAAGACACTGTTTTTCAAACTCAATATGGGAATTTGTTTTCATGTTAGTTTAATTCAAACTGCAGCAACATTTGCTGTTAAGTTTGTGGTTACATGGTTCCCTCCCACCTTCTTTCATAAAAGAAATAATTTGAAATTGCTGCCTTTCAGACACTACCCAAAATACTGAGTCAGACTGCCCCAGCATTCTGCATGGGCAGCTGCAGCTTTGTAGTAGAAAAGTCCAAGGAATCTACAGCGCGCGTTGTTGTCTGGAGAGAGATAGGAGTACAAAGAAGCTACACAATGGAAAGCACATTATGTGGATGTGACCAGGGCAAATATAAGGTAAGAAGATACATCAGTTAAACTTTTCTTTCTTTTTAACTTCTTCCATTTGTGTTGATACCTTATTCTATACCTCTGCTTACTTGCTGGCTTGAACTTCTAAAACCTTTTAAGGTCTGAGTAAACTAATAATAGAATGAATTGACATAGTTTAGAATATTATAGGTTGCATAGCAGTTGTGCTTATGGGCTGTTTTAACAAGATTAATATTAATCATTGCTTGTAACACATATTTATGCATGTAGTTAAAAAACCCAGAACTCCCCAGAATCCTGTAGATTATTAAAATTGGATAGTAATAAATGCCAATACTATAATAAAAATGTCTTTTTTTTTATGTGGCAATTCATGGTTCTTCATCTTCATCATGGCAGTTCATGGTTCTTCAGCAGATATTTAGTAGTGTCCCTCACAGAATTCTCCTATGTAGCTGAAGAAACAGACTTACAAATCAAAACAATTTTATGTCAGGTTACCAGCACTATAAATTATACAGCCTCTCTGAACTCATCATAGCTGTTTGGCTTCCTGACTTAAAATTAGTTTTTATTTTCTCTCCTTGAAAAGTGTTAACAGGGCTGGATGTTTGAAAACAAAATGTGACCTTGTTTGTAATATTTCACTAGTAGACAGCATTCATGGAAGAAGTTGATTCTGCTTGAAAATAGAGTTTAGGAATGCTAATCAAGACAACACAAGCCTCAAGTAACATGCTTTGCCAGGAGGATCAGAAGGCTAGCACCAAGGACAGGGTGGAACAGTAACAAAAAAAAGAAGTTGAAACAAGATGCTCTAACATCAATGCTTGTCTCCCTAGACAGCAGGAAGACAGATATTTTGGCAGGAATTTCAGTACATCTGAAAGTACTAAATTTTGTCAATTAACAACAGAAGCATTCCTGCTGTTGTCAGAATATTCCATTATTCCTTAGATGATATGAATATGGACCTTTAATAAAAGATAACTCATCCAACTTGCTTTGAAATTTCCAGAATATTCTTAAACATGAACTTTAGCAGTGTTGCTACAGAGAGTACTTAAGAAAAGAGAATTAAAGATCTTTGTGGACAAACTTCCAAAGCCCTTCTTCAGTAATGAAGGAAAAAAATGGCTGAATTCTGCAGAAGAATCGTTTACTGACAAGGGGAGAGGGTTCTTCTGTTAATATAAATTAGCTGATGAGATAAAATTGCTGTTCCACCATTCATTTTATTTGGAATAAAATAGCTTTTGAGGCCTTAGTCATTCTCTTCACTGTGATAACACTCAGTAAGAAAATGTATCTAAAAAGTGAAGGTGACTAACAGAGCAAGGAAAGAGCAGCATTTCTCCAGTGGGAGGGTTGAAGAGATAAGAAGGTTGAGGCTCCGGGGAGGAATGGGGCCAGCAACTCTGTCAATAAACTTAAGGTAGAAATGAGATAACATATGTCATAATATGTTATTTCAAGACAGAGAGAAGTTGAACTGCAGAAATTCCCTCCTCTCCAACTTCCTATCCCAAAGGCCATGAGAGTATACAGACTGGACTGTATATTGTGTAAAGGTCTGAAGCACTTTTCCATTCTTACATTAGTTTGGTGTCATTGCTGAATTTTTTTCAAAACGCAGTGGGGATTTTTCAGTGATTCAGTTCTTTGTGGAAGAAATGCTAAGTCTTTGCAAAGCTGTAAATATATTTGGACATCAATTTTGCGTTTTATTCTTTTTTCTTATTTTACTTGGATAATGCTAGACTATTTCTTTAGCAATTCTTCCCTGAATTTAGGGGAATTTTTGACTGGTTACATGGAGTCTTTGTAGTGTCTTGAGAATTAGTGCTGCAAATATTGCTCAGTCATCTGCTATTCAGGATATCAAAAACAAACTTCCAGGTGAAAAGATTCTTCAGAATCTACTATGGAGCATAATTAACATGCCAGACAATGTCTTCAATGATGCAAGCCACCTGAAAACTCAAATCAATCCCTTTCATCATTGGAGATGAATAAATTTGGGACTGTTGCTTAATTTTTAAGTTACTTGAAATATTTTGTTGTCTGGCAATTTTATAGTGGCACATGAAGAGAAGACTTTAGGGAATAAGGTCAGTCAACAAACTTCTCGGTTACCATGATCTTCAGTCCCTAGATATTGAGGTCTCAAAAATTATTCCTTTGTATATTCCTTTGATTATTCCTTTGTAGCCACCAATGAATTAGAACATAGAAGATCAACATGATGTTTTGCTGTCCAACTGACTTTTCCAAATCTTAATATGGCTAAGTATATATTACAGGAATATTCTTCTCAACTTGAGGTCACAGTGCCTTTGCAGCTTTGCTTTCATGTGGCAAAGTTATTCAGTGAGACACTGTATTGATAGGAAGGTATCTTCATGACATACTTACTAAGAGACTTCAACCCTCCATCTAAAGTGAGGGTTCTTTCTTCATCAAGAAGAAAGACAATTGTATAAAATGTAAAGAAAAAGGAATGAAATTTACGGCATATGTAAAAAAAAGCAGCTACTTCTAGGTGGTTTGTGCTTAAAAGCAGTGCCAGTAACACTTAAGGAACTTAAATAGGCTGCTGTTAAAGGGACTAGAGCAACAATTGAAGATCGTTAGAATATCAAGAAAAGGAGTGTAATCATGGCTTCAGTGAAAATGAATGTCATCTCATGTCCCTTAGTGAGGGCAACTGATGATGATTATTATTATTATTATTATTTCCTGAACAGACTTTGGGTCTCTTATTTCATGGAATTTCTGTGGTTTGGCTGATGGAAGAATAACAGTGAATTAAGAAATGCAGTATTTGGTATTGCATACTCTCTTACAATTTAAAGATATTTCAGAAGAAAATCTAGAATTTGTTACGGGCTTTTACCACAATTGTGTAGAATCTTCAGTGTAGTAAATTCAAAGTTTATCCTCCAGTTATCTGCCTCCAATCTGACACATTTAGGATCAGTTCTCCTCAGTTATATTCTCTTTCTGCTGTGCTGAAAATAGCAACCATGTATCATGCATGTGTTACTTATCTTTCTAACAATTGTCTTTGCACTTTCCTTCATACTGTTGTCTTGTTCCTTTTTCAATTTAGAGACACTCCTGTTACACATATCCTGTCTATAAGGAACCTGCCAACTAACATTAAGTTCTTCAGCAACAAATGTAGACACTGATTGGAAAAGTTTCTGAACCAAAAAGTTGTGCACATTAGTAATCTGTGTAACAGTGTGATTACTGTTACCCTTCTCCTTCCTCTTCTGCATACTTGTTACCTCTTGTCCTTAATGTTATTTTAATCTCTTTGGGGCAGGGATTGTTTTCTTCCTGTGATTAGTGTAGTGGAGCCCCAGCTGTGACTGGGGACCTCAAAAGTTGATGATGTGCAAACAATTCCAAAACAAAACCAAAAAAATTGGCCTCTGTGGATAAGGTACTGCACTGAGTGAGGAGAACTGATTTTTGTTCCCAGTGGGGTCAGTGACATGCTGTGAGACACTGTGCAAATCGCTTCAACCCTCTCTGCCTCCATTTCTCCATCAGTAAAGTGAGGATATTTCTTCCTTTATTAATAAATGCTTTGAAATCTACAGCACAAAAGCATTATAAAAGAGGTAAGTAGTCTTCCTATTAAGAATAATACTGAAATATCCAACTCTTATGCACTGCTAACAGGTTTCAGTACCATTTGGCCAGAGGATGGCACTGATTAGAATGGCAAATATAGCTTTATCTTTCTAATTACTAAAAAGCACCTTGTTTATAAAAACCAAAGGCGAAGAAAACCCTCACAAGAAAAATCATATTTTCCATCTATTAAGTGTTTATATATTTAAAACAGTACATGAAGAATGTGTGGGCTGAACCATTTCTGGAGCAACGTACTTTCTTTAAAACCCTGCATTTTAAAATGCAGTGTCAGTGTGGCAAAACATACAAAGCTTGTGTCTGTTTTTTTAACTTTCGGTAAAAAAAATCCTACTCCATTCTTTTTGCTTCATATATTTTTCCTACTTGATGATTTAGCATACCACCAGTTTCTGACTCTTCTGCTTACCTGTTTGTTTTGTCAAAGCTTCTTTTTAACCAATCTTTACCTTGAGAGGCTTAGAAGATTCAAACTAAAATCCTTTTAAATTTTCCATAGATACAGAAGATGCAAATGGGGAGATGGAGTTGGATTGAGCCATTGAGTTTGCTAGTGTATATACAGTTAGGACTAGCCATTTCCATAACTGTTGGGAGTCATTTTAGATTATTCTCTTTTCATAAAGTAGTTGAGGTCAGAGGTTGTCTTCCCATATATACTGGTTCTTGGCTAAATTAGAAGTGTATAATTATCTGATGGGAGGCTTTATCACATATGTGAACTTGGAGAACATTACGTAAGTTCTACCTCCTAAGTAGTCTTTGCAGAGGAAAATGCCTAGGTAGGTATATCATTCAAGTTAGAAAACAGGTATAGCTTTTGATAATTTGTTTGTTGGTTTTAATTACTAACTGCGTGAATAAATGCTGTCAGAATTAATGCATGTAGCCTCTAATTTACTGGACTGAAAGAGACATCTGTATCAAGGAGTAACCTTGCTGCCTTAAATAATCATGTCTATGTATCAGAACGTAGCAAGGAACTTGTTCACAGCTACAATATGAATTCTCTCATTTTTTTAAATTCCTATTGATGGAATTTGTGTTGAAGAATTTTCAAACTAATTGTGAGAAGCTTTGGCTCAGGTTTTTAAAATAATTTATACTTGCAGATTTGGACATGATCTCTCTTTCAATGCCACTAGGTAAAGATCTGTTAACACTGATGTGCCAGAATTATAGACTAGAAAGCTTGTGGATATGTCTGTTCAGGCTTAGAGGAATCATGTAGTTATTTCTGAGTCTTCTCTGATACTCTTGCTAAGCATTTGCTCTACAATCCTTATTTGTTCTGTCTTTAAAGCAAGAGACTGTATTAAATAGAACAAAAAATGTTGATTTAGAGTAATTCTGCAGTGTGTATGGGTCAATCTGCATTGTACTTATTGTGTATTTTTAAATCTTATTTTCAAATTAGGGATTGCAAATAGGGACAAGAGAACTGGAGGAGATGGGAGCAAAGTTCTGTGTTGCCTTACTGCGTTTAAAAAGAGTGGCCTCACCTTTGGAATACAATCTGTCTTCTAGTCTGTTGGATATTGAAAATGAGCTGATTGAGTCAGGCTGTAAAGTAACAAGGTAGTATACATTTATTATATTTGTTCTTTTTTTTGAAGGAAGGGGAGGGCAGGGAATTGCAGTTTCTCAAGTGACATAAAGATTCTTTCAAAAATGTTCTTCCACTCATCAAAAATAATATTCATGTGCTGTTACTTCTTACTGTAACAATAATCTGAATATTTTGGAGACCTATTGTTTTAATTCAATGGCTTCCAACTTTGAAAGAAAATGGTACAGACAGAGTTAGACTATATGTCACATTTGTTACTGAGATAAACACTGGCAATTTTAATGTCTTTGGGGGCTATTATCGGCCATATAGCTCAGTAGTAGGCCATAAAACTCAGTAATAGGCCTTTCTTAGGTCTCAATTGTCTCTTTGAAAGTGTTTTTAAATTTTTTTTTGTTACTGACTACAGTATTAAAAATGTGTTTAAATGGACTTAAAGTATGTGAATTAGAGCACTAAGAAGTGTAAGTTTTTATTCCAAACTTTTTTGGTGTGTTTCTCCTCTGGGAGAGGTATTTAACAACATGTAAAGAATTGTTAAAAATATGTAATAAAGTTTGGGTAACAAGAGAAATTTACATGTTCAGTAGCTAGGTTACTAAGTTGCCTGTTCTTTAAGCTGTAGATACGCTTGCAAATGTATGCATAATATTGCATGTTTCCATTTATGTAATTCATCACTCAAGTATACACGTGTACATGGTAACTAGGGATGCACAGCAAATAAGTGATTTCAAATGTACAAACATCCCTTTCTGAAAATATGATTAAAGAACTAATAAAGTTTCAGAGTTCAAAAAAGCATTACAATGGAAAGGAGTAAGATTTACACACTGTATTTCCACTTGGCATATTAAGAAGTGAAAATATTTTTACAACTACAGCCTTGGCTGTATCTCCAACTTAGCTGAGGAATAGAGTGGAAATTTGGCAGAAAAATGAAATTTATTACTGTTTTTTTGCAGCTGAAACAAGGAGGTGCTCAAGACTAAGACTTTCATTGGAAGTAAAATTAAAGAACACTTTGTCTGTATACAGTGAAAAACTAGCAGAGCTATGGGAAGGGACAGATTATATTTATTTCCAGCAGTTGAACACTTGAAATGTTACTGGAATATTGAGTACTGAGAAAAATGAGCTTTTGTTCATGCTTAGCATTTACTGATAATATTGAAAAGAGAAGTATAAGCTAAAAGGTGTTATTAAGAACAGAAATAATGATAGGAGAGTGTCTTAAGGAAGTGGATAAAAGTATGTGAAGATTAGCCGTGATGTTCACTGCAGTGATGGTTGAATTCCCCACTATCATTTGCTCACTAGTACAACATCAGGATGCTTGCAATGGCTGGATTCTTAACTGTCAGAACAGGTTTTGTGCTTAGGTAAGGCTAAGTTAGTGATTCCTGGAAGAGATAGAAACAGAAGAGATAGGATCAGGTGGAATAACCAAAGAAGAACTTTTTATAAGTATGAAAACAGTGAAAGGAGCACTAGTGAAAAATATAGCCCACAGCTGAATGAGGCAGGAGACCTGGTGGCACAAGACAGGAGCAAGGTTGAGGTACTGAATGCCTTTTCCATCTTAAACTTTACTAGAAATTCTGCGAGTTTAACTTTCAGTACTCTTGAGAAGTCAGAGACTGGGGAAAGTCTGGAGCAAAGAAGGCTTGTCCCTGGTGGGAGAAGAACAGGTTGGACCATACTTAGGCAAACTAGTCTTTTGTAAGTCCAGAGGTGCACCCATAAAATGCACCCACACATACTGAGGGAGCTCACTGATGTTGGTGTGAGGCCATTTTTCAGTGATCATGTTGACTGGGGTAGGTGCCCAAGGACTGGAGGAAAGCAAACAACATAAATCTGAACATGGAGAAGGATCCAGGGAACTACAGGCTGGTCAGTCTCACCTTGATCCCTGGTAACGTCATGAAACAACTAATTTTGAAAAGTATTTCCAGCCACATGAAGAGGAGGTGATCATTAATAGTGAACATAGATTCAGTAAGGGAAGCTTTACTTGGTCAACCTGATAACCTTCTACAGTTAAATGACTGGCTTGTTAGACATAGGGAATAAAGTGGATGTTGTAAGCCTTGATTTTAGTAAGGTTTTTTTACACTGTCTGCCGTAGAATCCTTATAGAAAAGTTGATGAGTATGGGTGGATGGTAAAATAGTGAGATGCATTGAAAACTATCTTAATGAATGAGCCCAGGGGGCAATGATCAGTAGCACAAAGTCTAGCTGGAGTCCTGGAACTGGCTTTGTACCCTTGGACACAATGCTGGATCCTGTCCTGTTAAAATCTGCATTGATGACCAGAATGTTGAGGCAGAATGTTTCATCTAAAGTTTCCAGATGACACCAGAGTAGAAGTGACTGATTGAGTGGGAACTTGACAGGCTGTAGAAATGGTCTGACATGAATTTCATGAAGTTCAGCGATGAGTGTTAAGACTTACACTGAAGGAGGAACAAACTCAGGCACTAGTACAAGGTGGGGGCTGACATCTGGAAAGCAGCTTTGCAGTGGGGGTCATAGTGCAGACCACAGTTGAACATGAGCCAGCAATATGCCCTGGGTTCACTGAAGGTTAATGGTATCCTGGTCTGCATGAGGGGGAGTTTAACCTGATGGTTCAAAGGATGTGATCCTTCTCTCCTTAGCGCTGGCAACGCCTGCACAGCTTGGACTCAGCAGAGAATACTGTGTCCAACTCTGGGTTCCTCAGTACGAGAGTGTTGTGAATGTACTGGAGAGAGTCCAGTGAGATGCCCCAAAGATGGTGAAGGGACTGATATAGCTCCTATAGGAGGGAAGGATGGGAGTGCAGAGTAGGACAATACCCTCCTTTGACTGGCTGGCAATGCTTTGCCCGAGCCCCCCAGGACACAGTTGGCCCTCCGGGCTGCCAGGGCACTGCTGGCTCATATTGAGCTTGACATCCACCCCAGGTCACTTTCCATAGCACTGCTTTCCAATGTCTCATTCCTCAGTCTGTACGTGCACCTGGGGTTACCCCATCCCTGGTGCAGAATCCAGCACTTTCCCTTATTGAACTTCATCACGTTGGTGATCACCACCCAGTCCTCTGATTTGTCAAGGTCTCTCTGCAGGGCCTCCCTGCCTTCCAGGGAGACAACAGCCCCTCCCAGTTTTGTGTTGTCCGCAAACTTACTCAGTATCCCTTCCAGTCCTGAATCCAAGTCATGTATAAAGATGTTGAAGAGCACAGGGCCCAAGATGGAGCCCTGTGGAACCCCACTGGTGACAGGTCACTAGTTTGATGTGACCCCATTCACTATTACCCTCTGTGCTGGACCCATGAGCCAACTGTTCACCTACCTCACATCATTGCTGCTGGCAGGGGAAAGGGACTCTGTGCAGAAGGGATTTCTCCCTGTTCAGAAAATGCAGGGAATAGAGTAGTCTGATAGTGTTTATTGTTGAGGGCTATGTATATAATCTCTTTTCTTACAGTTTTTTTTTTTTAATATTGTTGCTGTTACTGTTCGTTTTATTATATCCTTGCTGTTTCCAGTAAATTGTTCTTACTTCAACCTGTAATTTTCACCTTTGTGCCTCCAGTTGGATGGGAAATGGGAAGCAGCGCATGATTTTAGCAGTAGTACTAAATTGGAGAATATGCTTTAATAATTTTGTAAATAATAATTCTTCCATAAATACATGCTCTCTGTTAGGCAGTTTCACTTGACAGCAACTGTGGGTGGTCTGTAAATGGTAGTCTTCCAGCCAGTGTTCCCTGAGTTCCTCATGTGCAATGGCGCATCCTGTTGAAATGCAAAATTTAGTGCCGACATGTTAACACCTATTTATCATGCATTCTTGTTTTTGAAAGAGTTTTTTTTCATTTGCATCTACTATGAGGGCGGCATTGAAAAACAGCCCCAGTAACTTTCTATTAGTAGCTGACTCAGACACAGAATTTCTGTTTTATATTGTCTCTTGGGAGAACATTAGCATTCCAGTTCATGAGTAGTTAGTGTCTGTGCTTTTGCAAAAAAAAAAAAAAGTGCTAGATTTCTGTTTGTTAATGTTACTTTGATAGAGTTGCCTTAAAAGAGCACTTATTGAATTAAGTAATGTCATATACAAGACATACACCTGGAGAGAAGTATATGAATAGACACTCATAGTTTGGGCTTCCTTCACTAGCTAAAATACTTAGTTAATCCACCTATCTCTAGAAAAATTATTATGTATGAAAATTAGTTGCATGTAAAGTATGACCATGCTGAAAGCAGAGGCAAGACTGCCTCTGACTTGATTTATATTTTGTTGGTGGAAACAAAGGGCATGGGGACTGTTTTCGATTGGATTTTCAGAAAGCACTGATAAAAGACTTAACTACTGGAAAAACACAGTGTTGGCTTGGCACATGTGAGCACAGGTGAAAAATAACATAAGGGTCATAATAAGGTTAATGTTATTGAGGCTGTACATGGAAATATTTATAATCCTGTTACGTGAGGAAGTAACTAGTACTCAGAAAGGAAGAAAGTACGGGAAGGTTCAGTCTCCATCTGAAAAGATCGGGTCATGAAAATCACAGAAATTGTACCACCAGCTGAAATTCTAAATTGGAGAGAGATTGAATAATAATTGAATATATTAAAATTCATTTTTATCTAAAGAAAACTTAAAAAAATATTTTCCCCTACTCATGACCTTTTGGTGTTACATAGCTACAGATTGCTGAAGGTAATAACTGAGTGCTTCTGCAGTAAAGAAATTAAGAGAGTGGGAAAAAAAAATCAATTTATGTGCACGTAAGATTTAGTTTTTAATCAGATAAGGAACATTGACAAATATTGAACTTCATTGGAGAAATCTATTAACAGCTGGTTATGTTTTTCTAATTCCTGATGGCTTTCTTTCTTAAAGTCATTAAATACAAATCTAAGAATGCCGAAATAGAAACATATGTAGCATGAAGTGAGAAAATAAGTACATTGTTCTCAGTGTTTATTTAGCAATATAATATAATTGCGTGAGAATCTGTGATGGAAAATCTGAATGTATAAATTCCAACAACTTATATTAAAATGTGGCATTAAGACTGAAATGTGTAACATATTTGTCGCTGGGGCCCTGAGCAACCTGGTCTGGTGAGGGGTGTCCCTGCCAAAAGTAGCAGGGTTGGAACTAGTTGATCACTAGATGATTAAGGTCACGTCCAGCTCAAGCCATTCTATGATAAGCAAGAAACTAATTTTTTTTCAAAGTACCTCCACTATTAGAAATATAAATTACTTATAATCATGTAAGTTTACACATTATCTTTTATTCTTTGCTAAAGTGTTCATTACTGCTATAGGTGGAATTAAGAGATAGTTCCATTTTTTGTTTCCAGAGGCTCAGAAGCAGAGTTCTACTGTATACCTTTGGCCATCAAATTTTTTGCATCAGTTACTTGGAAAAGTCTGTCTAGAGCACAGCAGTTTTATTCTCCTCCCCAGCAACTATGCTTGTGTGACTGTTGGTCCAGATGTCATTGGAGTCCAAGTTTCTTCTCTTTAGTAGCAGTCACTGCATGTCTCATCAGGAAGTTCAAAAACCTGTACTGTTTATCGATGATGACAACTGAAGGGGGAAGTGTCATTTATTTTTAGGGTCCAGCTTACATCCAGAACTGAATCACATGCCATAAAACAGGTTATAGTTAAAGGTCTGCTCTTTTTTAGGATAATTGAGATACAATATTCCTCTATCCTGGATATTATTAATATTGTATAATTAACATTATATTAGCATTATTAAAAAGTAAATTCTAATGTAACAGCCCATTTTAATGAATTTTGTTGAAATTCACTTTGTACTGTCTCAGGAAATAGTGAGAAAGGGCATAGTGGAAACCTATTGATAACATCATTCCTCCTCAAAAAAACCACCAACAAAATAATAAGATAAGGAACATTCAGATTAGCTCAGCATGGATTTTCTCCTGGTCTTTCATAACCTGTTGTTTTTTTGGTTTGAGGTGGGTTTGGGAAGGGAGGGGATTTGGTGTGTTTTGGGTTGGGTTTTTTTGGAGGAGGGTGAGGGTAGGCTCTATTTAAGTAGTATTTTCATGTAATCACCGAGTTTTAAAGGATATGCTGTACAATCTAAAAAAAGACTAGGCACTGCCTCAAGATGTTGCAGTTCATTCAGTTTCATTCATATTCCATTATTTTGCTTGTAATGATGGGAGTGTAAGGCACTCCAAAACATTTTGCTAGAAGGCTATAACTAATTTACACAGATAGGATGAGTACGAGCTCCTAGTGACACCTCTAATAAGATTGAGCAAAGTCTTTTCACACTTCCCAGTTCAATGATAATGAAATTTAGAGAAGCCTGTGATTGGTATTTCTAGGTACTCTTACAGCCAAAGTACCAGAGATTTGGACTACCTAGCTGTGTGAGACCTCACTGCTGTTAGGAGAAAAAGTTTATTTGATAGGATTTTCTTTCTTTCTTGGCCTCCCACTGGCCCTCCTCCCTACTCCCTGTAAGGATCTAGCTACTTTTCTGTGAAGCAGAAGTCCCTCTCTATTTCTTAATGCTTTACAAACCAGATTTTTATTAACATCTCTTGAAACCTGTATGCTAAATCTGTGAAATACATTGTTCGCTTATCCTTTGACTCAGTCCTTATATCCAAAGTGCCAACATTTTATTTTCTGTTTGATTCTGGACAAGATACTAAAAAAATCTTACCAGGTGAGGAATCTGTTTACTTGATATCTATTCACCTGAGTGCTGGAAATATATAAAGAGCTTCTGTCAAGAAAAATTTATAAAGGTAGTTTCTATTCCTCTTCAGAAACAGTCATGGTTCAGAAGACAGTCATGCAGTTCCTTGCTTTATATGCCCAAGCTTCCATTTCCACTGTTCTATTATAGTAAAAGTACTGCTTATAGTTTCCTTATACTTACATGATTTGCTGCTTATTAATTATCAATAGTGGTGAATGAGAAGGGACCTACAGAAAATGCAGGTAAGAAGTTCATGAATAAGAAGTAGAAAATGCAGTAGTTTTTACACAGCTATACTGTTCCTGTAGTATTGTAGTAGAGCAATTATTAAGATTGTGGTTATTTCCTTTATATTTTGGATATTACTGGGATTTGTTTTTACAAAACCACAACTCGACTGCTCTAGACCAAGCAGGCAAGTTTAAACACAGAAGCACTGACTTTATTTTTTGCAGATGTGTGGTGGTTTGAGCACCACTGTTTGACTAAGGGCTAGCTCAACAGTGACGAGAAGACTGAACAGAATGTAACAACAGAGAAACACTTTATTTGTCTGGAGCTCAACCAAAAGAAAGACAACAGTTTAAGGGAGCTCCAAACTTAACACAGAAAAAGCACCCAACAAAAACCACGAAAAGGGAAAAGAAAAAAAAGAAATAAGGGAACTGCTTTCAAAGGCCAGGCAGGCTGGCCAAAAACAAGCAGTGGGAAGGGAGAGCCACTTTCTTCTTCTCTCTCTGGTGGTAGCCAACTCCCAGCCTTTGGAATCTCTGCAAAACACAACAGAGTGAAAGGTTCCTCCTCCCCAACCCGCGATGTTATTTGGGGAAGCTTTCAACCTGCAGTTGTGCTGTATTGGCTCTGATGCCGATGGGGGATGGTGGAGTCAAGCCACAAGGCCTGGGAGTAGGAGAAGAAAAGCCGTGCTCCTGCTCTCCAGCTTTGCAGGAAGCCAAAGAGAGTGAACTTCTGTTTCTTCGGGCTCTCCAAGTCCCGCACGAGTCTCGCAGTCCTCTTCCCGGTTTTGCTGCTTCGGATTGGCCAGCGGTCTGGGCTCCACCTCCCCCTTCGAGGTTCCCGGCTCCAACAAAATGGCAGTTCCCGCCAAAATTGTGAGCCGATGGCTTCCTGGTGCCATCTTTTACCAGCCACGGGATGGCTGCTGCCTCCCAGGACGCCTGCTGACCAGGGAGACCCACAAAAGGGGTGTCCAGGGCCAACTGGGGCCACAGGAGCTGCCCGGGCAGCGACCGCGCCCCTCCTGCCACGCAAGGGCTGTTCCTGGGGCTGCTGGCACTGTGGAGCTTCTTGCTGGGTTTTCCTCACGGCAGCGCGGTAGCCGACGTGGCCACCAGAGTGCCCTCGCAGTGGCGTGGGGCTGCCCCACGCCGGGAGGGACTCGCGGGACCTCCCCTTATATAAAATGAATTACAGTGTACATTTTGAGGTAAAAGCCTCTTTGAAGACTTCTAAACCCATTTTCACCCTTCCATGCTAGGATCTCCAAACATATATACACAGACGAGATAAGGGGCCAGCCTGTACCTGAAACAGTAGATAGTGAAAGCTTCACTGTGTTTAGAAAATTAAGGGTCTACTCTTCCAGCCTGCAAGCACGAATTTCAATGTCATGCTCTGTATGGCCGTTTCTGTGTGGAAAATTCTTAAATTTCTTTCTTTCTTTCTCAATTCCTCCCCTATATAAAATGCAGTAACAGTACTTCACCTCAAGAGAAATTCAAGCATAAACATAAATCCTTCCAAGAAAGGCATGTCTTTCAAAAGCACTAAGAGGTTGGGAGGAAGTAACTTTGTAACAAAGCCAGTACCTATTTTAAAAAAAAAGGCTGCATGATTTTTTCCACATCTCACGTTTATTGCCAATTACCCTTAAAAACAATTCTAAATATGACATACTTTGTGTCATCAACAATCTTCAACAAATTAAACAAGAAAGTTAAAAAAGATTATTTTTTAAAGATTGGAGATTGCTGCTTTTTGAAACATGATAAGAAGGAAAAAAAATTCTAGAATAAACCAATCTATCCATGTGTTAAATTTTACAGCTGAATTATAAACCCTTGGGAAAATAATGTCTAAACCAGAAATGTTTATACATCCTTAACTACAGCTGTGCAAGCACCAGTGCTCAAATACAGCATACAGATAAAGATTTACACTAGAAAAAGAGAAAATCCTTTACATT
>VXBA01004055.1:149880-219651 GCA_013399895.1 Serilophus lunatus | reverse complement strand
GCGCGGGGCTGTGGGACGGGCTGGCGGCCGGGCTCACCTTCCGGCAGTTCCACGCGCGGCTCTGCGGCTTCTTCAGCGCGGAGGCGGGCGGTGCCGAGCCGCGCCTGCCGCTGGGCCGGGACAGNCGGGGCCCTGCTCCCGGGAGTGCTACGAGGAGGTCGTGGCACTGGAGCAGGCGGAGGATCGCATCGCCAAGCTGGAGGAGGAGAACGGCAGCCTGCGGGAGCTGGTGGAGGACATGCGGGCCGCCCTGCAGAGCAGCGATGCGCGCTGCCTGGCGCTGCAGGTGAGCGCGGGGCGCGCCCGCCTCGGGCTGTCGGGAACAGGGGGTCAGGCACAGCTCCTTTTGTCTGTCAGGGAAAGGATCCCGGCCAGACCTGAGCTCCAGGTTTGTTTCTAACTTTGTAAGTAATTTCCCCCTGGTCCCTCGTTGCCGGCAGCCTGGCAGAATCCGCCTTGATGAGTGACGCTTGTGGCCAAGTGCGTGGTTCAGTGTTCTAAGAAAGATGCTGCTCTCGGAGATGCCGTGTTAGTAACCCCTCCTGATGGAGAAAAAGAGCACGGCACAGTCCGACGTTGTTCTTTTATCTTCAACATTAACTTTTTAGCGAAGTTTGGTTATGTGATGGCTTTAAGGAAAAATGTATCTTTACCAGTGTCACATTATATATGTATTTGTATATAGTTAAGGGATGGGCTGGTTATGTACTCGTTATGCACCCTTGCAGGGCTTTCTCCTGAAGTGAGAATTTTTGGATTCTTATCTGCACAAGCACATTCAGTGTCTGTCCTCAATGCCTTGGAAACGTCAGAGGTGTGTTTTCTTCAGTGTGGTCAGGAGAGTTCAGAGCTGGAGCCAGTTCTGCAAGCAGGCTGATGAACAGCCTCTGGCTCCTCTGCAGAGCCCCATTAATCCTGGGGCTGGTTTCTGCTGGTTCTGCTGTACTGGTCATACATACTTAGCAGCAGTTAAATTGCTCTGGCATGAAATAGCATGGATCAGGCAGAGCAGTGAAGGGCAGCAACCACTGCTTGTTCTGGGGGGTCTGATCAGGTTGGATTTAATCCTAACACAGCACTCACAGAACTCTGCTCCACGTGTGACTCTCTTCCATTTACATTAGTTCATTGTCCTTCTTCAGAACTTCCAGCATGGCAGGTCAAAGCCACTTTCCCTTTTCAGATGAAAATGGTTAAAGGAAATCAGAAGCAAACATGAAGTCACCAGTCAGAGGCCCCAGAAAGAATCAGAAGGGCAAAACCAAGCTCCAGAACATCCCCAGCTGCTCCCTTCTCACTTCTACTGAACGTGATTTAACAACATTTTTTCAGGACCCTGCTTGCCTTCTGAGGACAGACCCTAGGAATGACATTAAAGCTATACAGAAGCTTGTGCAAAAACCTAATAATGAGTAGTTTGAAAAGTCAATTTGTAGACACATCTTAAAAACTACTTTCCAGAGATTGTTTCCTTGTCTCTGTATTTTACAAAGGTGAGTAGCTTATTAGTTGCTGATCAGCTGTATGTGATTAAAAAAATCCAACAAAACACTATGTAGCCATGTTCAGTGTTGTCTGAGATGTCAGGTGCTTTAAAAGACAACATCTCTCTGCTCCTGGCTGTTGCAGGTGGGCCTGAGGAAGAGCCATGCAAACCATAAGGAAGAGGGGACCTGTTTCATAGGGAATAAGAGCCCATTAACACAGAACCACTCCCAGACCAAGTGCCTTCAGAGTGTCCTGAAAGAAATGGAACTCCTCCGGAGCTCCAGGGATGGGCAAATTGAAGAAGCAATGAGGTTCAACCAGGAGCTGGAAAGGGAGCTGAGGAGCTCTCAGGAAGCCCTGGTGAGCCTGGAAGACTGCAACAGGAACCTGAAGAGAGAGCAGGCAGAAATGAGGAGGAAGGTTGAAGAGGCAAGACATGCTGTCCTGAACAGCCTTGGCAAAGTGAAGGAGCTGGAAGTGAAAGCTAACGAGGTGCCACATCTGCAAACACACATTCAGCAGCTGGAATCAGAACTGCAGCACTACAGGTAAGTTTGAGCCTGTCAAAAAATGTCCAAAATCACACTGTTGGAACACAGTTTGGAAATCACAGATTGTGGCTTATTAAATGTCTCCAAATACATCTTGTAAAATCTAGTCAGAGGGAAAGGAGAAGCTGCTTATCCATTTTCTTGATAAGGATCCAGAAGAGAGCTGGGAGCATTCAGTGGGAGGGAGGCAGGCCAAAGTCAAGGTACTGATCTACAGAGCTGGAGTTCCTGCTCAAACACCAGCACTAGACTCAGAAATGTCTCAAGAGGACATAGTAAAGCTTCATGAAAGCCCCAAACAAGCTGCTGACAGTCCTTCAAAAGCCATTTCCAACACACTTCTTTGTTTCCCTCTATTTCCTGCTCATTAAGCCACATCCACAGCCAGCTGCAGTCAGATGGCTGACATTCCATTTCTTAGGAAAGCTCTTCAGCTTGTCACAGGAATTGGGGGAAAGCACAAAAGGCCAACTTCTGGGCAGAGGTTTTAAACTCTGCTGTGACTTCACTGCTTCTTCACTGACAGAGCAGGTAATACTCCAGAAGAGAGAAGCTGAAACTTTCCTTGACCCGCAAAACAATCCAGTGGGGATCTCAAACAGAAAATTCATTATCCAGCTAGATCTCACTTTTGTAATAACATAAGTAAGTGTTTCCAAAAATCAGAAAGTTGGCCATGAATTTAATAGTTCACTACTTCTGTAGTTGCTTTTTATCTCAGACAAAGCTTGGACTCGTGGGTGGTTATTAAGTGTTAGGCATTTCTGCCCAAGTTGCAAATTGACCTATGGAATAAAATCTAGTTTATATTTTCACTGACCCAAAACAAAGCCGGCATTTATATATATTTTTACTAATTGTACTAAACCTAGTATATTAATTCATTGTCTTTTCTGAACTCCTTGTCTCTACCTCAACTTACACTTCCTCTGTTTGCTTATAAGAAGAATTCATAGCAAGTTATTTGTGGCATCACAGCTATTGTACTGTTTTATGAAGTGAGGAAATTCTAAAAATAACCATTCTATCCAGTGTCTTTCTGTGAGCATTGTGTATGTTAATACCTGTGTGGTTGCAGAAGATAAAAGCATTTATTTAAACATCTATAGGATTTAAAAAACACTGCAAGGGCACATAATGTCCAAGATGACTGGCAGGGATATCTGGACAAGTGACACAACTCAGTGCTAAGAGAGAACACACTACTTGTCTAGTCAGTCATGTTTTTCCTGGCATGAGCACCAAAGATTTCAGATGAGTTCTTGTCCTGCAGAATTGCTTTTCCAAAGTATGATGAAGGATAAAAAAAAAATCTCCTTTAAACAGGTAGAGATGAATGAGCTAAAGGCAATAAGAATGTCAGCTGGGCCTTGCAGAGCAGGAACTTTATGGGTTACATCAAAACAAATAGTGTGACTTTAAAAATGTAAATGATATGTTGTCAGGTAACCCTTATTTGCAATACTTATTTTTAAATTGCAAGCTAATTTAAAGGGAGTGTAAAGTTCAGCAATGGTGCTGCACCCCTTTTTAGCCCTGTGGCAACTGAGCAGAGGACCAGGCCAGCACTTCCATCTCCCCATCCATGTAATACAGCCCTGGGATTAAACAGTTTGAGACATTTAATGGTGAGAGTGACTCACATGCCTGTGGTTATATTCCATAGCATATGGAATACCAGCATTCCACACATTCCCCAGTGTGGCACAGAGGTGCCCAAACTGGCAGGAAATTGAAGTGAAGCAGTGCAGAGCTCTGTTGCTGTGCTGAAGGAGTTTAACCCCAGCTGTCCCTGCCCCACACACCTCTGGTGCTGGTCCCACTCCCTTTAGTTGCTCACACTTGTGCTACAGAGAGCACAGACTCCTTCTGCTCCCAGAGAATCCCCTTCTGTTGGGCACAAGTCCCAGTCCTTGGGTGTGTAGGATCATATTCAACTCCAGTCCATGAGCTCTGCACGTTGCTCTGATTTATACTGAATATTCATAAAGGAAATTACTACTTCTTTTAGGTTCAGATTTTCAAAGCCCTTTAAGCATCAAAATCTCACTTCTAGACCCATTTGCTATCCTTTAGCTCTGGAATCACAACCACAACCTTAAATTACAGTCCCTAACTCAAGAAACAACAAAATCTGCATCTATTCAAGAAAGTGCTCAAATACCTGCAAGTGATTAAATGTTTTCCTAAATTGGAGTGTGTAATTACAATCACCTATTCCTAATTTCATATTCCAGATTCATATTCCTGCAAATCTGTGTGACTTGAACTTTTTCAGAGTGCACAGGTTCCTGTGTCAGGGTTTGATCCCTCCAAATTGCTCATTCCCTCCCAGCTTGCTGTCAGTTGTACACTTCCAATTTTTCTTTTAAAAGCTGGAAACCCCAGTGGACATATTGGCGAGGTCCCAGGCCAGATTCTGCTGGCCTCCACTTGACATACTCTATCTGAGGGCAAATCATTAACAGCTATTCCCTAAACTCTTGGTTTTCCACTAAGTTTTGCTCCAGCTCGAGGTGACACCATCCATGTATTCTAATATAGTTCTATGATTTATTATTGTTTATAAGAATGCCATATATAACAATGTTGCTACAATAAAAATGTCACATCTGCTGCTTCTTTTTATCCATTCAGCCATTTTCCCTGTCAGAAAAGGAAATTAGATTGGTTTGACATGAATTATTCTTGCCAAATATAAGTGGGCTCTGTTTACTACATTTGAGGTGGCTTAAAAATTGATCACTTAATAAAATTTATGGATTCTTTTTTCTCTTTAATAGCATTGGAGGGAATAAAAGAATTTAACAACCTTTATTTTTATCCCAGTGTAACAAATAAAAAGAAAGGTCATTCAGAATTAAAATAGACTTCATAATAAAGACATGCATGGAAGGTTTATGCTGCTGCATTAGTCAGCAGCACAGTAATTACATAGGTCAGTGGAAGGGGTCATAAAATACCAAAAATGCTTCCCATATGCATGGTCTGTCTCCCAAATTACTTAATTATCCATCAGCATTTATATGTGTTAATGAGTAGGAATCCTTTTTGCATGGAATGCTGAGAGGTTTGTTTCATCCCTCATATTCTCCTGTAAATATGAAGATTGAAGCATCTATCATCATTTTCTTCATTTATTTCATCAGTTGTAATTTTTCTGAAAGTTATGCTTTAGTTTTTCTTATATTGGAAGGAGTTCAATTTTTCTTTTCTTTCAGGAGACAGTGTCCTGATCTTTTCAGTGATTTCTCAGGTTGTCATTTACTCTGTAAAATATAACAAGATGGACCAAACAGACCCAAATCAATAATCCAAGAACAGGAGAGGAATATGGAAATATTCCTAAGTGATACAGAATCAGCTCCATTAAATGAAGGAAGAAAAGCCCTAGGAAGGGAACATTAATACACAAAAGGAGGTGTCTATAGTAGGTTATTTCCAATCAGAATAATAATGCATGTTTTATATTTAGGCTTTCTAGAACTGTTCTATTTTAAAAAATAGTCCTTAAATAAAGAAAATCTGGACAATTTCTGCTTGACTACTGTCATCAATACCAATTATTTGCTGGTTGTGAGGTGAAGGGCATCTTGGCACCAAATTTGGATGGAGGCTGTGGGTGTTTATGTGCTGGACAGACCTGCAGCTGATAAATATGTCCTTGGACAAGAGCAGTGGCAGGAGGAGCAGGGACTGATGGCAGCAGGAATGAGGACAGCCAGGGAACTGAGCTCAGGGAGAGGAAAATAAAATGTTACTTTGCAGAGCCTCATCTGTAGAAGCACTCACGTTTTAGATGAACTGATGGCATTTTATTTGCTAACTCTGCTTATACCTGAAACTGTCTTCTACTTACGACTATAAGAAGTTTTGAATTACGTAGAAGGCTGCCAAAAAACTCACAAACTCCCAAGCTGTTGAAGAAATTAATAGTAACTGGTGAATATGTTATCTCAAGCTTAGACACTGGCATGTCTCTAGTCCTTTACTAAGCAAGCAAATCAGATTATTCTCATTGTGAGCACTTGAAAGCAACATTTAGATTTCACAAAAAGGGATAATGGAAGATATTGTTACAGATGGTAGAACTCTACAGAGCAATTTAAATACATTAACTTGGCATTGAAGAAGATGAGTGGCATCTCTTCCACTGGAAGTGGAAGGGCTGGTTTTATCTCAAATGCAAGAGTCCTTCAATGCTTCCCATAGTAAAAGCAAAACCTTTACATAAATGAATGCATTTATCCACGAGGAAGCTTGTCCCTGTGTGCTGTGTTGGAAGTGTAGCCAGTTCTCTGGCCTTTTTCCATGCCGGGCTCTTAGTTACACAATGTTTGCTCTCGGGAGGCTTTCCCTGGCTTCTCACTAACTCCTCCTTTTCACTGGCTGTGTGGGGAATAAATCACTGGAGCACAATGGCAGTGCCACACCCGGGGAGCTGCCCACTCCCTGTGTCCAGGCTCCCTCCCACAGCTCTGAGGAGGCCCCTCTGAAGCTGTCCCTGTCCCTGTCCCTCAGCGGCCCCTGTCCCATCCCATCCCTTCCTGGGGATGGAGAGATGAGAGCTCACTGCAAGCCCTGCTGCAGCACTCTAACAAAGCCACAGTCCAGCCCAGGGAGCTGCTTCTGTCATGGACAGCTGCCTGTCAGAGCTGTCTCCTCCACCCTTCTTTGCACAATTTGCATCATTCTAACCCCTCCTGTAGCACAGAGATAATTTATTTTCCCCAGGAGTGTGTAGTCAGTGTTTCTGCAGCCTTGAATTAGTGCCTGGAAATGCAGCCAGCAGCTTGGTGGCCACAGTGATACTCCTTCCTCTGCCTGCCCTGGCTCTCTCTAGTCTTTCCCCTGGAAAATGGACATTATTACTGCACAAACTTTCTAGGTGATGCAACATGTCTTATGCCAGCAAAATAGAAAGATTAATTTGATACACAAAGATAACTTTAAAGAAAAAAGTACTCTCAACTAATATCAGTGTAGGAGAGCTGCAAAAACCCAACTATTTTTCACCAAGAAAAACCCACCTGTAAGCCAAGGGTTTATGGCCACCTGTCACACCAGTGACAGCTCAGGCCCAACCCCCCTGGGGCCCAGGGGGACTGTTCCCTGTTTCCTACACAGCCACACACTTGTCCTCTCCTTGTTTCTTAAGAAAGCCTGACATGTTTGGAGTCCTTTCAGTGCTCTAGAGCACTCTGGTTTTCCCAGCTCTCCCAAAGGTCTCTGTGTGACCAGGTCCCTCTGAGCTGAGCTCTGCTCACACCTCCCTGAGATCAGACCTGCTGAATTCATTTGCAGCATTCCTTTGCTTGAGGAACTAGAACACACTGGGCAATAAATCTTTTCCTGCATGGAAGTTGGCCAGACCCCCCTAACAGATGCTTTGAAGAGCCAGAAGTATTTTTTTAAAGCTGCTTTTTCTTTAGGTCAGTTTTGTAAGACACAGTAGTAATATATAACCTCCAAATACAACCTGGGGTTTAAACTTGGAGTGTGTATGTTTACTTCCCTGGGTACCTAAGACTGACAAAAATCTGAATTAAAACTACCAGGGGTGAGATCCTGAGAGTATCAAAGTAATGATAAGTGCTTCAAGCACTTGAACACACATTTATATTAAGTACTTAATGACTCCACTGAGCCCCTCCAGAGATAAAACTAAAACAATCCAACCACAGGGGTTTAGCACGTGTCATTTTTCTGTCAATTCACACAAGTTTCTCTGAAAATCAAACACTTCTGGTCATCACTCAGGCACAAGCAGAGAATTCTGCATTCTTTTAAGCCTTTTCTTCTGCTGGAGGAATAAAATGTAGGAAATGTTATTTTTTATTTTCTTGAAAATCACTTCATGAAAATGAGTTCTACTAAAGCAGTAAGAAGTGACTATTTATTCTTTGCTCCTCATCTCACTTTCCTTCAGGACACCTCCAGATGGGGTAGTTTGTAAAATAGCTGCTGACGACCCAAGTTTTCAAACAGATTAAACTCATTTATCTTGCTAAAATAGTCTGTTCTCAGAATATGGAAGGATTAATGACCTGCAGGGGCGGAGACCTTATCTCTTGAATACATCCCAAAACAGACTAACAATGTAACAAGATGATGAATTGTTTGAGGGAAATTTCTGGATCTTATGCTTAAAAAAACCCTGGAAAACCAAAACCAAATTCAACAAAAAGCCTTTTAAATTTATGTACCAGGAAAAAAAAGCATGGAATCATGAAATCTGGACCAGTCCACTGAAACCTGTCCTTTGATCTGCAAAGAATATGTTCTGTTTCAGCCAGGTGTCTGATAGAGTTGGCCACCCAGAGACAGAAGTAAGAGATGCACAGTCAGCCATTCTACTTCATCATCAACCTAATTCTCAATGCAATATAAACACTAAATCATCTGGAGACCTGGGACAATATCTAGAGAGTAAATTAATTAACTCCATGACTTTCCTGGGAACCTGCCATAGTGCAGACCCACAGCCAAGCTGAGTTCTTAACCCCCATCCCCAGAATAGCACAGCCAAGATCCAAAGATTTTAAGTGCCATCATGTTCCTTAGGAACTGCCGGGAACAGAGGGAGACAGTATTTAAAAATCCTGGACTCGGAGCAGGTTGGGGGGTGAGATAATGAATGTCACTGAGGGGAGGAAATACAGTAAAGGCAATTTCTGTGCTTTCAATGGCACAGTTATTTAGCAGTCCTGCAAATATTTGTTCATTTTACTGCTCCCCAGAGTCAGGATTCCTGTTGAATCACTGCCCATGTTTACTGGACTTTTTCTTCCCTTCAGTCTCCAGTGTATTTACCAACTTTGTCAGCATCTTGACTGCCTGCTCAGCAGAGTGATTAAAATCCAGAGTGATACTGGCCTCCCTCATATGTGGTTTAGGGTGTGTTCTTTGTGATCCTTGGCATTTCCCTGCATTTGCCTGGCAATCTGAACCTCAGCTGTTGAGAACTGAAGCCACTGAAACAACCCAAGGAAAACTGCAGTCAGCCCTAAGAATAATGCTGCCCTCAAACCAGAGAAAGAGCTAGAAAAGAATGCCTTGAACTATAAATAAAACTTGGGTTAAATGCATCTGATCCTAAAGATAATCCCAAACTGGAAATTCAAACACAGACAGATTTTGGGGGTAAGAGGGGAAGAAGCAGGAGGAGGAACTGACCAAAGTATTGCTTGGCTCCATAACAGAGAAGAGAGATCCAACTAGGTATGCAGAGATACCTAATCCCAGCCTCCCTGTGGCAGGGGCTTGGAAACAGATGATCTCTAAGGTCCCTTCCAACCCAAACCACTCTATAACACTGTATTTTTACATTTGCAGATGGGGAACTATCTATGTGCTCTAGTCAAGCAACCTGAGAGTTGTAAAATGTATCAAGTGTCTGGCTTTAGTTTTTTACCTTTGAAAAAAAAAAGCATTTTTATAGCTTTTTATAAAGCCCATCTAAAAGTCTGGCAAATTCTGATGAAAATGAATAGATATATTTGTCTTTAAAGGATCCCAAAATTGCAGCTCAACTTTAGACATTGCAAACATAAAGCATGGGCTGAAGCTTGACCATTATTGCAGGTACCTGTATCTCAGGTTGCTGCCTGCTCTGTTCAGCATTTCACACAGAAATCTACTTTATAAAATAGAAATGTGTGGGCCAATAAATGCCAAACATAAGCTTTGAGCACAACACATCTTTAGAAATTTACTTCTGTGTAAAAAGGAACTTCAGCCTTCCCAGCATCCTTCTTAAAACTACTTGAAAAATAAGGTGCAGAGGCTGTGCTTGACTGTGTGTTGTAGAACCTCCTTGTCTGGGATGAAAAATATTCTCTGAGGGGTGTCTGAGCTGTGAGTGCTAATTGCCATCACAGCACACATCCCCCATTTCAGGAACAGAGGTTCCAAGTGTTAGGAATCAGATTTCAGTGCAAAGAGCCCAAACCTTACAGTAAATCTCCAGAATAAAACTCAGGCCCTGTGCTTTGTTTTGTGAGGAGTCTGTTCACAGCAGAGGGTTTCAGGGAAGGTTCATGATGTCCCATTAATCATAACACTGAAAAATCTGGTATTCGCTGCACATCTGCTCTGCTTTTACTCTCTGTACTTGACCCCTCCTCATGTCCTTGGCATGAGCTCACATAACATAAAAGTCTCTGGAGCTGTGCAGGGGGAGATGGGCCAAGTTTAAAGCACATTGTCAGGTTTAAGCTGAGCTCTGAGCACAGTATTTCCACACTCCTGGAGCTGGGGGGTCTAAGGGGGCACTGCTTAGCAGAAAATACACAACAAAAATATGAGTTTGGTTCAGTGGCTTGACAGGTGAGGGAATAATGAGGGGATAAATGAGGGAAACAGAGGGGCCACTGTCACCTGTAGCCACTACTGTGGTTTCATGTAGACCTAGGCAAAGTCCTCAGTTCATCCTCCAAAAGTGAACAGTTAAACTGGAAACAGTTCAAACTATTTGCATATTTAGATTATATCAGGCAAGATTTTACATAGACATAAATACAAGGAAAAACAGAAAAATGGTGGCATTTTATTTGGATGTTTTTTTGCTGGATTGTTTTTTGCTGGATTGTTTTGATTTTTCTTATCTGAATGGCATTAAAAATAAAATTTCAAAATACCACTTTAGGACACATAAAATGAAACATTTGATTTTGGTTTCATGTTGAAAAGGCAGTTTCCTTTCACTTTTTCTTCAGATTTCTAAGTCAAACAAACAAAACAAAAAGAAAAGAAAAAATTCACCACAAAAAAGAATATTGGAACTATTATAAACAAAAGTTGGGAGAGAAGCTGGTCCTTAATCTGAAAGATCTGTGTTTCCATTAATGAAACATGGCTCTGCTCAATTTCCAAAGCTATGCACATTCCCAAGGGACAATTCCTTCAGCAGAGGAAAAAGAGTAAGGAAAGCAAAATGAAGAATACTCTTAGCTCATATTGTCAGCCTGTGCCTGTGCTCCTGGAGCCTGGCTGGGATGCGATGGGTTTTCCAGGAGAAGCTTTCCAGCTGTGAAATATTCTTACCACTGGCAGGATATTCCTGGGTAAAAGCACTGACTTTGGACAAAAGACTTTTCAGTACAGCAGAATTCTATCCCAGGTTTATTCTTGTGCTACTTTCCCCCCCTCTCCTGTTATTCCCTGTTTGCTTTGCTCTCTTAGGTTTGGGGATTTTTGTTCACGTGATTTACAGCTTCCAAATGTTGTTTCAAATGCATTTAAACCCAGAAACTTTAAAAAGTAAATAAGTTTAAAGCTTTTTAGGTAACTACTATGCAGTATATGAATGATCTAGGCTCTGAATTCACATCAAAAAATCATCATTAAGACTCCAAGATCCTGAGAGTTCTGAGGTGTTTAGACCTGCACTTCACATAAATCTGAGGAACTGTCAATCCCTAAGGATTGGCACTTGTTGAAAAGTCATTTATACTTAAATTGTAGTTCTCCAACCTTGTCAGTTAAGGCTCTGCTTCTGCAAACATCAATATTTTGCATCAAACAGGTCTTTTCTTCTAGTCAGGGTCCAGCTTGCTCATCTAAATTAACCTATTAAATGATGTCCTTTTTAGAACAGAAAATTGATGCTGGAAAGGCAGCAATTATTTCTTCCTCTTCCAAGCAGAGTGAATTTTCCTGTGGACTAGATAAACTAATGGGACTCTGCTTTGGGAATGAATGCACAAGTCCCCAGTAGGTAATTGATGCTTTGCTGCCTCCCGGACTCAGGTGCAGACTTTGATTCTTTTAGTGCACATTTACCTGTCAGGAAACAAACAGCAAATATCCCATAAACAAAGCAATGGCTCCATGGGCAGAGCACACAAAGGCACCCTGAGCCCTCCAGTTTCTCAAGGCAGAGCTGAACTGCAATTCCTTCCCTTCCCGGGGCTCCATAAAGGAAGAAAAGGCCGTGGGGAGCAGGAGGGGGCAGAAAGAGCAGTTCTGCTCATTACTGTGAAAAAGGAGCTGTCAAAGCATCACCTTCTTTCATCCTCCCTCCCTCCCCAGCCTTTTTCTGACCCGGGCAATGGAAGCTTAAATCAAACAGTCAGTGACTGATGGAAGTGCCCGGGCTGCACAAAACAAGGCAGGGCTGTGGGGAGGGGACAGGGGGCCCAGCCAGGGCGCAAGGGAGCCCTCAGCTCCGGGCTTCCTTCCCTTCCCTCACAGCCACGGTGGGAACTCTAAACCTGCCCAGGAGTTCCTGCAGGGATAATGGGAATGGCAGTCCTGGATGGGGAACAGGAGTCCCACAATGTGCAGTGGAATGGGGACCTGAGCTGTCCTCACTCAGGCTGCAGAAAGGCAGAGCACTGGTTCAAATAGTTTATTAACCCTAAGAATGGTTAATTTGAATGAAGCTCTGTGTGGGAGGGATAACAGGGTCACAGCTCCAATAGGCAAGGATGGATCAACTGGGAATGCTGCTGGAACACAGGAAGAAAAACAGGTGCTGGATTGCTTTTAAAAGCAGGGTCATGGATTACCCGTCAGTTCAACAGGCAGAGGCCCCAGGTCACATTCAGCTGATCCTCCTGCTCTCCTTTGCCTCTTCCCCCCAGAATGTCAGTCTGTGTTTGACTTTCCACTTTGGGACTATCTCAGAAGGCCAGACATTTAGATCAGATCCATTTATCTTTGGCAAAGTTAAGCAAACCAATGCTTTTGAATGTTGATTTCTATTTTGGTTTCTGTTTCAAACCAACTTCTCAATGACCAAAGTCAACATGTGGTGCTTTGCTTTACAAAAATGCATCATTTTCTCCATTAATTTGTAAGTGAAACTGTAAAGCCATGATCTGGTGCAGAACATAACATATGAAGTTATAGTCAGTGCTATAAAACAGGTGTAAGAAAGATTGTATCCTTCAATTTAAAGGGCTTCCCCTCCCTCCTTGATCAAACAAATGCACTGGTCATGTATTTAATGGCTGATACACATTATAGATTTTATATTTTAGAAGACTAATTTGTGCTTAAAGAAGTGGCACCCTGTCTTATGTTAAAGCCCATGATATATCAGAAGTTTCTGTCTCATTAAACACACTGCACAAGAGACCGTCGTTCAGAAGTGAGTGGGAATTAATCTCTGGAATTAAAAGCAGTAAAGTTCCAGCTCAGTAATTTGATTCATGTCTCCCTAAAAGTGCATTTGAATCACAAAGTTTGGGTTCAGATCAGAATATCCACTGAGGGGGAGCTGGATATGTAACTTCAGTTTTATCCCAATTCCGACCATGACATGGAAACATGTTTTGTTTGGACTGTATTTTAGTTGGAGAAATGCAATTTATATCACGTGGTAAGGAAAGCTACAATAATTATCATTTGATTTTTAGGTAAAATAATAATGAAAATAAAGATTTTGTAATTACTCAATTAGTCAAGATGTTAAACCCAGGATCAGCTGTGAAGGTTTCCAGAATAATCTTAGGACCCTGAGTGACCACATAAATGAAAACTGATGTATTTTTTGGGAGGAGGGACCAAAATCAACCTCAAAAACCACTACCAGTTTCAGTGGAACAGATACAGTGATGAGATTATTGTATCTGCTGAAGAATTATATCTTTGAGCTTTATAACTCTAGGAATCCCTTCAGTTGCTAAGTTGCAGGGAGGAAAGCAAATACAATATTAAAATTTATTACAAAATTAACAGCGAACAATACAAAGAAAATAATTATGCACATTCATAGAACAGCAGTATCAGAAAAAGGAAATTATGATCCTTTCACCTAAAGCAATTAAACTGGAAGGGGCTTAGAAAAGGCAACAAGTGTGAAAAAGGCATGTGCAGATGTGGAAAAAAGAAAGCTGAGGAGAGGGGTGAAATGGGTCTGTAAAATTTCCCTCAAGAAGATGAATAGGGAAGAATTGTTCAGCCTCTCAGTGCAGGAACTGTGAGTCAACACATGAAAGCAGGAGGCAGGTTCAAAGCAGACAAAAAATGTCATTTTTACCCAGTGGATCCCGCAAGGTGAGGAAAGGTTACACGGATAAAAAAGCAGCTAAAATACCAATTAAAAAAAACCTCTTAGCAGGCATGAAAATAGAGAGGTGGGATCTCCACCTGAGCACTATGGAAATGTGCTGAAACTCTGCAGGGGGCAATGCCAGGGAGGGACTAAGGGTGCCCCAGGGTACATGAATAGCAGGGGAAATGTACCTATACATTTGTATCCATGCAATGTTTATCCGTTGTCTTGGGGCTTGGGATAGACATAAAATGGCAAAACATGAGTTGGATTTCAGAAGTGGGTTCATCTGCAGGAATCCCAGGTTATTGCTCTGGAAATCAGGTTTATGTCACACCTGCCATTTCAGAGGACCTGTGCTCTAGGCTTAGCCCTGGCTCACACCTCACACCACAGCTTTGGATGTTTTCCCTTCACAGCAGTTTCCCCTTCTAAAAAGTTATTACAGTGACCACAGCAGCAGGCAGCTATTACCCACATTGGTTATTCCACAATAACATTTTCACATAGCAAAAGATGACCTACAAACTCAGAGATGCTGTTTAATTCTCTTGTAGCAACCGTGTCCCTTTGAGATGCACAAATGTCACTGATACCTGGAGGTTAAGGGATTGAAAATGGATTAACTGTGTCTCTGGCAGGAAGAATTTCTGAGCTGCAGTGGTAAACATTAGCTAGAATTTGGGAAAATCTTTGAACCCTCAGTTCAGCAGGAGAGCTTCAGGCAGAACTTTCCCTGTGTGCCACCTCTCACAGGGTTTCTTGCCCACCCCTCTCCAGCTTGTGGGACACAACGAGTAGGATGCAGGATTAGAGAGCTGAAGAGTCCAACCAAAATCTGCTGTGACAAAACCCTGCCCAAGACCGTGCCTCTGGGTCAGGCTTTGCCGTTCCAGACGCTGCCTGAGGATGCCTATTGTCCCGTCTGCAGTCCTTTAATTCCTCTCCATTCAGAGCCCAGGGGCTCCTGCTGAGCTGCGAACCAGCACACGCCACTCAATGGAGATGTCAGGTTTTGTGTAAGAGACAGCCAGACCAATATTGCAAGGAGCCTCTTTATCCCTTCATGCCCACGGGAAAATTTAATCTGAAAAGCCAGGCTTAGTGTTTCTGACATGCTGGCACAGCAAATCTTTCCCCTCATAATTCGAAAAGATCCTTTGTCAGTGTTGGCCCAGTGGTTATCAACAGGGGTTGAGAGCTGGGGGCAAGCTGAGCATTTGCAAAATACTGTGTGTTTATCAGAAATAAAACATGTGCTTTAATATTTACATTCATTTGGCCTTCATGCTGTTTGCAGCTGGCTGGCATGACCATACACTGGTATTTCTGTGCTCCCATTTCTCATTTCACTCCAAGTTGCTTGGCATATGCAGATACAGGCAATATTAAAGACTGTTCAGTAATGTAGAGGGCTGTGTGATACCATTCACCATGTGTGAGACAAGTGCCTCACCTATATCTGCCCATAAAGACATGTCTAACTTGGTTTCTCACAGCCTGTTGAGGCTGTCAGGGAGAGAGAATGGTGTTCCATAACCCTGCAAAGAGGGCTTTTTCTCATTTCTAGTCCTGAGATAAAAATGCAACATTAGATCTCCTTGAAAAAAGGAATGAAGTGCTACTGGAGAATCCTCTTTTCCTTTACAAGCCCTGCAAGGATATAGGAAGACAAATGGAAGAGAAGCAGGCAGGGCAGAAGTAGATCATGTGGAAGGAGTTAGTAACTGCATGGCACTTGCTTTATTCACCTAAAACATGAGGAAAGCACTCATTCCAAACTACTCCAAAGCAGTGCTCAGGAATACAAAGAGATTTCCAGTTGTGCTCCCACAGCAGTGGCATTTTATTGGTGCATATTTACAGCCACTCAAACTGTACCATCAGACTTATTTCAACCACAACAATAACTATGCAGATTAAATGGTAAGATGATAAATTTTGTGTAATAGATCTTATTACGTTTTTCTGTCAACTGTGGCCAAGGATTTTTGTATATTTTGAACTCTGACACTCATGTTTGCTATTTCAGAAATCTATTACAGAGCTTACTCTGTTCTTGCCAGATTCAAAGATGTAAAATACAGGTTGTTGAATATTTTAGTCCCAGATAAATGTATATGAGATAAAGGAACATGATGGAGTTACCTGTTCAGATTATTAAGAAAAATCTCATTTAAAATCTGTTCACATCAATGCCTTGGAGAAGACTCTGTGCTATGAATTCTAGATAACTCCATCATGATTATCAAATACGGACAATTTAAAAAGCAAACAATGATTTAGAAGAGTTACACTTGGACTAGATGATGCCTGTCTGTCCCCTCCAACCAAACTATTCTCCTCTACAAGGAGAATTCATCAGATTCTTAATTGTAGTTTCCCCCTTCAGGAAATCAAATTTTTAAAAATAAACCATGTTTTATCAGATTTCAAAGTTGCAGGTCTAATCCCTACCAGAGGACAGGAAAGTTTCCTTTTAAGGACTGTTCTGTGCTTTTAACTTGAGGAACTTCTTTTCCATTGTTACAGATGCTATGCTGGCGAATAAGTATAAATACATAAACCTAAAATCTGTAAATAGCTGCAGGCACTGGATCCTTGGAAGGCTTTTAATATTTTTCAAGCTGGCGTCTCATGAGTATGTTAAGATTTTTCAGCTCAGATTTTCTTCTGTAATAATGTAGCGACACGAGAAGCCAGTGAGAGCAGCTCTGAATGGGGCAGCAGCAGCATAAGTGTAGTGCAAAATCCAACTTTCCTCACAGAAACCAACAAACCCTTGGAACAAAGAAGGCAAACCTTGCCCAGATGCAGTATTTCCAGTTCAGGGACCACAGCAAGAGCTTGGAAATTGTAAAAACAATTTCTTTAAGCCTCTATGGGACCTTTGGGACCTTTTGATTCACTGTACTTCAATATAGTCTGGTTCTATTCCAGAGCAAGGAGTGGTGCTTATCTGTCCAGCAGGAATGATGTGGATTCCCAGGCTGGCTCTCCAGAGTGCATAGAGCCAACAGGGAGGAAATGTGGGCCCTGCACACAATTTAACCACAACAATATCACTCAATGGGGAGGACTAATGCTGTCAAAATGAATAATACAGCTCTGTGAAATGGGGACACTGTTTAAATACTCAGATAAGCTTTTCCATGTCTATAAAGATAAGCTTTTATATGTCAGTTAAAACACCACAGAAGTCCATATCCATAATCTGTGTGTAAAAAATTAAAAATATTGATTACTGGAAACAGGGAAAAGATTGCTGCAAACTTGTTCTGTGCCTGCTTTTCTTTTTTTGAAGCATCCACTATAGCTCCCTGCCAGACAGGACAGTGGACAAGATGGAATTCTAAGCATACTGTTCCTAAATTATTCTTATTTCCATCTAAAGAACAACACATTTTTGTAAACTCTATATTTTGTTTGGATTTCTGTAGCTTATTATATGGAATAGTGACATAACATCATGAATTATACTCAGATCAGGCTCTGGGCAGCTTAAATCAAGCCACTGATACAATTTTCGTGATCTGAAATTTAGGTTCTACATGATGAAGCTCCAATTTGTGGGCTTATCTCTGCTTAAGAGGGCACAGAAATTTTATAACCATTATTATTACAGCAGCAACTGAAAATTCCAATAATAATTTGCTCCTCATTCAGCTTTAAAAGTTCCCTCTGCTTCAGATCACATCTGAAATTCAGTCCAGTCTTTGCCATTTTAGAATGCAACAGGAACTGGCCCAAGGTGAACGTCGCATCATTCTGGTGTTCTCTGTAGACATTTGATCACTCCATTTAACTGTCACACAAGCTTGTCTTTGGCAGGAGAGTGGGCAAACAGGGACACATTTGCTAACCATGTGTTCCTGAATGCTCTAAATGCTCAAGTTCAGGGAGTGGTTACATCTTTGGGTTTAGAACTGCCCAGGGAAATCCCCAATCCTTCTGCAACTTGGGTTTTTTTATTCACATAGAAGGACAAGAAAACAACCCATTTCTTTGAAGTAGCAGCACTAGCAGAATGGAGATAAAACTCTACTTGATCTGCCAGGTTTTGAGCCAAAAGAATACGACAGCAGCAGAGCTCAGTTACCATTTCCCAAACCCAGAGGTATCAGTGTGGCCAAGGAGGTCACACAAGTGGGTCACACAAACCCTGCACAACCTAGCAGCACAACCTAGCAGCACAATCTCAAGATCTCAGGAGCAAGGTGTCACTGGGGTGTGTTGTCTCTTCCCTGATTTTGGAAACAGAGTTAATTACAGAAGTAACAGACCCCAGACTTTGCATTGTGGTGGGGATGGCCCTGCTGAGTTCCCAGAGAAGGGCAGATGCAGGGACCAGTCCTGCAGTCTGTGAACATGGGACAGTCCCAGCCAGCACAAAGCAAAGCAGCAGCTCCTGTTTATCAGTCCAGCTCTCAGTCCCACATTTAGGCATCACTTCTATTGAGAAAATCAGAATATGCCTTCAGCTGAACAACAGCAGACTCAATGTCAATGTCAAACCACACAGGGCCAGAAGAAACTATTTCCTGGAATAAAATACAGCAGCTGAAACATCTGCACAGAATCCTGTTGCCTGGACCCGACTAAGGCTGCCTTTGGAATAAAGGCAGGCCTAGAAGTTGTGCTGTGGGCCAGGACTGTGCTAAGCCCTTTACCAAACAGCAATAATACACTCTGAAAGAACCTTTCATCCTGCAGGCTTTCTAAAAACTGGAGCAACAAGAGGTCTTAAGGGATACTGGGAATTTGTACTCATGGCATTGTGTCTCCTGCAAGGACCCAAGAACCTAAATTCCCATTATTCTGATCATGGTGTTTAAATAACTATTTGTAGGGAAGTCTCAGCAATCCCACCACAAGATGCTCTCTGTCACCACTGCTACAGACACCTGGAGGCTGCTGGAGGGCAGTGGCACATGATGTGGTTTAAAAGCCATCTGAAACAGATCTGTATGGGGTATAACTTTCCTTTCTGCTCCTAATGACGTGTTTGAGTTTTAACTGGAGATCTGGAAATGAGCTGGCATTTTAGACAAGTGCTTCTGCTAGAAAATCACATTTATGCACTGATTGGTTTTCTTTTACTGGCTTAGACCTTCATCAAGTCTGAAGTCTGTCACTGCTCAAACCACCATTAACGTGGCCCTCACATCCAAAACTAAGGTTCTTTCTATTCTCAGTAGGATGGGGGACCTGAAAATCAGCATTATTTGTCCTAAAGATCCCAGTTCTGGGAAGGACCAATGCAATTCCATGAGCCCTTGCTAATGCAAAGCAGACCTGTGCCTGCTCATGGGGTGCTGTCATCTACCCTGGCAGGACACAGACCTACAGCTGGCCCAGTTTAATGCCCAGTTTAATGCTTTTTTTTTAATGACCCTGCAGATAGATGATGTTTAATGTGCCCAAGCCCCGTTTTGAGGCATTTACAACCCAAAATGCAGGCAGAGTTTGTAAAATCCTACCTTTAGCTGTTACTCACTAATCACTGATCCCTGCAGGGGATGAAAATTCACTCCCAGACCCTCTGCGAGTCACTGAACAACATGACACACGACAGAGCAGCAAACAAGCACACTTCTTACCTGGACTCAAAACAATCAACATCATTTTAAAGAACCATAAATGATATTTTGGAGGGAGAAGGAGACTCTGCAGATAAATCTCAGGCTTAACACTGCAAGTGTTGCACTTTAGACAGACTATATTAATTCCCCCCCCCCCATTTAGTTGTTTAAAGTATCTACAGGAAACAAACCCAAGAAACATCTACATTCTCTACAAAGTCCTGTTACTGTTTTCTTTACTCTGTCATCTCAGATGAAACAGTCTCCTGACAAACACCAGTCTGTTCAATAGTTTGGCAACAAATCAAAACCATCAGGTGTTACTGTGGGATTGAGCTGAAAGCAGCCCAGGAACTCTGCAGCACATCCCTGCTGTCTGTGCTCTGCCCTCAGAGGGACTCTCTCAGATCTCCAAAGCCTTCTACACTCCTCTGATGGAAACTTCAAAAAGTAGAATATGCCATGCCTGAAGTGTTCCCAGGAAATTCTGGTGTGGAGGTAGGATAGCTTTAAAGGTTGGAACAGCAGCACTTCCAGCCAAGTGTGGATAAAAGGGATTTTGTTTAGATGCTTTTGGATTATGAGGATTTTGAACTTCTATTTCATATGTCTCTTGAAACATAATGTGTCTAATTACTAAAGCCCTGGCAGTAAAACACAGGAACACGCTCTGTTTTCATTTTTTACCATTTTCTGTATTAGAAATGAGCACAGACTACATTACCCCCAAGTTCTCAAATACAAACAACATCCTATGAAGGTCAAATCTGTTTTCTTCCTGATGTTTGGCTTTATGAAATGTAGAAAGTGATGGTAAAATTGGGGTGAAATTTCCTCTGAAGGATTTACAGATTTAAGGGTTTCTTCCTCAAAAATTTTAATCCCATATGCTGTGTCCCCATTTTCTAATGGGCCACCTTCACCTGCCCAGGATTCCATGGGCTAAGGAGGTTCCCAGTGCAGCCAGAAATCACTGCAACATTCTCCTGGGGTGACTATACTTGCTTTTAAGGTGGAGAGTTACAAAGTCCCCCTCCCTTTTCAGTGCTCAGAGTAAAAACCAGAACAACTCCATAGCATTTAGAACTTCATGGGAGTTTGAAGATGCATCAGAAAGGATCAGTGTGAAATTTCTAGGAAGTCTTAATTAACATGTATTTCTGTGTGTGTCAGATTTTGTCAAATTTTATCCTGACCCGTCTTCCTTCTAGTGCATAAATCTCAGGATTTGAAACCGAACTGGAGAATGTCAAAAAGCAAAGGGAAAAGATTAAGGCTTATATTTCGGGCAAGAGGAATGGATCAGCATTAGAAAGTTTGGGATCTCATCCAAGACTGAGGCAGATGGGAAGTTTTCCAGATCAGTTGCCCAGGGCAATAAAGTATAAATAGAAAATACCTGGTTGTAGAAATTTCAGTATTAGTCACCTACTGTCAACTAAAATGAAAAGCTAAATATATATTTTATAAGTACCTGAAGTTTTTAACCCTACTACAGCCCTCTGATGTTAAATTTAAGCATTGTTTTGACATTAAGAGAATACAACTGGTATCACCTACTGCTTCAAACAGCCACATTTATTTTAAGTCTTCCTCCTTGTGCTGCATTACAGAAAACTTTTGAGAACTCCTTCCTGTTTTTCATACAGATTTCCCTCCTTTCCTGTGGAAATCTATTGAGGAAACTCTATGAAAGCAAGAGGAAGTATCTGTTTCTAAATACCTGTGGGAGTGTCCAAAGGGATGGTCTTTACCCACCGTGAGGCTCCTGTTGAGGGCAGGGGCAGCCTGTGAGGGGAGTCCCATGGAGGGCACTGGGAGCCCCCATACCAGCTGGATCCCACTCTCACAGCCTGGCTGGGCTGTGGAGGGAGTCCAGTGAACAGGGAAAGAAGTGCAATCAATTTGCTTTAAAAAAAAAACAACAGAAGAGAAAAAAAAAATACAGTAGCAAAGAGCCAAAGCCTTTTGTTAGAATAATAATGTTGATTGGGAAAACATGAATCCTGGTTACCCAACTTTCCTGTGAGGAATTGTCCTTGTAGAAATGTCCATTTATCTCCCTTACCTCATTTATTAGCTCTCCTACTTAAGAGGAACCACTGCAGCCTGTGATGGCCACATAACACCAGGGAGTAAAACAGGAGCACTGAGCCATATAGGATTAAAGATACTGTCTACACAAAGTTCCTTTTTAATAAGCTAATGTTAGTACATTCTGTAATACCTTAAATATACAGCAGCTGAAACAGAATCACCCTCAGAACTGGGTTTTGCATCACTTAATTACCTTTAAGGTAATTTGTTTTAGACATGGAAGTTTCTAGACTGTGGAGGGAGAAAATCCAAGAGAAAAGTAGAAAGCTCAATGAATGTGTTCAACATAATTTGGTTTCTGACAGTGCTAGGCTCCACAGAACCTGGATATTCCCCCCCCCCCCCCCCAAGTACTGCAGTTGTGCTGAGCATTTCAAAGAGAAACTGAGCCCCAGGCAGTGTTTAAGGATGGAAGGTGCTTGGCTTCAATTTTTCATGGCCTTGTTAAATAATCTATATGCAATTTCCAGGGCAGCAACTACTTGCCCAGTCAAGGTTTTTCGCTTGTTCAGTTAAAATGTAGCTGCGAAAAACCAGGGGTGAGTGTGGGGCAGGAGTGAGCAATGAATTATTAAAAGTTATTAATAAAATGTACCTGCTCCTTTGTCCTGCAGAAAGAACCCCTATTATCACTTATACCACAGTTCTTTCCAAGGGCTCCTGTCAGGATTTCTTTGTGCTGGTTAACAGGGAACACACCTCACCCTGGGTGGCCCTGAAGGGTCTCTGTAAAGGCCATTTTAGAGCACTCTTCCAACTGAACAACAGTGCTGGATAAATTACAACAGCACCAGGTTTTACTCTTCCTAACAGAGACCATTACTGGTCTTGTTTTCATCCCAGTAACACTTGTGCTGTCAAACTTGTCACACCCAGCACACTGGTGGTGCTGCTTCACTGATGTCCCACACCAGCAGTCCTGTGGTCTAAGCACAAATCACACTTTGTGAACAGATATGCCTATGAAGAGGTATCAAAAACTGGCCTTGACAGTGCAACAACATTTGAACAAATGTGAAGCCATCAAGATCTGGTTAATTATCACTAATAACAGCCACGCTGTCCAGCTAATGCCACTGTGGCCATAACTGCACTCTTAGTCTCTGTCTTTGCTGGCCTGCTCTGTGCCCAAGCTGCACTTCTTAAATGTATTTTAATATAAGCTTATTGCCACAGTCTGGTTGTTTAACTCTTGTAGCTTATAGTACCTTGAAATACCATATCGGGTCTAATGGAAGTCACCATAAACCTGGAGGTTTTATACACATTCCTACAGTAACCTATATTTGTGGCATCTATTTTTTCAGAAGGAGACCTATTTTTCCTCCACTAAACACCTGTGTTAAATGATGTTGTCTTCCTCCACGTGTTCAGTGGTTTGCATGTGGTCACCCTGCAGATTCCAGGTGATTCCAAGGGATAGGAGAGAGGGGACCATAAAGATTGGCTAAGCCTCATTTGAATCATGACTTTATGCTACTAAGTCATCATGGAAATGAACACATTATAAACACATTACAGAAACTGGAAAAGGGCCTATAAAGCAAAAGCTTGAGGAAAGCTGTAAATGAATTTCTATATACCATAACTTGGATTGAGTCAACTATTTGAAAATGGTAATACCAAAATCCTTACTTAGGAAAATGTTTCAGGAGCTGTGTAACTTTATTTATGGAAGGATTGGAACAGGTACAATGAAAGTAAACTGTAATTAAACTGGTTTTTGTCAATGAGGTTACATATTTGGCTACAATTGTGCACCGGTTTAGGGATTCTGCTACAGTGGGAAACATGCTCTGTAAAGTTTAAACTTAGATGAAATTTAAGTGAATTTGGTGATAAATACAATGCAAACCTGTTTGAACTGAGGTTCAATGGACAGAGAAATGGGACAAGAAAATAAAGAAATAAAGGAGTAACAATAACAATAATAATAAAAATAAAGAAATAAGAGAAGCAGAGTCCTGTCGCCCAAGGAGAAGGGAGATGAGATAAACACAGTGTTAGAAATCAGTTCTTACACCCAAGGAGTAGCTGCATATGGTTACACTTCTGTCATTGGCCTTTTGACCCCTAAATAGTGTTTCCTATTTAACCATATCACCAATAAAAGACAAAATAGAGGCTCCTATATTTTTTGTCAAAATACACCTAAGACCTCAATAAATACAGAACCACTTGATGTTATTTTCTGGTCTCTATGGGCTGGCAAATAAATTATAAATATTTACAAAGGAAAATAATTAATTTGGGCTTACTCTAAAGGCAGAATTCTTTTGCACTAAGCAGAACAATAAAGGCTCCAAGAAGGCAAAGGACAGGCAGCTTTCAGGAAACTTAGAACTATTCCAAAGAAGCATCAGAACAGCAGGCACAGAGCTTAAATGAGGAACATACAGAATTACAGAGTTTGGCAGAGAAAGAGCCCTCTGAAGCTCTGGGGATGTTTTTACAAACAGCAGTGGAAGAGCAAACACAACAGCATGAGGTAATTGTTGCTTCCTGACACAGGATCTGAGGGATGTGGAAGCTGCAACTTCCCCACGTTCACAGAAGCCAGTGCTGGCACTGACACCTCAGGGCCCAGTGTCACTCCAGATCCATGAGGAAGTTCTGCAATCAATCCTGGAGGGATTTACATAGCAGTAAACAGGTCCTTTCTGAGTTTGTGCCACACTCAGTGATACCTGCAGTCTTCACACATCCACCAGAACTGAGGCAGAGCTCTGTCACACGTTTCAAGCTTTCAGAGTGGGATTCAGTGGGATCTACTCCCTGACTCTATCAGGAAGAACACTTTTCTTTATCTAGGGGCTCTCTGAACATTTGATCCTTACTGCCACACACTCCAGCACACAGGAGATAACAGGATTCCTGGGGATTACACTCCACAGGTCTACGTGAAGGAACACACAAGGGGGCTGGCTGTTACATGAGCAGAAGGAAATGATCTTTCTCTGGCTTATGTGCCTTATGCCAAATGTCCTGGTCAGAGCTACCAGTGCTCTAAAATGCCATCAATATTTAAGGTATTAGTTTTTGATTATAGGCTTCCCAGCATCTTCCTGTAAAATACCAGCACACCAGGAGAGGCAGAACTCTGAAAGTCTGAGCTTGGAAAGCAGGAAGGACAGATAAAACATATACAGACACTGCTTGCATGGGGGTGTGCTGGGGTGTCCCTGTTTCTTTTCACATGCCTCTGTTGCTATTCTATGGGCTGGGCTAAAAGGAGGTCTCAAAAAGGGAGAGGTTTCCTCAATGAGATTTTCCAGACTAGAAGTAAAGAGGGATAGAAATCACAGAAAGGAAATTATAGAAAGGAAAGGACCTCAAGGACCACCTGGTCCAACCTTTCTTGGCAAAAGCACGTTCTTGAGTGAGAATTTGAAACATTGGACAAAGCCTCCTGGTCCCTCAGTTATCCCTGAGTATCACCAACACAGACTCTGTGCTGCCCAGCACTCCTGGGGTCCCAGTCCCCATACAGAGTCCTGTGGGCTTTTGGAATGATTCTGCCATTGCCAGCTCAACACAAACCTCAGTTGTACTAAATTAATTGTTCCACTATGGAACGAAGGGAAACTCAAGAGCAGAGCTGTGTAACAGATGAGGGAGCAAGGGATCCATGACTTCCAATTCCAGGACAAGGAGGAAGATTGAAGCCAGGTTTTTAACTCAGACTTCAAAGCAATCTTGTGCAAGCTTTAACAAATAGTTTTTGTGCTCATAGTTCAATCGAGATACTTGAATTGTCTGGCTTTATGTTGTGTCCATCCAAACTTTCAGTGCAAATATCTGGATTTCTAGCTAGCAGGGCGTGGCAGAAGAGCAGAACATCTGGAAAACATTTCCTTTATTTTGTCACAAAACAATTCATTAAGGGGCAGGAACATGTGAATGATAGAATTCCAGACTGATGGATGTTTCTCCTGGATAATGCAGTGATGATAAATCACAAAATACCCCCCACAGCAAAGAGCAGCCTGCTTTATCCAGGATATACTCAAGAACTACTGCCATGCATTATAATCCCTGGCTAGGTGCAGGATTTATAAAAGCACTATAATTACTTCATCTGTTTAGCCTAATTATCAAATGCTATCTTTCAGGGAGCAGCCCAAATGACTAATAGTCTATCAAGGAGGGTAAACTAAAGTCTCAAGGGCAAAAAAGGTTAAGGAAAACACCAAACAGTGATACTCAGAGATCCAGAGCTGCTTTTCTGAGCTGAAAGGAAGGTATTCTGCAAGTCACAGAATGAAACCTGCCCATGCAGCTTTAACTCAGCTTCTTTAGTCATTTATTGTAAGAAATTTCTGTGAATGAGTGTGTCCATGCATGACAGCCCCTGTTTTGTACTTAGGTGGGCCTTGTGTCATGCACTGACATTCATCTCAACTGTGTGAGCTTAACTGATACTTTCAGAAGGAATGGTTAGGTTTTTAGTTTACTTCTCATCCCAGTATAACACACCAGACCAGAAAGAGTACATTCAAACCACTGGGATTTTCCAAATAACAACCGTATTGTAATACATGTGCTCCAGGGTTAAGGCAATCTCTGGATATCTTGGGAGTTGAGAACCTTGAAAAAACCCAAATAGACTTAAACTACAAGATTTGCATCAGGTAGCATCATCACATCTGTGTTTTCCACCAAGAGGGTAAGATTCCCTACATTCTCTGGACAGATTCCTGCTCTGAGTTGACAGCTCAGTAAATTACCATCCTGGATATGGACTGCAGTGGGGGAAGGAGCAGAAACTCGTTTATGTTTTCCTAAATGTTTACTGATAGTAATTCCAGAACTTGGATATCATCCCAAGTTTTATCAGGGAGTGTGCTTGGTCCACAAACACTTTTTTCTGCATATTTCTTCTGTCTTTGTAATCCTCTACGTTGAAGTACCTGTTCAGGGTGTAATTCACCCCCATGTTTGCAGGAAAAATGGATGGAAAAGGCTCCCTGCTCACTCCTGTCACAGCCCTGCATTCTGCAATCCCCCAAAAGATGCAGCTCTTAGGGCTGTGCTTTGATTCACATTTTAAACTTCTTCAGAAAAAAGAGAGAGATGAGGTATTTTAAGCACAAAGGAGATACAAGGACCTTTATAAATCCATTTACTTCTGTTTTGTTTTTTTTTGTCTGAAAACTATAAGAGCAACTTAAGAAACATTTGGATTGTGAGACATTTGGGAGATCAATATGCAGTGGACAGTCTTTGCATCTAAAGTCTTTGAGAACCAAAAATGTCAGGAACGCCAATGAAGCACCCAGGAAATTAATTTTACTAATCTGAGCTCTGATTTTAGGAAGCAGAAGAACAAGAAAGCAGTTGACAAATGAACAATAAAGACCTGTGCTAAGAGCAGCTAATTTGAGAAAAAGTTTCCCCCAAGCAATCTGAGCTTACAGAAGTTGCTCTTTGAAATGAGAGTGTGGACAAGAAAAGGCACTTTCATTGTGTCTGCACAAAGGTTTAAAAATGCTTCAAGGACAGCAAGATGTGTGACAGCACCATTCCAAGATTTGCCTGCTTGTATCCAATGTGAGGGAAGATGCAAAGATTCTGTAAGAACACACACAGCCCTCAGTTAAATGATTTTTTCCTAGAGGATGGTGATTTTGTCAAGAAAATGAAAATCATCAGCCAATGACAGGAAATCTCCCAGAACTATAACAATTTTTATTTAACTACAGCCATAGTTGGAGTTATAACTATATCTTATAACCACCCATATAAAATCAGGGTATTAGGCATCTTTATTATGGCAAATAATACTACATACTTTTAAAAATTTATGTTTAATTTCCTACAGATCCAGCTATTTAAAACCTGAGATGAAGCATCTGAATTGATCACAGAAAGTTCATTCATATGATTTTTGAGGGAGAGGAGTTCACAGCACCAGCCTAAGACAGATGTACTCAGAAAACCCTCACAGACACTTAGCTCCAGTGTGAAAACATATGTGATCTCAACAGTAAATGAAAAGTCATAAATAAATCAAAAATATGCACACCTTCTCACCTCTGTAACTCCCTGGAGGGGATAAGGCAGAACTGAAACCATTCTGAGTTCCCTGAACTCTGACAGTTTGGATAAAATAGTACAAAAATAAAAATCACACCTCATTCTAAAAAACACAAGTCATACACTTTGAAAACGAAGTAGAGCTTAGTTTGTATAACTATACCCAGGGCAATGTACATACTACATCAGTTTGATTTGCTCCAAGTCAGTCTCTAAAAGAGACGAGTTAAAGGCCTATGAATGCAAAGTTCAGAATTCCTCTGAGTTATTTTATGATTACTCAGGAATTATGTAAGTTCAAGATTTGTTTGGCACCAGAAGCAGGTGGGTTTTGCTGCAGTTGGACGTTTCCATAACAATACAGGAGAACCAATTAAAAGCCAATTAGTCATGGACATTACTTTGAGGTCCAAACTCTCCCCTCTTCCATTTTCCTTCCCTTGGGTGCCCATTATGCTGAGCACAAAGGCTGGGAGATGAATGTGGCTGTTTGCCTGTCTCCATGGAAGCCTCCCCACACCGACCTACACAAACCCTTCCCAGGCACCTCCAGCCCTGCTCCCCCTCTGATCTCTGCCCTAAACAAATGTGCTGTTTATTCACTCTTCTTCTCATTTATGGAGACCCATTGGATGCTGTATGAATACTGATGAGAAAAGAATGAAACCTATGTTTAAGAATGGGGGAAGATTCCTGCTTTCAGCATTTACCATGACAGCTCTTCTTTGAATCCCCAAACCTCTGTCACTTGAAAATAATTAAGAGTGCAGATTTGGCACTAAAGGAAATGAAGAGCTCCCAGATAGAAAAAAAGAGAATTACCTAGTGGTTAAATCACATGATAAGAAATCAGGAAATCCTGGTGTTTCATTGTTCTGCTACCAAAGAGCACCACCATGGCTCCATCCATGCCTCCATCACCTCCCTTGAGAATGAGGATGAAATCCTGTGTGCTCCAACAATGGGAGCCCTAAGAAATAAACCTGCTGTACTGTGTGATTGCATCTGCTTTAAAGACCAAAAAACAGAGAAAACATAGTTGGAAATGTGAAATGTCCTATGAAGTGAATGTAAGGCCCTACATCATGACAAACCTCAAAGGAAACAGCCCCTTTCTTCCAAGAGGGCAAAGATCCATTAATATCCTTAATTTTCTTCTTGTTCTGTGTGACATTTCTGATTAGAATCCTCAATCCATCAATTTTTAGTTTCTAGCTATAGTTTAAAAGAATGGTAAGTTTTACCCTTACAGCAGCACGAGCAGCATCAGCCCCTCTCCATTTCTCTACAGCCAAAAGGATCTCCAGCTCTGCCTCCTGACCTTTGGCAGCAAACTTGGCAGATTGATGCCTTAAATTTGGTTTGGATGGAACTCTCTGGCACAGACACTCCCACCCCCATTACCTCTGTCACTAGGTTGTGCTGACAACAAAACCTGCTCTCTGTGGCTCCCTCTGTTCCTCCATATTAAGGGAGAGCTGATGAAATCCTATCAAGAAAATTACTATGGAATAATCAGTTTGTATTTGATCAAATAATTACAGCTTCTCTCATAAGAACTACAGAGACGTGAAAGTTCATCTTTGGGTCTATCTTGAATTTCAGCTAAGTAGAAGAGGGAGTCTAATTCAGTAAATCCTGAATTAGGTGGGGATTTTTTTTTTTCTCCCACCAAGCTTTTTAATGTTCCTGCACACTCAATTGCCACCAGGCTGCCAGATGTCAGAAGTTAATACCACCAGCACATCTGTTAAATATCACAGCTTTTACTCACACTTGCTAAAAAAAGATTTTCCAAATACTTGAACATTCTCAATGTTTTATAGGTTAAAGTCTTAACCAATTCCCTGACTGCAGTGAATATTCACTGAAATATCAACAGCTCTGTATTATGTGAAGGAACTCTAGGAATCTCAAACCCAAACAGGTCTAAATTATGCTGCAGCTCAAAACTAAGAAAAACCTGCTTAAATACCAGCTCAAGAAATTGTCAAGGATTCTTATGGAGTACCAGAGCCAAAAATATTTTTGTCTCCATGTTTCAGAAAAATAAAATGCACTATTCTTGCAAAAGGAATATCCCCCTGAACTCTGGTGCTTCCCACAGCCCCCCTTGTGACTGCCCAAGCTTAACAGTGCATTTTATTTGTCCACTGCTCCAGAATTACTTTTTCCAGAACTAACAAAGCTGGAATGACTGTCCAGGCTCCATTCTGGGGACTGCTATTTCCCTTAGCTTTACAGGAAATCCAGTTGTTGCTAAGCTAAATAGTGCCATAAATTGTAAATGAAATAAGTCATTCGTTTTTAAAGCAGTCAGCTCCACTCAATGGGGTAAAGTAAGTGCTGGTTTTGTAAGCAGGGCTTAGCTCAGCTTCTTCCCTACAGACATTTGCAAATACTGACTTTTATTGTTAAATTCATCATTTTATTTACTTGGTTTACTCTCACAGGCAACAAGGGAAGCAACACTGGTGTGGCTCTTCAGGAGCAGCTGTGTTGGATTAAACAAAAGCTCTCACAAGGCTGATCTCTAACTCAGCATCAGCTGCTCTACTGCTGCAGCTGAGTCCTGTTTCTGGCTGTAGCTGAATTCACAAATTATAAGACTTAAAGGAGTACTGAGAACATTTGTACAAAAGGTCATGTTATACAACTTGTTTCAGCAGGACCAATTTGCTGAGTGTTTGAACTCTCTTTTGCCGACTATTTAATGTGTTAAGTAAAAGGAATATTCAATATTTGCCAGGGCAAAGCTAACCTTAGGAAGAATTTGGAAGGGACTTAATTCACTATATAACTCTTGAATTTAGTTTGTTTTCTTCTGCATGTAAATTCTTTGTGAACAACACAACAGCCTCTACTGGCAATATGAGTTTCTTACTATAATTAAATTCCTTATAGCTCTGATTTCAGTAACATTTCTTAGAAGTAAGTTGCATATTATGTATATTGTATGAAAAAACAAGCCTCCTAAAATAAATTCAGTGTTATGTGTTGCCTTTCCATTTCATAGACCTTATTTACTATTTTGCATTTAAATAGTAGTCCTAGAATTAATTTTCTTTGTCAACTATATTGTGGCTTTCCTTTGTATTGCCTCTAAAATAGCAATACTGCCTTTCAGTACATCCCTAGGTGAGGGAGCCAAACTGAACCAAACCAAATACATTGTGACAAAAAGAGAGTAGTAGCTCCCATGGACTCACCACGACTGTCATTTCACATACCATTCTTCTTACTAAAACAAATACCTTTATTAAATTGCTAGACAATAAAGCTATGCTATTAGATTTGTTTGATTCTGTGTTGTGTACGGTAAGAGTTTCCATTGTACTACACTCAGTGGATTGTACTGTCTTACATACTTGGGTTTTGTCTGGGCTGGGGTTGAACATTTTCAACTCAGCTACATGTAAATACATTGTGAATTTTTCCTCTAACATGTTACCCTGAATTTCCTTGAAGGCACTGTCCCAGTGCTGTCCATTTGGGCAACTAAACACCTCAATCAGAGCAATTCTTATCCTTCATTAAATGAAAGTACTATTTTCAAAATACATTTTGTTGGCACATATAAGGGCTTATAGTCATCAGTTATTTGATCTGTGTACCATCCCTTGAAAGCCATTTCCTTTAAAGCACATAGGTGAAATACCCTCTCATTCCACTGACAAAAAGATTTCCAAGGAAAGTGTCAGCATTGCCAAGAGGCTTCTTACCTGCACCTCTCTGGTTTCCAGATGTGTCACTGTTTCTGGACCATTCTTCTTGACTTTTCAGTCTCTGGAAGACTTAGATCAAAACTGCCTGGTGTTTCTGAGGCCCAGGGACCAGATGCAAGACTTTCTCCCCCAGCTTGTACAGGTGCTGTGGTGCCACATCAGTGGCCCTGGAGAAGGGACTGAGGAGCAGCTGAGGGCACTGGGTGTGTTCAGGGGGAGAAGAGGAGACTGAGGGGAGACCTCCTTGCAGGGACAACTCGGTGGGGAGGGGCAGAGGAGGGGCAGGGCCTGAGCTCTGCTCTGTGGGGCCCAGGGCCAGGAGCCCAGGGAATGGGCTGGAGCTGTGTCAGGGCAGGGGGGATCTCAGGCCAAGGCTCTCCTTTGCCCAGAGGGGGGTTGGGCACTGCCCAGGCTCCCCAGGGCAGTGGGCACAGCCCCAAGGCTGCCAGAGCTGCAGGAGGGGTGGGATGATCCTCTGGAGACAGGGGAGAACTCCTGGGGATGGGTCTGTCCAGGGCCAGGAATTGAACTGGGTCATCTTTGTGCTTCCTTCCCACTCAGCAGATCCCGCGAGTCTGTATATCAAACTGAAAGTTTGAAGGACCGTTTAGTTCTTACTATCAGAAGGGCAGCTGAAATTGCCCTTCCTTTGACTGTCTGGTTTGCCGAATTCCCTACAGATCCCCTGTGCCCTGTGTGCCCAGGTCGGGAGTGGAGCGGTGGCAGGCTGTCCCCGGCAGCAGCCCGCAGCAGCAGGAGGCAGCAGGGACACGCTCCCTGTCCGAGGCGCAGCCGGACCGCGGATCCCCCACGGGCGGAGCTGGGATTTCTGAGCACGGTACCAAACCCAGCACACAACCTCTTTATTTCCCCTCTGATTTGTAAGATCGCCAGCAGAAAAACTAGTATAGATATTAGACCACCAAACCATAAACCAATCCTAGTGATCTGGAAATCCTAGACCTAGATAAAAAGTTGTATCCCAGCTTTCTGCATCTCACTCCCCACGTAATTTTATGTTTAATAAAAGACTGAACTTGTCACTTAGAGCTATGATTTAAAACTGCTTTTATCCATATGAGTCATCTCACCAAAACTTCTGCCTGGCCTAAAAGTTTCTTTGTAAATAAAAACTCGGAACCTCAGCTAAAATAATTTCCAAGGAAACAATTTGCAGTTAATATTCTGTACTGTCACACTCCTTGGAAATATCCAGGCTGATCCAATAACTCTGGAAAAGTCCAACCTATTTAATATATAATATTCACATTTTGGCTTCACTTCTATGACTTATTTATTTATTGTATTTTTGGATACATCTAGTTCAAAGAAGACAAGAGCTACACTATCCATATTTGAAGTGCAAACAGTGGGGCTATAGATTTAAAACCAGGGAAAAATGTGCCATCAAATAAAAAAGTATTAAGTAGGCAGAAAAAAAACCTAACTCAGAGACCCAAAAAAGTAAAAAATAAAAAAATGTGTGTGTGCATCCAGGATTAAACCTAGATATGTTATATAGATCATTCCATATGCAGAACAGTTTCTATTTAAAAAAATATATATACACACACACTTTCATGAACATTAATTTCTTAAGAGCAGAAGAGCACTTGCATGAAAGGTATTGGATGAAATATTCTACATTAGACAGTTTATAGATTAATGCCTAAATATCACAATAATAAAGTGGTCTATGATTTTACTGGCAGAGTAAGTATCAGCTTAGTAGAAGAATTTTCATAAAATACTGGCTTTATGTTAAAGAGATACAAGAGAAATTTTGCATTTCCTCTCTGGTTTCCAGCCCTGCTAATCATAAGGTGTAAAATCTCATCTTTTTTGCACACATTTTCAAAGGGACCAGAGGACATTCCCTTGTGTGAGGGAAAGAAAACAAAAAAACGTTACAAATATCTTGGATATTTTAGCATGAAGCCCACCTGAGCCTCATACACCTTTTCCTCCCTGTTTAAAATCCTAATCTGAGTGTCTGCTATGTCAGATGTTGCAATTAATTTACTGGATTAAACATTTTGGGGCTGCTGAAGAATCCCAAAGGTGTGTGATCAGTTCTCAGGGCTGTCACAGCATTTGGAAGCTCTGATCGTTATCCCTTGGAACTCCCATGGCAGGAAAAGAAATGGGGATAAAAAAAGTTCACTATTAAGGTATCACAAATTGAAAATAAAGTCTGGCTTTGTTTTGGCTGTGCCTCACAGAGAGAAAGTGCTGCTAATCAAGGAGTTCCTGCAGTGTAAAGATTGCCATGAACACACAGACATTCACTCTCTAAAGAGCAACACTGCATGAACCAGGCTTTGTTCCTGCTCAGGCAGTAAATTATTGAACACCATAACCTATAAATTAGGCACATGGAATGCCACTGGAATGAAAATTGCGTTAACATATGCCAAGTGTTAACCAGAACTGAAAAACAAGGGGAAAACAGGCCATTTATCCTTGGCTGCTTTGAACGGAGCCAAGCAGGAGCCCAGGATCCTGCACAGGTGGAGCTCCACTGCCCTCCAAAGGGTTGCCTGTCACTGCAGACACACAGCAGCCACAGCTGCTGAAAATGATATTCCAGCTGGAGCTGCAGGTGCTCCTGTCCTTGCAGCGAGACAGAAAATCATTCACCTGGGAGTCTCTGCTGAGAGCTCAGTGTGCACAGCACTAGGAACATCACCCAAGGTCAAATGTGTTTCAATATTTGAAGAAATAACAGAATTCATAACAACTGTTTAATTAGCTGACAGTGATTAAGGTAAATAATTATAAAATTTGAAGTCATATTGACATTGGTTTAACCTCATGTCAGCTCAAAATACATGTTCAGAATAAAGATGTGACCAGTGCATTTCATGTACTGAATGTTCCAAAAGATGCCCAGTAAATTACAGGTGTTGTAATAATCCTCTAATCCCCATAATAATCCATGTCTTCTTGCAGCAAAAAGGAGTTAAATGCAGTGGCTTTTATAAGATACAGCTAAAAATTGTATTGAAATATTGCTATAACAATGCAGGTATATTTAAATGCATTGTAGACATTCTATTTATAAATGATTTAGCATGTGAGAAGAATTAGTCTTAGGTGAAAAAACATAACTAAACATTAAATAGCTATAGGTCTGATATTACATTTATATTTTAAAACCCCTGTCCCTACAAAACACAGTGAGGGAGTGATTTTGAGAACATTTACATCCCATTTCTGCCCTCTGTGTTCAGCTGGTACAATGACTGTGCAAGAACACTCTTACACAGCATGGTCCTTCCTCTTTCCTCTCCAAAAGTCTACATTCAATTGAATACTTGAACAGTAATTGCCCCCTTTCCAATAACACACTTATCCTTACACTAGAGTTGCTTAAGGAAAGAAGAGACTTGATGTGAAATAGCTACAATTTACCTACAAAAGAGCCCTGAAGTATTCAAGACTCTTAAAACAAGGCTCTTTGCTGCAGCTGCCCTTCCCATGGGGGCACTGGGGTTTCCAACTCTCTGGCTCAGTGGCAGGGTTTAATCTGCAGCAGCTGCAGCACCTTGGGTTGGGTTGTTGCTCAGGGGCTGTTGTGTCCCAGCAGAGGATCAGCTGTTCCGCTCCGTGGAAGGCCAGGCTGCCTCTGATGAGGAGGAGGAGAAGTGGGCAGGTGACCAGGATCCCCAGCTGGGCCACAGGAAAATACTGGCCAAGATCCCTTGCTGTGGCAGTGGGTAAGTTTAATTAATTAATTAATTAATGCTATTTGAGCCCTTTGCAAAGTGATAATTTCATGACCTGAAGGTACAATGGTTTCTGTCAGGAGCAGCAATGCTATGTAGCAAAATCAGCAGGGCCCTGTTCCCCTCCTTTGTGGATCATGGGGAGCGACATGCTGGACATTCCCACTGCACCCTGATCACAGTCAGCTCAGACACTCACTTGTGATCTGTGCTGCCAGGAGTTCACAGAATCCCACGATCTGCTGAGTTGGAAGGAATTCACAGGGATCACTCACTCCAACCCTTAACCCAGCACACCCCGATCCCCAAGAGTCCCCCCCGTCCCTGAGAGGATCATCCCACCCCTCCTGCAGCTCTGGCAGCCTTGGGACTGTGCCCACTGCCCTGGGGAGCCTGGGCAGTGCCCAACCCCCCTCTGGGCAAAGGAGAGCCTTGGCCTGAGATCCCCCCTGCCCCTGCCCTGACACAGCTCCAGCCCATTCCCTGGGCTCCTGGCCCTGGGCCCCACAGAGCAGAGCTCAGGCCCTGCCCCTCCTCTGCCCCTCCCCACCAAGTTGTCCCTGCAAGGAGGTCTCCCCTCAGTCTCCTCTTCTCCCCCTGAACACACCCAGTGCCCTCAGCTGCTCCTCACACCCTTTCCCATCTTGGTTTCACTAATTTTTTCTTTTTAATTTATACACAGATGTGATGAAAAGACACGGAGAAAGCTGATGTCTTACTTGGAGCCCCCCAGCACTGATGGCTGTGGGACACTCCCTGCAGAGCTCCCAGAGAGGAAGGCACAGCCAGCAGGGCAGCTGGAGCTCACAGGGCATGGAGTGAAAAAACTGGAAACAAACATAGAAGAGGTAACAAGTGCCAAGCAGAGCATGAAAGAGTTATTTAAGTATCTTTAAGTAGCTGCATCTATATATTTTTTTTGTTCATTTATTTATTCATTTATACTTTATTCTAGCCATTCCACTCTGTTGCTGAGGTTTCTCATTGTGCCTTTTGGTTTGTCAGCTCAAACATCTCATGCCTTCCTCTAACACCTGCATTTCTAGTTTGATTCTTACCTGAACCTGCCTTTGGAGGAGGAGATTTGCCCCACGCACAGTCACACAGGCTCTGCAAATACTGTCCTTGATTTACAGGGTTTAGTGTGCTCACTGAGGTTTGGGACTGGTCCAGGGCAGACCAAAGAGCTGCACACCAACCATGGGGTCACTGCAGGCAGTGACCAGGGGATCCTGGACACTGCCTGCAAATCCTCCTCAGATCCCAAGCCATCCAGCTTCTCTGTGAGTTCAATAAATCCCTGCAACTGGCTGTTACTCAGGGCCTCACTGTTTTGGAGTCCTTTGGAGTAAATAATCCAGTTTACTCCGGCTGTGTCTCGGGCTTAGATTGATGTCTTAATAAATATAATTAGTTCTCAGGTTTAGCAGCATGTTCAGCTTCCCTCCAGCCAAGGTTATAACCATGTAGTTAAGTCTCAGTGCCGTATCCCTGCAGTCCCATGTGATCTTACTATTTAAATACTGCAAATCTTCTGGAGTGAGCTGGCATTTACCACACAAGGGGGAAAACTGAGCTTTGCAATTCTTGGGTGTGAAAGGAAAAGCTCCAGTGCTTTTAATTCCCTGTGTTGTTGGCCAGGTGAAAGGCCCATTACTGGGGGAACTGCAGCAAAAGGTGGAGGAGACTGAGCTGTTGAAGATGGAGCTGCAGATGTTGGAGACTGAGAGAGTTAGGCTGTCCCTGGTGGAAGAAAAGCTCATGGATGTTTTACAGCTTCTTCAACAACTTCGAGACTTGGTATGGCAAGAAAGCAGTCCTGAGTTCTTCCCAAAGTAAAAAGTTTTGTTCATCCCTTCTACACCTACACCCTTCACACCAGGACACGCTTTCACATGTGCTTGGGCTGGGAGCTGCCAGGTGATTGCAGAAAGCTTTTAGACACCTATGGGTGACTTTCTAAAAGAAGCACAGAGATCTTGGGGCTAGATCTCCAAGCGTGTTATCCTCTACACAAAAATTTACAAGAAATGAGGAAAAAAAAGTGAATAATCAGAGAAATAATTTTTCCAGAATCTTTCTAGAACGGGGCCTTTGTTTCACTGCATCCTAATGTAACGCTGAGTCAGTATAAAAAGGATAAACCCCCTTTTTATATTCCAAGAAGATTTCTTGAACAAAGCTTCTTACCCAATTAATAATCCAAACATGAACCTATGAAAGTTGATGTAGATAAGATGAAACCTCCTGCTTGGGACTGATAATGGTAAAGGCTCCCCAAAAGACAGGCAAATTGGATAATCTGCAGGACACAGACTATTCTGGGAGCCACACTGGACTAACAGGAACTAATTTCTTTGATTTAGTTTTCAACAGAGCTCTGCCCAATCTGTGTGAGATGAGAATGGTTCCTCAGACAAGAAATTCATTTTGTTTGAGGTACACTAATGTTCTACTGATGGCTCCAGGGAACAAGTGCAATCTTTCATAATTTCATCACTTATTTTAGCACTTGACATGGAAATTCTACTTTCATACTGCAAGTCTGACACATGTGCCAGCAACAATCCAGTGAAGGATTAAACCAGTCAAGATTAAACTGGTAACAAGCATAATTACCTTTTGTGTCAGGACTTCAACATGTCGTTCACTGGTCAGTTGTGTTATTACAAATCATCTCTGCTTAGGGGACAATCCATCACACAAGGTGCCATTTCTCAGTGATAATAGCACTTACTTCTAATTACTGCTGAAAAGGTGCCACTATGTGCTGCCAGCTCCCACAGCACCCACACAGGATGGTGCTGGCAGCCAACGGGATCATTCACAGCGTCCCCACAAGAGTTCACAGGAATCCCCTATATCCCTGATGAGATGTACTTCAGACAAAAGAAAGCTTATCCATCAGAAACTGGGGGTTTAGGTGTCACTTCCTCAGCACATCCACCTTCATGCTTTGAACAGCCCCAGCACCTCATTGTGACATGACCTGCCCCCAGGCAGTGCCTGTCCAAAGGCACAGTCGTGTCCTGTGGGGACTGGTGTTAGGTAATAGGTTGGACTCAATGATTCTGTGACTGTTTAAACCCCACTCTGTGCTGCTGAGCCCACGTGTGCTCCCAGCCTGATGCAAACTACTTCCCACTCCGCCCCAGCTGGCAGAGGATCAGCACTGCATGGGCTGCAGGAGGTGCAGAGTCTTGCTCCCAGAATTGCTTCCATCCATTGTCTTCATGAAGTTTTAACAGGAACAACTGTCCCTGATGATGTGGGCTCTAAGTGCTAATTAAACTGATTGCAAGACCATCTCCCAGAAAACACACATTAGTGTCTCCACAGCAACTTAGGAGAGTTTGTTTTTCCAGGCATATTATGTAATGTCCCAATAGATTTCTTATGTAAAACTACCACTGGAAAAGACCATCCAAATCCAAAGTAGTTTTTACAGTCCTCTCCTTTTGGCCTATTGCATCTCAAGATACAGCAGTGGCCCTGCCCCATGACACATACAGCCTCCCTGCCAAGGGTCCAAGAAGCCCCTTTCTGACATTACACCATAAGGTCCCTCCATTCACCTTTACACTCCTTGCCATCTAGATTTGTTTAGACACATATTCTGGAAAATTCTATATTTTTCCCTGAACAGTTGGTATTTCTACAGCCATATTAAGGAACTGCAGCCTTCCACAAACTGCTATTAATTGAGTAGTCTAAGATAAAACACTTGGAAACAAAGCATTCAAGTCTTGTGTTAATCAGGATTCAGTGTCATTTTGGTTGAGTTTTCAGATGCAAATACTCTGTGCACAAGTTTGGTTGCAAACATATAAACTGGTGAAGGACATATTTGAGCCCTAATACTATGTTGTTCTTTAAAGAACATATCAAAGCGAGCCCTGGGGAAGATCCTGCTGAGCACTTTGGAATCCTGCCGTGACCCCCAACCTGGTAAGAAAATAAATCACATATAAAGACCAAGAAGCATGAAAAGTGTCCTTTTCGGACAAACTCTAGGTAATACACAGATGAGCAGGAAAAAGATATTTCAAATACTGGGGTACAGGCTAAGGAGAAGGTACTACTATGCAAGAAGGTTACAGTGATCCTGTCTAGTCTGTGACATTTCCAGGGTGTTCTTTTAGCCAAATGTTATTTAGAATTTGGCCTTTGGGAAGAAATTTAGTGTCCCACTAATGTTTGTAGGGCTTCACTGACATGACAAAGTGGAAAACATGACCAAGTATGTAAGGCAGCTATTTATCAGGTTTGCTGTCCCACTGTGTGTTGAATTCCTCTGCTGCCACACAAACCAGATACACAAATCAGGACAGTTCTGTACAGAACCCAGCTCAAACCTGCACTCCTCTAAAAATAACCTTTCATGTCCCTCTTATGAAAATTAAACTTGCAGACTCCTCTCCCTTGGCAATGGTGTGTAGTGCCAGAGCTGCCTTTTCAGGAACCACACAGGGATCACAGCCCCAAGGTTTATTTTGATTACTTTGTTCCTATTAGGAGAACATTTGTACTTACCTTCAAGAAATGAACATCCTGTACCAAGAACATGGCTTGGAGGTGCTTTTAATAGGCAGGCAGTAGTCAAAGACAAGATTATAAAAGACCTGATGTGGCCTGAGGGTTTGGTTTTGGAGAATGTTATTGACAGGGATTTAGGGAGAGTAGCAAACCCTTCTGGGTTTTGCCGTTTCAAAGTCATGTTGTTACTCATGCCCAGAAACCCAGGGCACAGGCAGCCCAGAGCCAGGATGTGCTGTTTCAGCACAGGGGAAGCAGAGAAAAGAAAGAAAAGAGAGACCTTTGTAGGCTCCAGGACACCAACACAGAAAGAAACTGTACCTGAGCAAGAGATCTGAGGCTGTCCTAGTGAGAACAGAAGAAGAGATTGTATCCACAGCACACAGTGTCCAGAAGTTATTACAGGAAGAGGGACTCCAAGTGATGCTGCTAAACCAAAGTTCCTCCCTAAAACTCCAAGTGTAGCTCTGTGTCCATCCTGCATCACCACTGCCATGAACAGCTCACCTCCTCTGCTTTCCATTGTCTGGCTGTGCACTCAGCAGGAGTTAAGCAGCTTTCCTAAGTCTTTGTATTCAAACATCTTTCCTTGACAAGACTAAGTGGATGATTGGATTGGCAACTGAATTGTGGCATGAAATAGTCTGTTCACACCAGTATGTGAGACTTCAGTGGGCAGTGAATGAAGCAAGAGAAATAGTACAGAAAACAGTCCTGCTCATATTTTCTTATGGACAGGAATTCATTATTTGGTCACAAAATTTAGAAATTTAGAAATTTAGATTCAAGAGTAGGATTGTAATGACAGTGGATACTCATGTGCTGCAGGATTCTTTCCTCATTTGAACTTGTATTATTTACTGTGTCCACTCTATATATCTGTGCATTTGTATCATATATATACCTATGCACACCTTAGGATTGCTGTGCTGATTGTACACTTTTAGCATCTTTTTCACCAGAGTTTGATAATTACTTCAAATGGCACCTATTAAGAAAAGAGCTTGTTATGACTGTACAAATTTGTTCCAATTGCAATGTTTGCTCTTTTCTCTTAAAAGGCAAAGCCCACCTATTTGAAGTCCTGGACACTCTTCAGCAGGAGCTGAAAGCCTGTGAACTGTTCCACAAGGAGCCTGAGGAGCAGGGGCAGAGCCCCCAGCCCCTGTCCAACCCCCTGGTGATCTCGTGCTGAGCCCCAAGCCCTGCCTACAGCAACTCTGGGCACTCCCACGGGACTGTGGGTGACACTTGTCCAGCTCAGCCAGGAGCTCCTGAACAGCCCCCTTGCAATCCCAGGCCTGGTGCACTTGGGGAGAGCAGCAGTTCCTTGGCTGGTGTCACAGCCCTGCCTTGGTGAGGCTTCCACAGCAGGGCCTCCAACCTGTCCTTGGATGTGGCTCTGGGGGTGGACTGACCAAATAAAACTGTTCCAAACCTGTCAGGATTTACAGCCCTGGGCACAGTTTGTAGCTTTTGTGACAGCCTGCGTTATCCCTGGCAAGGAAACAGCTTCCTTAACATACAAGTGACAAACTGACTGTATGACAAACATCCATCTGCTTGTGGTGCATGTTTTAAGGGCTCTGTAGTTCAATTATTCCCCTTATTTAATTCTGAAGTTAGATCTTTTATTGCTCTGCTGAATTTTATATTTGCAATTATAGAGATGCCTTAGAAATCTGTAAGTCTCTCCTGACAATAGTCAGATATTACATAAAAAATCAAATTTAACTGCTTGAAAAAGGTCCAAAGCAATCTTGTTCCCATGCTCTCAGGGAAAGGAAGGGTTGACAAATTCCATTTACAGCAGCTGCTCTTCTTACTTTAGCAAACAACACATACAGTACAATTTAGTTCTCAAGTTTAATTTCTCTCACTGCAGCTGCAGAGACAAAATTAGGCCTCACATGCAGGTAAAATAATGTAAAAAGCTGGGCCTAGTCATGGGGCCATGTAATGTTTAATCAGCAAGAAAATAATTCCTGGGGACAAAAGTACAAAAAATAAGTTGATTCCAAGGTACCTTTGCTGTTTCATTCATTGTCAAACACAGAAACTGAAGAGGCAGAGTTCCTAAATGATCCAGCTAATGTACATTATTTAAATAGTAGATCTTTTAAGAATGTGAAATGACCTGCCTGAGATAATGCAGCAACAAGACCATTCAACTGTGCATGTATGATTTTTTCCCATGAAAATGGTTTTATACAGGAATAAGGTCCACAAAGCAGTCTGGGGAATAAGATTTCTATTCTTTCTATTCAGAATACACTGTGTAGCTTATACACAACTGCATTAAAAATTGTGACATAATTAGAGTCTTGTTGGTAACAAAAATTTGCATTATTTTCATTTTATAGGACTTAAAAAAAAGGTGTTTTGCAAACAATGGCACAAACGCTGTTCAGTGCTGTTTGTGTGGTTGGATACTTTTGGTTTGGGGTTTTGTGGTTTAACAGAGGAAGATTTTAAGAATAGATATATATTGTTAATGTACATTTTTCATACAGAGAAATTAGACAGGGCATATATACAGAGATCAATATTCACCCTGTAACAAAGGAAACTGTCTACTAATGCTAAATATATTACTAACATAATGCCAGAGCTTAGTATATACTAAAGTATATGCTCATATTATACACAGAAACCATCCTCTGAATGTGTCACAGATAAAAATTTAAATGAGCACAAGTTGCTTCCCTGCTTGGATTCATTTTCTAAAAAACCCATGAAGTATCAGCTCATGTTTTGTTCAGCTCACTTAGACTTTCCTAGGATTATTGTATGTATTTAATGAGGAAAAAATGCCAGGAAATCATTAAATCAGCATGATTTGTGTGCACAGAGGGCAGACGAGACACCTCAGGAGTGGGATTGTAATGACTGTGGACACTCATGTGCTGCAGGATTCTTTCCTCATTTGAATTTGAATTATTTATTGTGTCCACCCTCTCTACATATATCTGTGTATTTGTGTTTTATCTATACCTATCCACACCTTAGGATTCCTGTGCTGATTGTACACTTTTAGCAACTTCTTCACCCCTGAGTTTACCTTTCCACAGTATTTCTATAAATTTAGACTATTGAGTAAACTAAGTCCTAATGGCAAAATTAGCAATTTTGCAGCAATAGGAGTGAGCACTGCACAGATTATCTGAGCTGGAAACCAGGAAATGACACTGGGAACCTAAACTGGTGCTGAGGAAGATGCAGTCAAGATAAAAGGAAGCTTTTGTGAATAAATAAACAGGATTTCACTGATACACAGACCAGGAAAATCATCTCTTGTTAACTTAGCTCCAATACTGTAATACTATTATTATTTCTTTAAGAAATGCCTGTGTCAGAATCATTTTTGATACATCAGCATAAGCTGATTAACTTTTTAATAATAAAAGCTGATTATTTTGACTCCAAAAAGTAATTAATATGGAGCAAGTCAGACTTGCAGTCTTTTTTTAAAAATTAGTTCTTCAGGGTTGATCAAGAAACAGCCCCCAGCCACAATCTTGCTTGAAATCAGAGGCAATGCAAAGCACTGTACTTGGAAAGACCTTAAAATTGATTTTTTTCTTAAATTTCTTAATGTTTTATACAGAACCTGTCAGCAGTGTGGCTGAGGCTGCTAAATATTTCACATGATTCTGTATAAATATGTGATTTTAAATCAATGTGATGGCAAAATTTCCAGCTCTGCCTCCAAAGCATGTGGGTGATTACTGTGTGGAACATGTTCAAAAGAGTCTGCACAGTAACCCTGGGAAGCAACCCCAAGTCTCTAATTTTCTTAAAGACCCAGCTCATTAGGGTAAGTGATTACTGTAGGTTTCACCTACCTTTCTTTTCCCCTTGCTTTTTTGAGTATTGGAATTGTTCTCACACACTGACATCCTCTGCAATTGCTCCTCTAGCACATCCAGGGTGGGAGAGCTGCAAAGACTGGTCCTTCACATCACAGGAACATCAACTCAGTTTAAACTGATTTTGTAGATAAAAAAATAAACAAAAGAATAAAAAGATAAAGCACACTCACAAACCTCCCACTTAAAAAGTACAACCACAAATCCATGTCCCAAATCTCAGCAAACATTTGGCTTATTGAGTATTTACCAAATGGTAATAATTGGCCATTTTCTTGCAGTGAAGAAAAAATAATCACAGGGAGAGTGTAAGTGCCATAAACATAAGAGCAGTGGCCCTTCTGAGATGGTGCAGGAGCAGCCCAAGGCCATCAGAAAGTGCCTTCCCCACATTTCTGGGCTCAGCAGGACAGGCATTTTGGAGGGAGACATGTTACTGGGTGAGACCAGAGCCCTGCTGGTGAGGGTTTGTCTGGGAGGGACCTGAACTGCTTTCATTTTCAGTTAAAAAGCCAATGAGCATCTACAAAAAGGCAAAAGAAACCTAATTATGCTGGGTATGAGACACACTGGTTGAAGTGTGGCCTTATACCATGCCTGAGATTTTATCCTCTTCCCATCTTGTTCACTTCTCCTTCCAGAAGATTTTTTTTTCCTTGAGAATAATTCCAGTTTACAGAAAGGACAGTTTGTTTCATCCCATCTTTCTCACTGGGATAACACTCCTAGCACAAGTTACATTTTTCAAGAGTAGTTTCCTCCTCCCATTATTTTTCACTTTATATGAGGCATTACCTATTAGCAAATTAAAGCCCAGGTGACACACAAGGTTATTGAATAACTGTCCTATTTATTTCCACTGGAGCTCTCTCTGGAGTATTTGGAACTGACCACTCATCAGAGATTCAATAGAAATAAATGGGACAATTATTCAATAAATATCAGGAGGCACACTGCAGTGATGAAGGGCATTTTGGGATATGAAAAAGGGAACACTTTGAAGTAGTGCTGCATGAAATAGAACAGCTCAGTGTGAGAGAATGGCAATAAACTTTCACAGCATGTCTGTGACACCAGCCAAAGGGGCCCTCTCAGATTTATAATTTCATGGAGTTTAACACTGAATGCTTTAGTATTTATCTTATTTTCTTGATAATTTTATGCATAATTCCACAAAATACAAAAGCTACAGAGGGTGTTTCATGGTGTGAAATTCAATCAAAATCATCCTGATTTCCTGAATTACACTTTACTTTTGAGAAACCAGCGTTTTCAGTGTTCCTGTTCAGTTTCTATTCTACTTTTCCATTTCTTCTCTTTGCCTTGGGATGCCAAAATAGTTCAACTTCATTTTGTCCCCTTGACTTCTTCCAAATCCCCATTTTGAGGCTTTGAGGCTGAAAGGATCAGACACCTCACCTGGAATGAGGGACTTGTTTTCTTGTTTTCTGCAACTCACTTCTTCACTTAGAAACACACTTCCCTAAGTGAGACTCACTTTTTAAATTATATCATTTCCAAAAATGCTTATATTTTTCTAAAATGTAACTATGTCAGACTGTCTGAAGAATTGCCTGCTCCTAGACTTAATGCCATATCCCTTTCCATACTGTATCAGCAGCAGAGTGAAACTCCTCACAGCTCCTGTGTTCCCTGGGCTGTTTTGTAGGAAAAGCATTTTTGCAAGCACAAAACAAATCACATTATAAATTACTGGTTTATGATTCTGCCTCAAAGAACTATGAGATAACTTATCTTTGTCAAGGAGTAAACAAGGATTGTAGGATGACATTGAAAAATTATCACCCACATCCTCACTGCAAAGCAAAGAGGTCACAAGAGTGTTTGGGTGTTGTAGTTCAAGATAATTTCTGTACTCCAAGGTTTTACTGTTTGATAGTTTTGCTTTTGCTGATTATTTCTCATACTGATTTTTTTTTTCACAATGACAAGTAGGGAAAAAATTCTCTGACAAAGGCAAAGTCCAGTATTTTGTAAGGGATTTTCTATCTCTGAAGGTTGCCAGAAATAGAGAGAGCAAAAAGAAGAATATGTGCAGGGTGAAATAATTCAATATAAAATACCATTAGAATAAAAAATGTAATTTTTAAATAAAGAATATGCAACGGCCACAGGAGGATCTTTTTTGTTTGCTTTAAACTAATGGTGGCAATAAAGCCTATTGCAGAGGCAGCAGGGACCAGCTCTGGGGACACCACGAGAAGGCAGGAGGGCTGGTAATTGCTCATGAACAAACATCTGTCATGCCCAGGGCTGACACACCACTGACTCATCTACCAAGGGATTGATGGGCACCCAAAAATGTCACTGGGCTTTGAGAGTCACTTCAAAGTCGCTCCGGAATGGGCTCAAATTTTCAACATGTTCTGAGGCCTCCTGTGAGCCCTGAACCAGCACATGGAGCACATCCCACTGCCATGGAAACCATTTCTAGGTCACCTTTACAGAACAGTGCGGAGAAAACAGCTCTAGCTCCACCACTACACCACTCTCCTTGGCAGGGAGGGTGGCACTCACCAGCTGAACGTTTCCTGTCATCACACACAATGTACCACAAACAAAAGGACACACTCTCTCCACATCAAACTGGGAGTGAACATGCCAGGCAGGAGGTCTTGGCTCAGACTCTGCTGTAACACTTCAAGGGATGTAAAATGATTTCCTGATCCAATCTGCCCATTTTGTAACTCAAATATAACAGCTTGGGTCAAACTAATTCTGCAGAGAACATCATTAACTCTGGAGAGAACCTACCAAGAGGGAACACACAGCTGGAGCTGCTTTTACATATCTGGCTGGAGCTATGTAAGAATCAAACTGACAGAACCAATAATTCAAGTCACAAAATCAGATTTAAAGGGCTATTGAACTGAGCAACAATATACTGAGTAGAGACAGAAAAGAGACAGGAAGCATTTCAAATCCTGACATACAGAATATTTCAGGACATAAGGGGTAATTAATTACATAGATGACTCTGTTTTGCTCATGGAACACCAAGGAGTTACCAATGCAGGAGGAAAAAGCTGAATTTTTAGAAGAACTGTTAGTGAACACTGTAACCTCCTTATTCTAAGTATAAAATCAGGATGTTCAGCTCTGCAAAGGAAGTGTCTTTAGTAAGAGACTATCTGGAAAGAGAACCTAGAAAGAAAGATGAACAAATTTTTCATAGTGCATTGATTAACCTGGAAATTTTATTTTATTTCCCTGGTGGTAATTTGAACCACAAGGACTGAAGTCAGAATTTATACTGCAGGTCTTCCAGCAGCCTCAAAGCCTCAAGAAAGGGGTTATTTATAGCCATCATTTGTGTCCTGTTTTGTAACTATTCCGTTTGTTGTGTGTTTCCCCCTCAGTCCAGAAGCAGAATAGTGTATTCACCATTTCATCAAAGGAAATTGTTGCAAGTCATGGTAGACTGGCCTCAACCTGTACTATTTCATTGACTGCAAAAGTCATTCCCAAACTCTTGAGAGCTGAGCATGGCAAAGATCACAAACAGTGATACTGGGAAGTACAGCAAGAGAGGAATGAAAATATGGCTGAGACTCTGAAATAAATCACATTTGACAATTCTGAGTCTACAGAGAAGATTTTACTGACAAGAATTTACAAGAAAAAGCTCTCTAGAATACGTAGGAGAAATCTCTGTCCCTGCATTACCAGAATGTTCACCTTTAACAAAACAACCTTTTAACTTCACTTAAAGTGTTCCACTTCAGCTGAATTCCATTTCCAGATGGATAAAAACAATGTCATGAGCATCCTAACCTGTTTTATAACGTAGAGGCCTTTACAACTTAAAGATTTAATAACACAAAAACCTTGGTTTTCTTTATTCTTTTGCTCATACAAGAAAACAGCAGCTCCAATCTTACTAATCTGTTCATATATTTTAAGCAAGAAGGAGCTTAGAACTAAAAAGTAACAAAGCAATTTCAAATCTTACAAGTCAATTGACACTGCCTTATAAGCAGAAACAGATTTAATAACAAAAATCAGCATATAGGTCCATAAAGTACTGCTACTAAAAATGGAAAGAATTAATTCCAGCCATTTGTAGGAAATCTTTGGAAATTCCTTGTTAGAGATTCACCTCATTCCTGCACAGATGAATAAACTCTGCAAACAGTTTGAAAGCAGCATCTGCTGCTGAGTGATAACATTATGGAGACCTGGCCATAAGTTCTGCTGGAAATAAACAGTTGGAGATCTTTGAAGGACAGTGGAGCTGTAGTTCAGGCTTTGAGTGGCTCAGAAATTGTCGCACAAGCAAATGTAAGTCAGTTTTACTCAGATGATTTCCTGCTGTACAATGACATTGCTGTTATTTTTATACTGAACAAAGCAGCACCCAGACTTTTCTTTGGATTTTAAACATTCTGCCCTTGGGGCTTTTTCATGTAAATGAAAAATGCTGTGAGCAACTTTGGACTCAGGAAAATTCAGGTTATAACAAGACCCCAGTAAGACCTTCAAAGTCTTTCAAAGATGAATCTCAAGAACACTTGTTCAGTCATGAGTATCTTCACCCTATTCAAGATGCTACTTTATGTACTGACTCTGAGCAAAAGAGACAGGCATTGAATTTCAGTTTACAGACCTCCTTAGAAGCAATAAAAGCCTAAAAATAAGGTGACATCTGCACTATTTATTAGTTGTCTCCTATCTTCTGAAGGCTGAGAAAATCTAAGTCCTCACTGAAATGAGAATTAGTGTCTGTGCCTCTTTCCTCAGATGTTCAATTTATGTCCAGCAGGAGCTTTGCCCTGAGGAAAATTGCTGACTGCTCTGTGTGTTCTTTTATTCCACTATTAATCATCATTGAAATAAGAAGCTTCTTGAACAAGTATTTCCAAACACAAGGGTTTGATGACCCTGCTTAATACACAGGGAGGGGGTGGGGAAAAAGTAATTTTGGAACCCTGGAAATGAATGGATTCCCATTTTTCTCAACCCAGGGGAAACACAGCCTTTTTTCACCCATACCCTAAATAAAACAAGCCTTTTCACTGACTGCAAATATGTGGAGGTGTCTCAGTGAAGCCCTGGCCACTCAAGCCTCTGCCCAAGCCCCAGTTAATTTTTCCCTTGCAGAAATCCCTTGCACATGACATAAGTTCCACAAAGTGCTTTAGGTTACAGCACTTTCCTGGCATTGCTTCCTGTAACCAGGCCTTGGCCTGTTAGCTTAAGTAGCTCTTTTTGTTTGTTTGTTTCTTTTTCTGTATTTTTAAAATCATTCTCCTGGCTGTAGAGGGGTGGGATAACCTCCTCCCCACTTTTATTTCATATATACAACTGTAATCTCACACAGCATCTGCAGGTCCCAGGGGTGAGGCTGTGTCTCTGCTGTATCCACCCAGGCAAACCCTGCAGGCACAGCTGCATTCACAGAAGTGAAACACTTCTTTTCATCCTATTGACTTTCAGAGCAAGATTAAGGAAGAATTAATAGAATTTTGATAGTTTTTTTCCCAAGTGCCAGACATGCAAACTGAGCAAAAGCTGAGAGTTGTAATAAAGCTCTGCAAAGCTGCACCAATCCAGCAACAGTGACTGAACTGCAGGAAGTGGCCATGTGTCCTGGAAAGAGCTCTGCTCTTAGTCATAAAGATCTATCAGTAATGACACAGGGTCTGGAGAAGAATAAAATAAAAAATACCTAGGATCACTGGGAAACAAATTCAAACATCTAAAGGAATGTAGAGAATGAGTAAAGGCAACTTAGGCTGCGTCAGGGGAGGTTTACATTGGATATCAGGAGGAACTTTTTCACAGTGAGAGTGATCCCCCACTGGAATGGGCTTCCCAGGGAGGTGGTGGAGTCACCGTCCCTGGATGTGTTTAAGGATAGGTTGGATGATGAACTTAGTGGTATGCTTTACATGGTTTAAATGGTTTAGATGGTATAGATGTTAGACTGATGTTGGGTAGGTTGTTAACCTAGGTAAAGGTTGGACTTGATGATCTCCATGGTCTCTTCCAACCTTATTAATTCTGTGTAATTCTGTGTAAAAAGCAAAGCAAGGAAGCAAAATCTCAGGCAAAGCACTTTGATCTCACTTAAATCAGAACTTACTTAGGTCTCACTTACTTAGATCATAATGAAAGGCTCCTTAAAACAGCAAAGTGTAGAAAACACTACTGAGGAGAGCCAGTGAGGAAGACCTGATGGCAAGGGGAATCCCAAGGATTTTTCTTTCATCCTTTTATCTGAAGACACACAATATTTCAGATACTTCACATGATGACTCCTCATTAAAAGAGAAGTAGAGAGATTTGCTGTAGTCATAAAACCTGAGCACTGTTCTTCAGCCTCTGCAGCCAGACCTGCAGAAAGCAAGGCACGAGGGAAATGCTGAGGGATTTCAGACCATACTCAGGGTGAGCTGCTGATTAAAGAGAACTCACATCTCTCCTCTCACTCCAGGCTCTGGTTTTTCCTATTAGAGGCAGAGACACTGTGGGTGTTCTGTGCTGTCTGTGCAGAGAATGACACCATGACAACATCACACCACCAGGATTTATCAAAACTGAGGAGGAAATACATTATAAATAACCTCCAACTGGCTCCATTTCATGTAGGAAGTTTCACTGAATGAATACACTGAGCTAGAGGGACCAAGAGAGGGCAGATGATGCAGGAAGAGACTTGCAGAATCTTTTAATGAAAGTCCAACCCAACTGAGAGGAACTCTGCTTATTTATCCCCTGGTATAAGTCACCGTGTGATTCATTGCGTTTCCAGCTTGATAAAACTGACTCCAAACAGTTTGTGTATCAGGATCCAGTGATAGGAAATAATAGGATTAGCACCGCAGCATTTTCAGCCTTTGTGATTTTATCACAGGCCCATTATAAAGGATTTCCTTCAGAGCCCAACAGTTGGAGGCACGTGATAGCTTTTATTGGCAATATCCAGCCTTGAGGACTATGAGCAGAACTTGGAAAATGGAAACTTCAATGGCTCAAAACACCAAGCCCACTAAAACAATTAAAAAAAAACCCCATACTGTATTGCTTTGAAATGCAAATATCATTGCTTTGAGGATGCAATGCAAGACTGGAAGACTGGGATTGGCACTAACATCATCTCACAGCAAACACTGTGTGGGAGCACAGTTGCAGAGCATTGCTCAGGACTGTGCTCCCGAGGCCACCAAAGCTCCAAGGAGGTGAAACGGCTTAGCTGGGGTGTGCATTCCTGACAATCCCATTGCTTTGCAGCAGGAATTCAGCAGAACAGGGTTAGATCCATCTGCACTGACTTTCTGGGGCTCTCCATGAGTGACCAGGAGTCTGGGAAAAATCTTCTGCAGTTCACCAAAACGACTGGGCACTTCTGCAAGTGTGAGCCCCACAAATGGTGTGTAAAAACAGCTTTAGTTTGAGGGGAATCATGGGAAAAATTAATTCATCATTGAATACATACCCACAGTCCACTGTTTTATTTCAAAAACCACCAAGTCACAGCTTTATAAAGGGCAGTATAAAAACATCAATTATGAACAGTGAGTGAATTACCATGGTAAACTCACCAACTGGGCTTTTCCAATGCAGTCTTTTATGTCAAATGCTAATTTAATTTCTAATTGATCTTTCCAAGAACAGCTGTTCAGTGTGCCCATAAAGTCCAATGCCCTGCCTTCAACATTTCCAACTCTTCAGGCAGAAAACAGCAGGACTTAATGGGGCTGAAGACTGATTTTGTATATCACCAAACTCCTTAAACAAGGACACCACCACCATAATTGCTGAATTATCTCATGTATTTTACAATCTTACTACAGGTATTATGCAGGAACTTGGTAAAGATGCTTAAATATCAGGGCAGGGAAACAATCTGGAACTGGGGACACCACATCCAACCACATATTCCAGGAGAAGAGGGGCTACTTTGGACTATCTTTAGTCTGGTCCCAAGCACTGAGCCTCCATCAGCACCTGGACCAAATCACAGGTATTTCCAGGATGGATATTGCAATACAGTTTCATCTAAAAGCCATGCATGGGAAATGGAGAAGATCATGAGATTTTCTCTCAAAGCTCAATCCCAACCCTCAATAAAACATCCCAAACATGCAGTGTTGGGTTTGACTGGAACATTGTATTCTGAATGACAGTGACTGTGCATAAAGAGCTACAAAACTACCTGCTTTTCAATGGCCAGGAATATTTCTTTTCATTAACAGGCTCAAGACTCTACAAGCTCCATAAAATACAAACATGTCATTAACCACCTTATTTGGACAGGTCACTTCACACACACATTTTGTACCTTGGATGTGTTTTTACCTTGGAGACTATGGAAAAGGCAATATCTTAAAAGAAGATAATATTTCGTTCTGCCAATTCCCTTGAATGGATAAATTATAGCTAAAAGGTTGATTTCAGAGAGCGGCTGCTCAACATTTCAAAACAAAATAACTTGGATGACACCTAGTGGGAAGATAAGCAATGGCTGCTGATGGCACAGGGAATGGGAGTTCTGAAGAGGAGGGAGGGTCTCCACGAGAACAGGTGGAAGGAGAGAAAATCACTTGATAAAATGGGTGGAGAACCACTGAGGAGAAGAATTTCCTAAGTGACAAGAGTTCATCTGCCTTCTGAGGAAATGGAGTATTTGATTTGACAGAGGCAAAATTCCATCAGGTAAAACCACAATAAATGTGCAGCAGGAAACAATGCAATAAGCAGAATATGAACATGATGAAATTCAGAGCCCTCCTATGTTAAACACTCAAAAGGTTTTAACAGGCCAGATCTCCAAGAGTTAAGTAGGGAAGAGGAATATTTTGGCCCTGGGGCAACAACTCCTGATTTAAGAGAAACCAGTTTTTCCTTCATTCATTTCTGCAAGAAATATTCTTCCTGTGTGAATGAATTTCAGGAATGATCTTAATTTTTTTCCTTCTTCTTGCTTATTTATATAATTCATTAATTACCAGTGGCTCACAACCAGTGGTAAAGATATATCTTGGTTACTCTGTTCTCACCAACCTGTCTGCAAGTACAAAAGGGCAGATTTAATCAAGGTGATAGCCTTTAAATAAGAAGCATTTTTGCTGCCCATTTGACAGTGTGATGTGGCCATTTTTTCAGCACTGGAAATAGAAACAGTGCTTGAGAAAACTTCTGTGTTTGTAGGTCAAGAACAGTCATTGACAGCAACAAATGACTGTGACTCCTTAAAAGTGACTATAAAAGATAATCACATCTTCTGCCTGAATTTCCTCTTAGCAAGTCACATGTTTCAACTGCACATTTATCTATAACTTGCAGCTTTTGTCCTTAAGCACAGGGAAACCAGTAATCTCCCTTCCACCCTTTTTTTCCCTGTGTGAGCAGATGCAGCTGCCACAGAACCTGCTCGAAAAGTCAAGGTCTCAAAGGAAAGTTAATCCAGAGAAATGTCCTTTCAGGGGGTGAGGCAGCAAAAGAGGTGTTGCTTGGTAAATAACATTGTTCAGAAATACCTCTCCACTGAGAGGAGACAGAGCCTCTCTCATTCACAAAAACTTCAAAGAGATCCTCTCTGTGGAAAAAATACTTTTGGGCTATAACAAGATTATAGCAGATTATAACTATTTTTTCAAATTGGCTCTTAATAAATCCTCTTAAGTGAAGAATCCTCATTTGGCCTACAAAAAGCTACAGCCCTAAAATCATAAATGCAAATGGCTTGTTCTTGTGCCAGACTCCCTGCACACACTCACCCCACATAGAGCTGAAAACTGGCCCAGGGGCCCCATCCCAAGGAACAGATCTGGGGGCTCAGCACGAGCAGCCCCTGCTCCCACCACCTGTGACACCAAACAGCAGGAAAACTTCATTCTGTGTGGCAGAATTCCTTAAGACACATGGCATAGATTGTGTGCTACAGGAAACAGGCATGAGGGCAGACAGGCAGTTATGAGGTCCATGACCTAGGGATGTACTTGCCCAAAAACAATGAAGCAATTCCTAAAATAGAAGGATCTGCCCATTATTATCAATCCACTCACAGGTCCAGCTGTTGAACATCTGAGAGGCAGATGAGCCAGTCTTTTCAAAAAGGGAGGAATCACTTATCTCATAGAAAAGATCAAAATTCAAACAGGGTTTGAAGTGGTTTTGTTTTTTCCCTCTGGCACTGTCTGAATTACCTCTTAAGATGCTAAAGAGCAGAAAAACACATTAAGGCATTTTCTTAAGGAAGTTCCTGACAAACTTCAGGTTCCTGGTAACTGATCAGACTTAATAAAGTACCATAAATATAAGTAAGAATTAAACAATAAGAATTACTATCAGAAGAGTTTATATGTCAGAAACTTCCCTTCCTCCCAGGAACAGCTTATAAAGGAACACAGAAAACACAGAAACACAGCTCTGCTGCACATCTGCAACACCAGAACCTCACCTGGCTTTCATTTCCAAGTGCAGAACACAGCTCAGACATGTCCCCATAACAACATAGAACTGGCCTGAATTAAACATCATATCCACAGCCAGCTGGGTTTCCAAATGTCAACTACTGTTTGAATTCTAGAGGGCTCATGACTGCTAGTTAAAGCAAAGGAAATCTTATTTCAGCTCTATTCCAAAATGTTGCATATAAAAAAAATTAAAAATCCTATTTTTTGTTTTCTTTTACACAAACAGATGCAAGTCTATCACAAACTTGCATCCTCCAGCCACATACACACAGAGATTCCATCCTAAGCTGTCACATGGATATAATTCAGCAGTTAACTGTGTCCATGAGCCTTTCCCAGAGCACCTTCCCTGACAAGTCTGGAATCCATATCTGAACCCCAAACCAAGCTAGAACACTACAAAGGAAGTAAATTCCACACAGTATCATTTGAACTAAAATAGGAATTGATCCATACACACATTCCCTTCCTTCCAGGGCCACCTCTGGTTCAGGTATTTCTGCATTGCAGGTACAGGTCACTCTGTGCCTCCCCACACAAAATCAGTTCTCCAGATCTTCACAGAAACCTTCCTTCCACTGCTTGCATTGTTCTATCCTGAACATGGGGGATCAGAACTAAATACTGTATTTTGGGTGACTTCAACACTATTTCAACTATTTCAGTTCCAATCAATGGCATTAATATTTATCCCTCAATGAACTCACCTGATTAATGTACCTTGACCTCATCTCACTATCATAGTTATTTTAATGCCATGGTGTGGTTTTACAGTTTTATTTCAACAGTGGGAAGGCATATACCAAACAAACCTGAGTGATTAAAACTGTTTCATGGGCAAACTTCAGCTCCCTCATCTCTTGCTGGGCTTTGTGTGTCAGCAGCTGAAGCCCAAACTGACTTTTATACCTGAGGAAAAAACCCCACTAGACTTCAGATGAGCTTTTCTAGATATTGTCAGATATACCAGGGAAAATATATCAGCAACAACTCAAGGATTCCAAAGCCCTTCCTCCTGTCTGCACTGTGTGCTGTGACACAAGGCAAGCAATACAACCTCCAGGGGCATGGACTGCTATCAAGCACAGGGAAAAGCTCCTCTTCCTTCCCACACTTCCTTAGTGACTCTTTAAAAAGCCAGCCTGTATTGCCAAACATTCTCCAACACTTTACCAAGCCCAAGGAAAAGAATCAAGAGGGATCAACAAGGGTAAGTGTCAGTCAGGCACTCCCCTAACTTCCCCTCAGCATTTTGCCACAGTTCTTCTTTCTATTTGATTTGGATTTCTTGTTGTTTCTGTATTAAATCAGAAGAGATCATCCTTTCATAAATATCACTTAACCTTTCTTTTTTTTGTCAGATCTCATACTCTGTTCTTTTAAGATGTTTACTTGGAAAAAAACAGCTTGAGTTGCTTTCTAGAAAAATCCCAGATGGCATCCAGTATCTGGATTCAGAGCAAAGCTACCCAGAGTTACTACTTGCCCACAAAGACATAGGAGATGGTTAAGATCAGTATTTCAGCTTCAGTTTATAAATTTATGCAGCATCAATCCAATTCAACATATAGGAATGTAGAATTTAGATGAGAAGTCCAAAGCTGCCTACCTTCATTTGGAAAAGCTTGAAAATAAATAGAAGCAAATTAATTAAAAACAAAAACAATCCATTTTTTTCCTATAAATTCAGTCTTTATTAACTGAAACCTGCTTGAGAAAAAATTGTCTCAGCTTATTTTCAGTTTTTAAGAGGAAAACTTCTTGGGTTTAGTTCTAAAATATCTTAACACTTGAAAAAATTTTAAACAATTAGTTTTCCAAATTTTGTTCTACATTAGTGTAATTTTAGCTCCTTGTTGCCTTATTATGTAAAAAAACCCTCTTTCACTCTGCATTTGGTTTATTTGGGGAAAAGTAAAAATAAAAAAAAAGAAGGAAATACATTTTAATTACAGGATGTATTAAAATCATAACCAAAGATGGTTTCAAGACTGGAAATTCCCCAACCTATTCAAGGCAGTTTGTATTTCAAGTCCCAATCCTGTCCCAAGGCTTGCAATGTATTTTTAAATGCAGAGAATTAGTAGGAAATGCAGGAAGGGAATTTCCTTAGAGATTTCAAACTGCCAAACAGAGGGGACTAAGATGGAACTCTAGTGGGATCCACTCTACAGAAGTGGGAATGACATAGTAAAAGGGATAACTACCTGCTATCATATTTATTTAATCCCTAAAGACCAGTACTACCAGATATGCAAAATTTCCAATTGTCTATTCATCCAAATCATAAACTGTCTGTTCTCAAGGATGCATGGTTACAAGGTAGCAAAAAAGAACTTTTTGCCACATAAAAATGGGTATTTCCTTGTTAGAATCTTCATACTGTCAGAAAAAGGATTTTTAGATATTTACAGTTATTCAATCCCTTAAGTTTTACTTTGAAAACTGATTTCAACACACAATTTCAGTACTAGGTCTCTGAAGACATGACATGAAATAAAAACCTTTGCCTAAAACTAAGCTAGTTTTTACCATTGTCTCTGGTGACAATCTGCTCCAGAACTTTGCGTAATTATGAAGGAAAAGCAATGATCCAGAGCCAAAATGCACTGCATTTATGGCGATGTTAGAGAGATTGGTTCTGTGGGGAATAGAAAAAGTAAAGATTTTATTCCAAAAACCTAAACTTGATGAGTAATCCCGGGAAAGAAATAGCTGTGCTGCAGTCCTGCTGCTGAAGCACCCTGCTCAGACTGCTGTTGTTATTCCCTGGGCAGACCAAGCATGAAGGAGCTGGAATTCATCTCTGTGGTGGGATTTGCCTTGTTCCTGTTCCCCAGGAGCCGAGGAGAAGTGTGTCCCTCGTCCTGCAGCTGTCAGACCCTGGGAGGAGCACGGGGGCTGCTGGTGGACTGCAGCCACAGGCAGCTCCAGGCTGTGCCCCCCCTGCCCCGGGACACCCGCGTTCTTCATCTCCACAACAACAGCCTGAGCTCGGTGCCTGTGGGTGCCCTGGACAGGCTGCTCAGCCTGGAGCAGGTGGAGATGGCTGGGAACCCCTGGCACTGTGACTGTCACATCCTGCACCTCAAGCTCTGGCTCCAAGACTTCTCCGCAGCCTCTCTGGCCAACATCAGGTGTGCCAGCCCGGCTGCCATGAGGATGAGGCTCCTGGGAAAGCTGACTGGGAATGAGCTGGGGGCATGTAAGAGGCTTCTCCCAGTCAAGTGTCTTGAGTTCTTCTGGCGAGACCTCATTTTAATTGCTGGAGCAGTAATTACACTCCTTTTAGGAGCCTGGGCTCTGAAGTTCTCAAAAAAGCTGGTGTGCCAACTAAACCTCAGTCAGTTTGGTCGCAGGGGCCGATTGCTGAGGGGGAACCCCCCCAAAAACCACCAGGTCCACTGAGCTGGGCACTGCCACCAGCTTGAACAGAAACAGCAAACTCCTCTGCAACAAGAAGGCAAGTGCACTGGTAATACCAGTTTGAATGGTGAATGCTAAAAACAGATCCCAGGGCTCAAAGTCTGGGTCCTCAGAGGGGCAAGTTTGATTTAATGCCCTTCCAAAAATAAGCCTGGTGAGGTATTGACAGTCAAGTTTCATCCTGCTGCCAACTACTCATATAAAGAGCAGTTTCTAAATTTTTTAAAAATCATTGAACTTGAAATTTTTCACTGAATTCTCAGCTCTTATTGCACACAAATTTACATCCCTAAATCCTACACTCTTAATATATAGAGATGGACAGCAATGGTGTTATTTTAGCAATTCTTTTCTCATTCACCAGCTCTGTGAGTTTGCAACATGTTACTCAGTGCCCCAGTGGCCTTGGTAGGACCATTCTGGTGTGCAAAATCTCAACCATCTCTTCCTCAGGTTCACGAGTTTCCTGCCAGCAAAACCACTCTGATTATACAGACCAGCCACTGAATGTAGCCCTTAGCAAATACGCTTTAAGATTGGCTAGCAATGAGAATATAATCAGTAAAAATAAATTTCAGTATAGCTGAATTTCCTGGAGAGTGAACAATTAAAAAGCATTCTATGTGAAACTGAAATAATGGATCCTTAGTGAACATTTCTGCTCACCAAAGTCTGAACATTCTAAACATTTCTGATTAAAAGTCCAAAAAATTTCCAGAACTTGCCTTGTGGTTTTACTACAGACATTTGATGCACTGGATTTTATGGAACAGCTCAGGGCAGAGTTGCGCAAAACTGTGTCTTCAGACCTGTGTGTTCCTCTGGATCAGGTGAGCACAGACATCCCTCTCTTCTCTAGCTTTACTCTTCAGAAACAACCTCTGAAGGAGAGAATTTCAAATGAACACACAGGAATTATACTCTAATTTTAGAATATTTTCTCTGCACTGAGCTTTTCAATTTTTTAAAAGGTAACTACCATCTTGTATGAATGCAGAATGTTGCACTTTGCAATCTCTCATGGAGTTTCCTAAATTATATTTCTTGTTTCCCCAAATTAAAATAAATCATTAACACCAGAAGATTATCACTCACTTTTGTGCCTATAAACTAAATATGCATAAAATAATAAACTGCTTTACTGTATGGCTTCAATAGTACAAATGTAAAACAATGAGCAATTAGCAAGCATTTCTGCTCACACCCACCAACACATTAAACAAGATGCACAGAACTCAGGAAAAAGAATTGAGCGAATATGTTTTCTGTCCTTAGAAGAGGAAAGAAGAGGGAATCTCTTTCATGGCAGTAATACACATTCACCTTTCATCCTTTTGGCTTTTATCTAAAAGAAAAAAAAACCTGCAAAGGAGACAGCTGGGGCTGCTAACTAAGGGCTCAAAGACAACATTCCCTGTTTATCTGGCAAGGCCACTGTCTCATCCTTAACCCACATACTCCATCGAATTGCACAAATAACACACAGTTGCTAACAACATGGAAAGAGGGGAAAACACGTCAGCTATCTAAATGGAACATGCAGGCAGCATTCCCAAAGAGGTTTGGGAAGATCCCGGAATTACTGTGTCATGGCTGCAAGAGAGCAAACTACTGACTCCATCTGCTCTCACACCCTTTGGTAACACAGGAGGAGCTGCTGGGGTGAAGTGCAACTCAGAAGTCATAAGGTTTGGTCCCACATTTGGCCAGACAAGGAATGAGGCTTGGGATTATTGAGCAAAAACTGCTGCCTGTAGTACACAGAGCACATTTGTGTGACCAGCAAACAGCACTGCTCAAACTGAACAATTCCTGCTCTGCTTCCTGCTTTGCTCCTGCCTGGGATCTGTGCTTAAATTTAGTCCAGATCTGTTGCTTGAGCTCATGGATGAGAGAAGTTTGAGGGCTGACACACATCCCACAACACTGTTGTGCATTGTGCTGAAGAGCCACCACATAATTCATGGAAGGTAATTATTAACAGGCAGCTTTGGAGCTCTATGGAACACAAAGCAGCTCATTCCCTGTCCCAGCTCAGTTGGGTGAAAGCCATAAGTGCTCTGTCCCCCCTGTGCACTGCGGGGTCAAACCGGCTTTGCACCGGTGATGCCATTCCTTGGAGTGCAGCCACTCCAGAGCTGACTCCTGAACTTCCTTGTAAACGCTGTTTTCTACTCTAGCAGTAGATTAGTACTTAAGAATTAAAGCACTTTTGCTCACTTACAAGACTGCAGGCAACAAACGGAAAGCAAACCAGCAAGAAAACAGCAGCACAAGTGCCCCTGGCAGCAGCAGCCTGCTGAGGTCACTGGTGCTCCTCGGAAACCGCAGCAGGAGCTGCCAAGGGAGGGGCAGAGCGGGAAACACTGGCCTTGCCCCGGACAGCTGATGGGCCTGCTTTTTGATTATTATTCTTTTTATTTTTCATGCAAAAATACCCACCTTCCTCCTGCACTCGGGGGAGGTGTGGCTGGAGAAGTGCCAGCAGCTTTGCTACGAGTGCCACTGACAGGGAGGGATGGATATTCGGGCTCAGCAGCACCAGAGCATGCAAAAATACAGGGCTTTGAGAAAGGAGTCAGCTCGAGTCTCCCTGCCCTGGCACGAGTGCATGTCTGTGATGCCACTTATTTTCTTTAGAAGCGTAAAACTGCAATATTTTCAGTAAAAAAATACATACCACGTGCTGTGGATTCACTGCATTTTCTTGGTCTCCCCTGTATGTTGTAAAGATGTTGGTATTTTAAGAACACACATTTCTCCTGTGTTTCAAATCCCACGTCCTGTAGGTAAATGGGTGAGATCTCAGTGTACTCAGCACCTTTCTTTTACCCACAAAGCACGGAGGAAAGGATCTGAAAAGAGCTTTTTCTTCCACCCTAGAGCATCTCAGATGCTTTGAGTACCAGGAGCCCTGGGGAGCCAAATGAGATGGATACCTGGCATTTCTCTGTTCTGAGGGCCTTCTCTAACATGTAAGTAACTGTAGGAAGTAGTTTTGAATTTGCACTCAGGGCTCACATTCATATCTAGCCTGAGAGGATTTTGACTGTAAACCTTTGCCTATCCCAAGATTGTTCAGCAACATACGTAAAATTAGTTTCACATTAAATTCATACTAAAGGCTAAGTACAGCTTTGCTCTCAGGAATAAAATACATCAGAAAGTTAATGAGCCTGTTCTGTATTTACCATTTTCCATCTTAGTTACACAGCTACTGCTTGCACTGGCCAGATATGGAACTGCATAAATAGCTCCTAGGATAACTCATCCAATAAAAAGGAATAACTCACTCAATAAAAAGGGAATAACTCATCCAATGAAATATTTCAAACAGCAGAAGACCAAGAATATTCCCAGTCTAACAGGTCTAGTAACAAATAGGAACTCCTTCAGGTGAACAGGAAATTTATTATTAAACTAGTAAACATATATTAGATTCTAAATACTGAATGTATAAAATGCATGCCAAAAGCAGTAAAACAAGATTGTTAGTTGGTCTAAGCTCCCACTCTTTTATTCTAAACCATTTAGCCATTCATTCTCACACTGGCTTGTTGATATGTAAATGCATTGTCTTGGGCAGTATTAACATGGAATTTGATGCTTCACAAAACTGCTGTTTTTCCTGGACTATGAAGCCCACACACTTGTATGTTATGATTTACATCTGAATTAAAAGATTTTATTCTTGCCTGCCAAAAGGTGAAATGGCTGCACCGAAATATTCACAATTCCTACCTAATGACTCCTCTGACAGTGCTTTGTAATGCCGGGTTTACCTTAGTAATGCTGTTTATCTTGATGCTTTTTCTCTTCGGAGCACTACACAAAACACTTTTCCAAAATGCTCCCAGTCAGTTGCTAGAAATATTTTGCCGTTCCATTGACTCCAATGAAATACAGATGACACTCAATAACGGGTGTGTGACAAGCAATCGCTTCAGTTGCATAATGGCCACATGGCAACTCCTTCCCGGGGGCAGTTTGCTCCTGACCCGGCCTCTCCCGGTGCCTTCCCTGTAAAATATCCCTCCTTATCCCAAAGGTTGCCGGGGACAGCAGCACTGATGTCACAGAGCAGGCACACACTGGTCATTTTAGGTACCTGGCAGCAGTTTGTCCACATTTCACTTGCCTTTGCTTGTGACTTTCTTGATTGAGCATCAAGCATCCAGGTCTTGAACAATCTATTAAAGTTGAATGGTGGTGTTCTGCATAAGGAAATTATCTGGGAAAAGTGGCTTGAGACATCTTCCCTTGGAAGAGTACCAAGGAATAGGAAATCCAGAGGGAAAAACTCACATTAAGCCCTTTCTTAAATGTCTTTGATCTCTAGGGAAGGAAGTGGCAGCAGGGATGGATTACAGCCTCCCTTTTACTCTTTGAATCATTTTTCTTGTCTTCTCCTTAGGGGCCAAAAGGGTTTTGTCTCTAAATTAGTTTTGGGTTTTTTAACTAGGATTCATATATTGCCTCTCGTGACCACAGAGAAGGACTATAGAACCTGCCACATCCAAATAAAATCTGTCAGTGGCAGTGCAAAGCAGCAGCAGGACATGGCAATGGCCCTGTAAAAGTGAGGGAATGTTTGACTTCCCAAGTTCCCAACTGCAAAAGCCAGTAATTTAATTTTCAGGTCCATTTCTCAAAAGCTGAATTATCACAAGACTAAAACTAAACGAGCAGCAATTCCAACCTGAAGGAAAGGGGCAAACACACTCCATAAAAGAACACAAATTGTGCAGCAGAACCCCAAAGCTCCTGAAGTTATTCCTTTACCTTCAGTAGCTGCTTTGTCAGAGAGCTCTGAAACCAGACCAATATTGTCACCTAGTGGCTGCTAAAAACCCACAGGAGGAAAGTTCTTCCAGATCATTCACCCTTTCACAGCAAGACCTCAGTAATGGGATGTGATGGAGTGATTTTGCAAACAAGCTCCAGTTAATGCCAGCTCTGGCCAGAGTCTTCACACGGGTTTTCTGTCCTGAAGTGTCAGATGTTACAAGATGTAAATTGATTTCTATCGACAGAAACCTGAAGTTACAACACTTTTGCACACTGAGCAATACAATCTCCATTTGCTTTCTTCACTGCCATTAATCATGTTTAGACCTCCCTGGACTTTTGTGCTACAACTTCCAAAGTCACAGCTTAATATTTATATTGAAACTTGACAGAGGCTTTACTTCTTCTGTTCTCCTGAAGTCATGATGAACTTCAATGTAAATTAAAATTTAACTAACAACTTTGGTTGTTTGGATGGCTTCATCCTATTAAAGTGCAATAAAATAAAAAAACCTTGAAATCAAGTAGCTAAAACAAAATAATGAAATCAAATTGGTTTGTGGGTCGTTTTCCCTCCTATTCCTCACCTGTTCCTGAAAGGTCTTTCTGAGATAGTTTCAAAAAAGAAAAATAAAACCTTAAGAAAATCAATCCCAAAATAAAATAAAATTTAAAACTCTGGCAATGTGTTAGCTACCTTCAAGAAAGAAAGAGAAATTTCGAAATTATGAGATATTATTTTCCATTAAAATACCTTTGGTATGGTAGATAAGAATTACTAACCTGAATGGGAAGAAGTGTCACTTCAGAAATTAAATCCAGTATTACTATCAGATGTAAAATAGTAGTTTTTGAAGAACACAGCAGTAACTCCAAGTGCTCAGCAGATTCACAATATACTCCAAAATTACAGAGATTTTTTCATACCAACCTTGTGAATTGCATTTGTACCTTTATTTCAAATAACTTACACTGATCAATGGGGTACAAAATTGCTTTTTGTTCTTACACTGAATGTTCAGTGACTCAAAAATTACGTTGAATTTTCTGCCTATGAATTCAAAACAAAAATACTCTTCTACACACAGAGAAGCAAAAAATTTAAAAAGGCATTTACTTACCAGATTGACTCCTTTTACATATGCAAGCCCTTCTTGTTCCTTACTTGCTTGAATCTTGCAGAGGCAGCACAGCCAAGGAAGAGATGTGGACTGTGTTCCACACTGGCCAAGCAATTTCACATGTTCAGTCCTTGCTGCACCTGTGCAGTTCAAAAGACAACAGTTACCACAAATGTCTCTGCAGGATGAACTGAGCCCCAGCTCTTTTATTACTGCTGATGGGGCAAAAATAGTAACAAAATCAGCTTGCTCTCATAACAAAAAGGGGGCTACAGGGAAGAAAGGTAAAAATAATCTTAATTTAGGCTAAAAAGATGCATTGAGTCAATGACACAGTACTGTCCTAACTTCCAGACCATGCTTGGAACCAGTAATTTCCTTAACCTGGCTTTATAAATCCAGGACCTGAAGCACTAAACCACACACATATCTATCCCCATTTCGTTTGAGGAGGATACAAATTCCAGGGAAATTCAAAGCTGGAAATTCCCAGGGCAATAAGCTGCAGGAGGGTTTGGGGAGTACTGACAGAATGATGACAGAGTGACAACTGCCACACTCCAGGATAACAATACAATTATGTCAAAAAGGATCTACTACCTGCAATTTTAAAAACTGGCATTTGGAATTGTGAAGAGCATTGTCAAGGCTACATGTTCTTGCTATGACAGGATTTCATTAACTGTCAACTGCTCAATTAGCCCTCTCTAAAAAGACATCAAAAATTACATCTTTCAATTCACCTTTTAATAAAGATGCGATACAACAAGCAGAACTTAAATCACACACTATCGTGATATTTGAAATAAGGTGTTTGTAGTTTGTTTTATATGCATTTCACCATGTAATCTAAACCACAGAGAAAGTACTAGAATTTGACAGAAAGATAATTTAAGTTGTATTTTTCCAACATGTTACATCAGAACTCTCATCTATATTTGGGAAAACTGGAATGTGCACTTCAGCTGAAGCTTGCTGGCTGTGTTTCAGTTCTATATTCTAGATATAACAAAAAATTGTGGGATATGTTCTAGATTTACTTAAGTCACAGGGCTAAAGCAACTCCTCTCAGGAAATAAGAAAGGTATGATGTGTAAGATTTAACTTGGAAAACCTCCACACAAGCTCTGTAGAAATATTAATTATTTACAAATAACCCCTAAACCAAATAATCACTAAGCCAAAAGAAAAACAATGAGATTGAGCCAATAAATTAAAAAACCCCAAAACCATCAGGAGGACAATTTTCACTGCATAAAACTGATTCCTAACTTAGATCCACCCGTTCTGAAAGGAAGACTTGGGCACTATGAAAAGCTTTACCTAACTGATGGGCAGCATCTTAATTTTTAAAGGCCCAAATACACTGGAATAATTTCAACTCCCTGTTCACAACCTGTACTGGGGGAAAGTTACCATCAAAAAATCTGATTATTGTGACAAGTATCAGGGGCTCTCAAGTAGACATGAGGACACTGAGAAAGCACAGATTTTAGAATGGCTGATACATTTACATGTACTACACAAATCAGTCAGAAAAATAAAGCAAACTGCAGGTTTCCAGGTGTTTCCTTATTGAGTCTTCAGCACTTTCACAATATTTCATGTACCTGCAGCCACAGGCCAAGGGGTAAATCTCCAGTCCATGTGCACAGTGTTGCTCTGTGGAAATTCCAGAGAAGAGATCTAAGGAGTGCACCCACTCCCTACACCTTTTCCCACCCTTTCCCTACACCCTGAAGGTGCAGCTACAACCTGCAGTGCCACGAGGACACAGTCAAAGAGCTGAAGGAACTGCAGAGATCCCTCAAACTAGAGGAGTGGCCTGGGAGGATTTGCCAACTAAAACTGGCTGTAAACCAAGGTTTGCAGTTTCACCAGCCACTCCTCAATGTTTGAAAGTGATTGCCAGCTGTGTTCTAAGGAATCTGCTCTGGAACTGGCAGGATTTCTGAAGTGCTATGTCTCCTCTTACACCCTTGAGACAAAACTCAGGCAATGACTGGCTTTCATTCTCCACAGAACACAGACAAGGGGAATGGATGGGTGACTAAGATGGATAAAAGCAGAGGAGAATTTGCATTGCATTCATTCAAAAGCTGATTAAGCTATATATATGAATACAGTATTTCCAGTGACAAAGAGGCCACTATCCACAACTGAGTCATCTGAAAGGGACTGGAAGGAGCGTATGGCTTCTGATATTCAAAACACGTAACTTGGAAAACTTCTTGTACAATTAAAGGGTTTTCTATCATTAGCTTGTTCTGCAGCTTGGCTGATAACAAATCCAACACCCAGGCTGGGTAAGAAACATGTCACACATGACCAAGTCACACACTTTGCCCAACAACTGAATAATAGAATTGCTGGGAATCGCCATGAAGGGGATACTTATAATTTTTCTCATAGCAAGGGTGGGCTCTGCAAGCTCACAAGGGGAAGTGCTCACTACAAATCTTCAGATCCCAAATTAAAAGAAGTTTCAGCACAAATGAATCCCTATTTATTTTACAGCAACCTCCTCATAACTTGACAGTTTCACTGCCACTTGTGCAGTACAGTAACAGCACACAAGGCACAAGCTAAATTCCTACTGGAATAGGTTTAAATGGCACAGTTTTTCAAGATTCCAGGAGTCCGTGACCACTGCAGCTTTGAGGGACAAAGGGGTGAGTGTGGAAAAGAGAGCACATAAGGCTCTCCAGGAAAACCCCATTGTAACAACGTAAGGCTTCTCAATTAATCAGGATTCTTACCATTATCTTAAAGAGGATCTCTATCCATATTGTGCTTCCCAATTCCTGCTCCCATAGAATACAGACATGGAAAAGAGAGGCTGTCATGTACAGAATATCTGTTGACGAGTGATGGGCTTCCAAACACCCATCCATTTGTTCTGGCCCTTTGCTAATGAGCTAAAAGGTTCATACCCCATCTACAGAGAGGACAAAATGTCTCTCCTGTAAACATTAAACACCCAGGGAACTTTCCTCAAAAGGGCTTTAGAGCACTACCAATCTAAACCTAAAACTTTTAACATTTTAACTGACAGACATCAGACACTGCTAAACTTTAAAGAGAAAGCTCTGGACACAAATATCCTTAAAGCAGCATATCGTTAATTTGGGACTGAATTACTATTACTGCAAAATTCTCCTGGTTGCAGTCCAGAACAATCCATTTTTGTAGAAGAACACAGCCCATCATAATGCAGGCCACACTGCTCAGCAGAACCAAACCCCAAATCTTACCCATGGCACACTGAAATCTAAGACTTCCAAGATAACCTCACACTGCCTGGAAGCACAAAGCCAGAGCCCACAACTACAAACACAGGGCAGTCCTTTTAAAAGCATTTAATCTCAAAAAAAATTATTTTAAGATGGGAACTCAAAGAGTCACAGAGCATACAGGATTTAGTAACAACCAAGAATTTACGGTGGGATACTTGGGGTGTCCTGTGCAAGGCCAGGAGCTGAACTCAATGATCCTGATGCGTCCCTTCCAATTCAGTATTTTCTCTGATTCTAAACACATGGGGCTGTGTCAGGTAATGCTGAGTATGGCGACATGGGTTTATGACCTAAAACAAACAAACAAATAAGTAGTTATTTTGCATATATTATAAAAAGCAAACATTTAACAAATTAACAGGTATCTCTCTTTTAAAAGAAATTACAATATATTAGTACTTCTGTTGTCTGAAAGAACTCAATCCTCTATAGCTGGCTCAGCTGTAAACCTGAGATGCTTAAACATTCTGTAACCCAAATCTAACCAGAGAAAGGCTGTGCCACACAAGGAGTGTTAACATGTCAAATAACATGCCTGCATTATAAATACAACGAGAAAATGCTGAAATTTGCTGGAAAATTTATCTTGGAACACAGTATAAGCCATGTACCAACCAAGCCATAACTCAAGTCATCTTGGTTTTCATGAGCAATTGTGGTGATTGTTCTATATCCCCACTGGAAGTTATATGGAATGAATATTGGCTACTGCAGAGAACTACAGCCATCTATAAACTCAATGAGTCATCAAGTTACAAGAATTTACTCTGCCCCCTGCCCTCTGCTCCTTCAAACTGTGCTGCAGGGAACAGATTTTAGGACTCCTCCTCTTGTTTTTTGTGTTACATATGAGACCACTGTTTACTGTTTATATAGAAGGTCAGAAATTCATTTGCTTTGTCACTCCAAGTGTCCAGCAGCTGATTTGAAATACAATCCAGTCTCACCACCTAAATTCCATTGTGGAAACTGCAAACAACCCTCCACCTGTATCCAGGGCTCTGCAGCTCAGCCCAGCCAGCCAGTGGAGTTGAAATTTAACTTCCCCTGTTGAACTGAATCAGCCAAGTGAAAAAGGAAACTAAGGACACTACAGTGGGTCTTCTACCATGTTTTTGGGGCTGTTCTCTAGTTACTCCTACAGTAGGACTAGTAGAAAGTCCACTGGAGAGTGTTTGTAGCACTCTCTTCTCTCATGAATCACTCTCAAATACAGCCAGACACAAACTGGAATTAACACACACCCATTTTGTTTTTCCTGATCTTTGCATGAAACGGGTGTTAACCCCAAATCTGAGGAAGAATCAAATAAAACCAAATATTTCAGCATTTAAACCACTATTTCCAGCTTTCACAATGTGAGAGAACTAATCAAAGATCCCTCACAGAAGCCTAATGACATAATGTGACAATTTGTGGGTTTTGTTTGGGGAAGTCTTTATCTTAAAAGCAGTTAAAGGCTCATGATGACAAGCAATATCAATGATGACTAATACAAAAATGTTTGCTCTGATCTGTAGCAAGGATAATGGAAAACGTGATGTATTGTTATCTTAATGGAAATAGCACCTTTATTTTTTCCATTCAAATGAGGCAATACAAGGAATTATAAAAGACTGACAGTTCTAGCAATTCTTCTTCCTAAATAATCTAAATTTCCTGAAGTGCTTTGCTCAGACTCTGAAAATCAAATTAGTATGGGACCATACACACATTGATGTCTTAATTCCTCTTTATCACCTTTTCTGTCCTGGCTCATCAATACCCTTGGATTCAGGGCTCTGCTTAATTAGAGTTGCAGGCTACCAGGAACAGAAAGCCTTTGGTCTAGCCTGATAGAGTAAGACCCCTGCTCTTGCTGGGACGTTGGCATGGATCACTAGAAACGTTTATCCAGAGCTGAAAAGGAATAATCATGAAGCCACCCCAAAATACCTTGATTCAGAGCAGTTGAAGCCAAACTGGCCTGGTTGCCTGTGCTGGCTCAGTGATTATCAGATTGCTCTCTACCTGCACAGCTACTTATGGGACAATTTAATTCTCACTTTCTGTCATAAAGCAGTTTAATGTCACAATTTTATAATCGGAAACCATGAGGATGGAATTTAGCTGATCTTTGCTACAAAAAAAAAAAAAAAAAAAAAAAAAAAAGTAAGAAAATGTGCTGCGTCAACGTATTCCAGTAATAAACTGACTTTCATTAGCACCATGACTCACCACATATCTAAAATTACCTGTTATAGGGCACTTTGTTTTGTAGATAACCCAGGTACCAGTTGAAATACACGTAATTCTAAACTGCTGAGACACACTTGTGCAAATACGCAGAAGCAGTTTGTGATGCGATACATAACCACACGCATCCAGGGGCGAACCCAAGACACGAGCAGGATGTTAACAGCAGCACAGTACCCTCCAGGGTGAAAAACCGTCGCCCTGAGCCTTGGCCCGTGCCTACGGAAACAAACCACACCCCAGCTCAGCCCTGAGGACGAGAAGCCACAAGGGAAGTGAGCTGCACTTCCTCCGTTCCTGAAGGGCGGCTACACTTATTTCTGCGTGTCAGCAGCTGTAAAACGCACGCAAAGAAATGCACAAAGCCAGGAACACTCGGAACCAAAGTCTGTCAGTGCAGCAGGGATGCGGAGGCACTGTGCCATGCGCAGGGCGGCTGTAGGGCGGTGACCAGCGACTCCCCAGAACCCCCAGACCGGCTGCCTCTTGTTTGCCCACGCACGATGCTCCGTGTCTGTCGGTCCCGGGCCGCGGCCGCACCCCCGCTGTGGCTGCGCCCGGTGCCGGTGGGGCCGCGCTCGGTGTCCCGGGGCGGTGCCGGCGGGCGGAGCGGGGCGNCGGGCGCTGCGCAGGGCCGGGCCGAGCCGAGCCGGCTGCCCTCGGCCGCGGGCGAAGGCCGGAGCGCGCCCGCCATGCCCGGGCTGCCCGCGCTGGGCGCCGGCCCCGACCCCGAGGAGAGCTACGACTTCCTCTTCAAGCTGGTGCTGATCGGGGACGCCAGCGTGGGCAAGACCTGCCTCGTGCAGCGCTTCAAGACCGGGGCCTTCGCCGAGCGCCAGGGGAGCACCAT
>VXBA01004055.1:131148-149863 GCA_013399895.1 Serilophus lunatus | reverse complement strand
GGCGTGGACTTCACCATGAAGAGCCTGGAGATCCAGGGCAAGCGGGTGAAGGTGAGGGCGCAGGGCCGGGGGCTGGGCTGTGCCCCGCGCTGCCCGGGCAGGGACCGACCCCGAGGCCGCTCGGGCTGTGAACCCGCGGCCGCTCGGCCCCGCTGGGCTGTGGCCGCAGCACCCGCGTCCTCGGGCTTCGCTCGGGCCGCCCCGCTCTGTTTACGAGGCAGGAGGAAACTCAGCTGGACTGTCATGTTTCCAGGAAGGGATGTGGAGCTGGCAGACCGAGAGAAGCTGCGAGAGCGGTTGTTAAATTAGGTGTATTTAAAAGTTGAGACGCTGTTTACAGAGCGGCACAGAAGGTGCGGTTTTTTGTAGTTCTTCTCAAACCAGAACCAATAACCCTGAGTTTGACATCTGCTGTTTGATGCTGGAGAAAATCAGCTGGTTGTTAGGGTTAGGAGGAGGGTAGGACGCGTTCCCAGCGGATCTGTCAGATTCCCGACAGCAGACTGGGCTTCTGAGCACAGGAGCGCGAGCAAACAGTGGTGAGAAGGGCTTTAAAGCACCTGAGTTTGTAGGAGGGTGCTGGGATAAATCCCTTCGGCAGCCCCTCCAGAACAGAGTCAGAAGAGTGTCCTTGTCCGCTAGAAAGCACTTAATGCAGTCGCTGCCTGGGAAAGACCGTGGGATTGTAGAGGGTTTGGTGGCACAAAAATACAGTAAGTGCACTTCGGTTTTGGCCTGTGTTTACCAAAGTAGGTGTCAAAGCCCTCTGTGGTCCTTTTATTGTAAATTAACTTTAGTGAGCAGAATATTAAGCAGAGAAAGTCATAAAAATTAGAAGAAATGAAGGCTCACGTTTTTTAGGAAAAGAGTGGGATTAGAAGTTCCACACCTAGCAAAGGTGTTTATTTTCTTAGCAGGATTCCACCTTTTCCTTTCATGTCTGGCTGGGGCTAAGGGGCTGAAAGGGGAACTCAGCGTTTGTGTTTGTGCTGTCAGTACCTCTCCTGCACTTCCTGGTGAGCTGTTAGGAACTGATTTCTTTAAGGTTGAAACCTGGCTCTATTTAAATGCCAGGCACATGGAAGTGACAAATGTGTCTGTCCCCGGTGCCAGGGGTCTCAGCCAGGGACTTCAGGAGCAGGGCAGGACTAGCCCAGGAAATAAGCCAGACTTCCTAGGTGTGCTTTTTTCATACTGTCAGTACTTAAATCTGAATATTCCTGTATTAGGAGTCTGTCTGTAACAAAACCTGTTACCCAAAAAAGTAAGAAAATGCAAGATCTTAAGGCTTTTTTTCAGTTGTTCTGTACTTCCACTGAGGAAAAAAAATACAGGGATGGACAGAGTGAAGAGTTTTTTAGCACTACTTTAGGCAAATGAATCCAACATTGTTGCTGATTTACCTTACAGACCTTTCTGTCAGCTGCTGAGTCAGGGACACAGCTGGAAAATGAAAACATTCACTCGGAGGGTTTGGGTTTTTTTTGTTTGGTCTGTTAGGCTGTGGGGAGGGGTGAAGTTTAAGCTGGGCTTTTCCAGTTGGATTGAGATTTCAGAGCAGTCCGTGGGTTTGCTCAGCATGCTGTTGGAAACAGCACACAGGGAGGAAGACTGGGATGCCTCCAATCAAGAGATGTTCAGGGCACGTTTGAAATACAGTTTCATCTTGCAGAAAGGTGCTTACAAAGCATGCAGGTGACTCTGCTGCCCCAATACTCTGAGGAGTTCATGCCACTCCAGAAAGTATCTCCACAAGGAATGCAAAGACTTGCTTTCTGTTTAGCAGATGATACAGGAATGGGAAAAAGCCTCATTTTTATAACGTTTTATAAGTTTATCTTTAGAAGTTCCTCCAGAACAAGAGTGTCTGTGAAAGAAAGTCCCAATCAGCTTTTGAACTCTACTTGTTCCACATCCCCAGTGCCCTAAGCTTTAGTTTTAGTCAGGCTAAGGGTGGTATTACAACCCAACAACACTTACTTTGAGACTGAAATGAACATTTTAAGGTTAATTGTATTAGTGCTCCTTTCTGCTTCAAATGCTCCCATTACAGTTACATAATGTTTTTGAAACATTTGGAGCCCAAGGATTTTAGGTCTCACTGTTGTTGGCTAAGGGAAAGGATGCATGTTGGGATACTGAAGGTTAATAACCTTTTTATTCGTGGAACTTGAGGCTTTCCTTGCACTTTAAAGCTGTACTCCATCCACTCCTGGGCCTGGCTTCTGTGAGCCGTAGGCTCCTGGAGATGTTGGAGCTCAAGGGGCACAGAGCCAGGCTGGAGTTTGGCAGCTGCAGCACCTTGGGGTCTGATGGAGCTTCAGAGTCAGAGCTCCCTGTTGATGACAACCTTGATTTGTAACAAAGGCAGATTCTGACCAGCATATATCCAGAATATGAAATGTCTGCAGTTTACTGTTTTGGTTTTTTTTAAATGTTCTTGTCTATGCTGGTTGAAATACATCCTTCTTAGCTGGCTAAACCCTAGAGTACAGACTGTAGTTCCCAAAAGTTGGTCTTGTTAATCACTTAAAGGTGTTTAAAAGTTGTGTTAATCACTTAATGCAGAGTGATTAAAGTCCTATTGATAAAATAATTACTTGTTCTCTGAGTGATAGAAAGAATCTGGCAAACAGAGCAAATATGTTTTGTAACTGTTATGTCACTGTAAGAAAAGATATTTATAAAATGCTGGAACTGAGATTTTACATAATAATAGGTAAGGACATTCCTAAGTCCATAAATCACAGTTAGCAATAACAAAATTCCTTTTCTTTTGATGAATTACCTCCTGTGTACTGATAGATCGAGTATCTTTAATGTCTACTTTATGCTGTAATTTCATAGTATTTTGCATAAGCTGAATACTTTTGTCCTCTGTGCCATAGTTTTTCTCTCTCAGTATCTTTCAGAAAGTAGCAGGAGAGAAGAAGAGTTGAAAACAAAATTCCTTTTATATCAAATACTTCCTTATGTATCATTCATTGTACTTCTTAATTTATGAGCTTTTCCAGCCCATGTGTTGTCAAGATTATTGGCTTTTATTCAGGCCTCATGGCTGTAGAATATTTCCTTTCAGAATGGCCCAGAATGTAATGTGTCATTATCTGGCCAAATTGCAAGTAATAGAAAGTTATGACTTGTTAATTGTCTTGTCATTAGCAACATTATTAAATCAACAGTCAAACAAATAGAAGCAAAACTATTATTTATTACATGGAGGCAACATTCTTTGATATCCAGAGGAAGTGTAGCTCTCTGTCAACTACTTTGACACCAATAATGCTGGAGCCAACAGGAATTCTGCATTCCCAACAAACAGGGGTTCCTCATTCTCTGCAAACTGTGTAGGGAAACAGTTGAATGGAGCAGTTCATCCTCACTCTCCTGTGGATGAGTGTCATTTTAAATTGCAATACTCTGCCATAGGGATGTTGCTTTTGGCAAAAACTGCATAGCTGTTTGAGTAAAGTGTTTTTAGGAGCAGGGGTTGTGATTTGCCAGCCTACAGAAATGTCCATAGGAGGTGACAGGATTCAGACACAGTCATTTGCTGAAGACTCTTTTAGCACAGTCTTTGCATCCAGCATTTCACTACTGGGAAATTTTCTGGAAGTTGCTGTACTGTCACAAAAGTGACATTTCTGTTTTCCTTAAAGGAAGGTATCAGCTGTAGGATCTACTTACTTATTATTTATGCTGCTTCACAAGCAAAAGTAAACCTGAACTCCTGTGGTACTTTAGAAGAATCAGGAAAGTACTTAATAAATAATGTAGTAAGTAAGAGAGGGAGAAATTATTTAATGTGCCTTGAGGCCATCTGTTAAGCATTAACCTTTGATAAACAGTGTGTTTATCAATGCAAGAATAATCCACATCAACCCATTTGATAATGCTCTCACTCACCATTTTCAACACTGTTTCTATAGCTGAAAATCTGCTTTCTCTGAGCCTAATAAGATGCCCCAGAAAGATCTTCCAGACACCAGAAATTCTACCGCCTTGTTTTCCTCAGTACATCAAGTTGAAACATTGCTTGTTTCAGGTTTTCTCTGGTGTCTCTCACCTTCCCTCCCGTGCCACCATGAGGAGCCTGGCTCTGTCCTCTTGGTAGCCTGGACAGGAGCTGATAGGTGTGTCCAGTCCCTCTCCCATGCTCTCCAACTGTACTCCAGTTTCCTGACCATCCTGCTGGGCTTCCACTGAACTGGCCCCAGCTCCTCAGTGTCTTTCCTGTACAGGGAGCCCAACATTGACACTGTTTTGGTTGGAAAGTAGTAAGTGCTGAATAAAGGGGAATAATCCCCTGCCCTCACTGCTGTCACTCCAGCGCCCACTGCTGGCTCCTGTTGTTTGCTGGCTACAAGGACCCCCAGGGCCTTTCCAGCACAGCTGCTCCCAGCCACGGGGACCAGGGGAGCAGGGAATGACACACTCCCTGTAGACTCTTTCGCAGCAGGAAGAGATGAACAGCCTTTTGTATTTGCTTTTTCAAGACTTTATCTAATGTACTTACTGGGATTATACAGAGTCATGAAAAATCTTACAGGAGATAATAGTTGGTTTAGGCTGTGCTGCTCAGTACCAGCCAGTGCTAAGGGCTCTGCTGTCCAAAAAATTGGAAGCTAAAAGCAGATGAAAATAACCAGCTTTTGTGAGTGAAACAATTAACACCAGAAAGGTGGCTCCTTGTCTTGTTCACTTTGGGTATTCTGTCATATTCCTTCTGAACAATATGTGATTATTCCCTATTTTTCATCTTGTGCTCATTTGTTACTAGTGGTTGTCCCCCCGAAGGGCTGACACCAATCTCTTATTTCAGAGTTGTTTTTTCTGAATATCCTCAGATTAATTCAACACAATTCTCCAGCACCCCCAACTTCTGTCTTTCTCACACCAGAATTGTTGCCAAAGTAATTATAAAATCAGGAATTGCCATGGCTTCCATCATGTTATTTATAAAGCTGAAGCACTTAAATCAAGGACATTAATAATTGAGGATTTTGTGTCATGTACTGCATATGCCATCTACTGATACAACACAGAAGAATACGTGGTCATATCACTTTTGGTAACCTGTGGCTAGTACAGTTCATTTTGTATTTAACATTTAACTTGCACTGAGGGACTTCTGAATGAGAAATACTAAGACTCTATTTTTTCCGAAGAATTTGCAATTGCTATTTCTTGTCAAGAGTTAAATGCTGGTAAATATAGTTTAACAGAGAGACTATTTTTATTGTGAAATGGCTGTTCTAAATTATAGTTGTGATTGGTATTTATATATAGTCATGTTTCTTTTCCAGTACAATTCTTTGAAATGTCTCTCTGTACAGAGAGACAGAAAACAGTGTTTACTTAGGATCAGAGCTGGGATTTTTGTGATGACCCAAAATACACTTTTTAGTCATGTATCAGACTGATCAGTGCTATATGAAAATATTTTTCTTGGAGATTTCTAAAGATGCTGTCAAGCAAAATAGGTGTACTTTGCCTTTAGAAATATAACTTGCTTTAAATTAAGTCATCTGGTTCATAATACTTGCATACTGCGTGTGTCTGCAGTGTGTATTAATTGTTTAAAATAAGACAGTTATTCAAACTTCAAGCAATGTGACAGGACAGGTTTTCAAGCTTCCAAACTGAGGGAAGTCCTTGCTGACAGTATTGCCTTAAGGCAGTCATTAAAATCTGCCTGATTTCCCTGGAACAGTGAGCACTTACCTGGCTCCCTCTGCCCACAGAGGTGATGGAACAGTGACAGACATGTGCCAGCTGGTTTATGTTTGCAAAGAAAGGAGCCTCAGCAATGAGAGCAAACCACCACAAACTGAAGATCAGATGGAAAGCTCAAGCATTCAGAGGAGTGACAAGTAGGGGGGCACAACATTCAGGTGCCTGATCTTACCTGGAGGATGTGGGCTGGGGAGAAGGTGCTCTGGGTGCTGCTGCAGCTCCTGAGAAGGTCAGACCTGTGCTCTGAGCTGGCTCCAGCAACTTTTACATTTAGTCCTGCAAACACAGACAGAAGTGCTTGAGTCAAACAAACAAGTGGGGAAGTGCTGAGAAATCTTGCTGGTGGCATTTTGAGGTTGCTCTTTCAGTATTGAAAGGCTGTAGAAATCAGGAAGGACCAGAGAAAGGCAAATGTACTCATCTTAGAAGGGGCAAGAAATCCTGGGAGCTACAGGCTGGTCAGACTTACTTTGTTTCCTGGGAAAAATCATGGGGCAGTTCTTTCTGGAGGAACCAACTTTTGACTCCATGTAAAAGCAGTTGGCTTTGTCACCTCCCCAAATCTGTCCCAGCATCAGTGATTCTGTGGTTCTTATGGACGGTACTTATGCAGAGGTTTTCAAAATCCAGCATACAGCACAAGGCCCAAGACTGGCTTGTTCAGTCATTCTGCAAGTAAATAATTCTTTTATACCATATGAAAAGTGTAAGCTAAACCAATCTCTGTAATTTAAAAAGTTTACTCTCAGACCTCTCCCAAGGGCTGAGTAATCATCCTTAGTCTTGTTTTCCACTTGACCTAATCAAGTATTGAGATTTAAAACTACGTAACAGACACAAAGGTCTGGGGGGGGGGGTTTGAGTGCAGAGATCATACACAAACCTGCCCTGAACTTCCTTGTCTCCAGTGATTGCTGTTGACTGCTCTCAATCATTTCTGTTCCATTAATAATCATTAGTTTGTGGGTTTCTGTTTTCTGAGTCCATTACAGTCCCTTCCTCTTCTCTGAGAATACTCTTATACTCTTACCAGAACAGAGAAGTATTTTTCCATTGGATTGATTCCTTTTAAGCTGTACATATATCATTTGGGATCTGACTGCTTCTTTAGCACAGGAAATGAGCTCTCATCAGTACAGCCTTTTCCAAAGTGAAAGCTGCTGCTCAAAAATGCAGCACAGCCAGAAGATAACAAACAAAATACTATTGTGCAAAAGAAATAGAAAACTGATTGCAGGTATAATATACCACATAAATACCAGGCACATCATATTAAGTTGTTGTCAGCTCTGTAAAATAAGGAGGTTCAGAGAGAGGGGAAACAATAAATAACAGGTCCACACTATGGGAGGATTAAAAAAACCAGAAGTATTTGCTTATGTCCTGTCTCAGTTAAGAGGAGATGCAGAGTATAAGGAATGGCCCAAAAAGACAAGCAGTGGTCTCTCATATATCGTCTGGGGATAAAGAAGGGAAAGTGCAACAGAGGGCCAGAAAATACAAAATTTATAAAAGGAAATTCTTTTCTTTCATTGCTACACTATATATTGAAGCCAAGAGCTTTGAAAGATTCATAAAGGATTAGAGATTTATCTGGAGGATGAGAACATCCACAGTTACTTTAGATTAAAAGATCCTGCAATATAAGCCGTCATGTTCCAGGACATTAGACAACCTATAAAACAAGAGGATTTAGAAAGAAATTGCCCCTTTGAGCAGGATATTGTGTTTGTCCATTCTGAGTTATTTGGCTTCTTCCTCTGGAGCATCTGAGAACTCAAACCCTGATATTAAACTCATAATTCTTGTGCTGCTGGATTTAGGCAAGTGTGCAAGCCAAGCTTTTCTTCTTCCTGCTCTGACGTAATGTCTGTTCTACCACCTGAAAAAGGGCAGGTGACCAGACTGACAAGGTCTTTCACTGACCTTACTGAAACCTAGAATTGCTGGCATTCTGTTTATACACTCTTTTATCTGTATTCTTTGAACTGTCTCATATTTCCTACTTAATCAGCATCAGCAGTCTCAGGTGCTGTGACCACATCCTCCTCCGGTTGTTCCTGCCCCTGTAGCAGAACTGGCAAAACCACATCAGTGCCAGAGACAATATTCTAGTGAAAAAACCACCTGTAGTTTCAGTGAACTGGAGTGGCTTTGCTATGAGCAAACATCTTGTTCTGCTGTGCTGGAGAAGGTAGCAAAGGGGTTAGGGCTGGACACACAGAGACAATTCATCATCTGCCACAGAAGGAGCACACCTGCAGGAACACGGTGTGTCCCAACTGATCCAGGTAGTAACTTTAAGCAGCCAAGTTCTTATATGCCCCTTCAATGATGAACTGAAGATGGGCACAGTCTCACTCAGAGCTGTCTGGGCAGTGTCTCACGTTGTCCCTGTTGTGTGCAGCTGCAGATCTGGGACACGGCGGGGCAGGAGAGGTTCCGCACCATCACCCAGAGCTACTACCGCAGCGCCAACGGGGCCATCCTGGCCTACGACATCAGCAAGAGGGCCTCCTTCCTCTCCATCCCTCGCTGGATCGAGGATGTCAGGAAGTACGCCGGCTCCAACATAGTGCAGCTACTCATTGGTGAGTTGGAAGCATCCCGACCCAGCGCTGCAGGTTACTGGGCAATGGAAGGAGTTGCAGTGCTTGTTTGAGTTGGTCAGAAGTTTTGAGTTTGGTTGGGGTTAAGATGTGTGTTATAGATCCGATGGGAAATTTGACTGGTTTTTTTTGATCAGATTCATCAAAACAGAAATGTTTTGCAACTTCTGTTAAGAAGGAGCCAGCTTTGAATCCTTTGTGTGTCACTTGGTGGAGAACTGGGTGTTCAAGATTTCTGGGTTCTGAGGCACAGCTGCTGTGGAGCGACTCTCATGTTAAAGACACCAAGGTTTCCATGGCCCAGAGGAGCTCCATCATATGAAGCTGATGTGTTTTGGTGCACTGGAACACTCGCATACTTCAGCAGAGAGGGGATTTTGTCAGTTCTCAGCTGGAAGTTGTGCTTCCCAGGCCCAATGTTTGGGACTCAGCCGTGGCTCCTGGGGCCTGCAGACCTGCTAATGAAACAGCAGGACTCTTCTGGATTTCCCTTGGGGCCAACAGACAGCTGCTGCTTTCACAAAATGGTTTTAGCTTTCATTTCTAGCTCATTTTTCTTCAGTTACCTTTTCTGTCCTCTGTATGAGTCATACAGAAGTACAGGTTGGAAGGGGTTTGGGAGATTATCCAGTCCAGCCTCCTGCTCAGAGTGAGGCCAGTGTCAGGTTGTTCAGGGCTTTTTCAGTCAAATTTTGAAACACACCCAGGAATGGAAATTCTGCAGAGAACCTCCTGTTAAACACCAGTCCTTATAAATCACCATGTTGTCTCCTTTTCTTGCAGGAAACAAGTCTGACCTAAGTGCCCTTCGAGAGGTTCAGCTGGCAGAGGCTCAGAGCCTGGCTGCGCGTTACGACAACATCATCTGTGCCATCGAGACCTCTGCGAAAGACTCCAGCAACGTGGAGGAGGCCTTTGTGAAGATGGCCACGGAGCTCATGCTGAGGCACGGGGGCCCCGTGTTCACCGAGAAGAACACTGACAGCATCAAGCTGGACAGCAAAGATGTTGTAGAAGGCTGGGGGTGTGGTTGCTGATAAGAGCTAGGTGATATCCCTAACTTTACTGGAATTTAGATGGTGCTTCACCCTAATGCTGAGTAGCATGGTAGCCATATTCTCCTCCTCCTGTGAAACCAGCAATTTTATAGAGGTTAGACACAATCCTGTTTGCTTTGGTGTCTTATTTTTAAAAAGGGACTTTGGAGAGGTAGTCCTGAAAGTCAAACCCTTGGAAAAACTTACTCAACATTTGTCCCCACCATTTTAGTTTCTGTGACCTTCATACAAGTTACAAAAATGGAGGAAACGACTTTGAACTGGTGGTGCGGGATGGGGAGATGGGTGACTGGGGGAGAGACGTGCAAACCCAAAGTCCTGAGGCAAAGGAGGTCACTTTGGAATAGGCAATCTTGACAGTTTCTCTTCAAATCCTCAGCTCTCCACTAGTGACCAGAAGGGGATGGTGTCCTTGATAAAGGTATTTCAAGTGTCACAATCCCCAGCACTTTGATTGCAGGACCAAATAGCAGTCACCTGTCCTAGGCCATATGGATTGCTAGTTACTATTGGAACAGGCCCAGGTGGGGAAGCCTTCTCTCAGGTTTCGTTCTGATTTTAAGTTATAATTTTAACCTAAGCAAAATCAGTCTGAGCAATATCATGTGACAGTGTCAAGCAGGATTGGGCCAGGGTGGTTATTTTCATACAGCCTCGAGGAGAGGGCAGATGCATTTCATTTGTTATTGTTTGCACAGTGATAGCTCCTTTTTCCAAGGGGGTCTCACTGAGATTTGGCCTTCAGGTCTCATCATTTCATTGCCCAACTCAAGACCTGGAAACAGGAACTGGAGAAACCTTGAAGTGACTGTAGCCACGGTCTCTTGCCATGTGCCTAATGGTCAAATACAGGGTTAATGCTGCTCAGACACTTGACATTATGTTACCAGAGTGTTCACTGTGACATAAGTGGATTTGATTTTTGGCTTGGTTTTGTTTTTTAAACCATCTCTTTAAGTACCAGATGGGCATATAATGGGAAGGAAGACCTCAGAATAGCTGAAAGCTGCATGCATTGCAACTTCTTACTCTTTTTGAGTGATTCCCTCCCAACTTTGAACCCAAACATTTTTCTGTCACAAGTTAAGAGTTCCTTTCATTTCTTGAAAACACTCAGCAGGAAAAATCTTCCATTGTTGATCAAAAGTCCACAGAGTTAAGTAAAATGGACCTCATGTTGCAAACTACACACAGTTCTTTCAGACTGGACTCCTGCAGATGCAGCTGAAGTACTGATGGCAGCAAGTCCTCTGGATTTACTCTCTCAGGCACCTTGCAGAATTGAATCTGCAAAGGGAGCAGGAGCAGGAATACTTTTTTCCTGCAGTTAAAGGTGTTCAAGGATGGCAAGTGATTTTTGCAATTCCATTAATTTGAAGGAGCTCGTTTTCAGAAAGTACCCACTTAAAGTGAAGTCTCTTTTGAAAAAACCTAGATCAAAAAAGACTTGAATTGTTTTGCTACTAGGGCTGCACCAGTTTAGCCATTCAACATATCCAGTGTCATGAAAATTAAGATTTAGGAAAGGGCTAACAGATACTAATTTTAATACTAAATTTTAATACTGTTCATCTTCCTGTAGAAAATATGAAGCAGTTCTCTGGTCTTTCTGGTTTTTAAACTATGAGGTAGAGAAGTGAGGAGTAACATATGCTTTGTAGCCTGTTTGCTTGTAAATCTAAGAGGTTAGTCTTCAAGTTTTATAGTTATAGGAGTGAAAGGGCCTTAAACTTTTCAACTAGTGTAGCTTTTACAATGCTAATATTTTATATGGGAGGGCAGGCTGAGCTGCAGTACTCATTAGTGTTTTGGGATAGTTTTCCAGGACATTCCCAGCTTTCCCACATCCAGAGATAACAGGCAATAAGTGTACACCTGGACACTGAAAATGAGAGTTGTCCAAACTCTGGATTTGTTAGTGTATTTCCTGTATTCTGCTCTCAGGAGAAACAGTGAACAGCTTTTCCTGCTGTTCAGATGGTCCCTGAGATACAGAATGCTCACAAGCATTTGGATTTATGTCATGACACGTTGTTTTTCATCTGCAGGTCAAAGTCCTGCAGTTCCATGTGCTTGGACGTGGACCCCCAGGTGAGCTCAGCCTCCTGCTGTTTGCAGGGTTAGTGCCAAATTATTTAATGCTGATAAAAATTCACACACTTCTAAAAACAGTATTGCTACTACTCAGACTGAAATCCATAGTTTACATAGTAACTCATCTTAAAACTGGAACAAGGTGCAAAATGAACATAAATCCTGCTTCCAGTGCAGCCAGTGAATGATTGTGTTTTTACAGTAGATGAAGAACTGAGGAATTACTGATCCATTTTCTTAGTTTCGAGGCTTGTTTAGTAAATAAGTAGAATTAGCCCAGGCACTTAAAATTTGCCTGGATATCTCTTCTAAACTAGTTTTGAAGGTGGAGACCCTGTCTGCAGGTGAGTTGGTCCAGCCAGCAGACATGTTACACAGCAGCAGTGATTTCTTTGCTGTGGTTTCAAATGAAGGCTCCAATTCCGCTGAGTTTTCATTTTGCTGTAGAAAACCAAGGCTACGGCTTTAAATCAGTTTTTTTTAACTCTTGGCTCTTCTGTGTTGTAACAAGTGTAACACAAGTTTGCATGCCCTTCTCACTCAGCAAAAGGGAACAAAGCTAGAGACTGAAGGCCTGGTTCATTTTTTAGGTTAGCAGCAGATATGAATGACAGTGCTTGGGCTTCCAGTGGTTAAAGTTTATTTTGATTACCAAACCCTTTCTTTGTCCATTGGCAATAGCACAACACTCACTGGACTGAGAGCTTAGTGACCACAAATGAACAGTGACTGTAACTTACAGCTGAAGACTTTGCTAAATCTGTAGCTCACATACAGCTGTGCAATTCAAGCCTTAGGAAGACAGTGCTATTGTTTTAATTCCACTAATCCTATTGGAACCAAAAGGGTACCTGGTGAGCAGAGTGAGCAGCAATAAGGCTGCGATTTACGGGTAAAAACCTGAGTGTCAAATCTCAGGTTACACATGTGCACTGATGTTCATCAAGTGAATAATTCAGTAGTGCACCTTCAGGGTTCACAGCATAAACATTTGCCAAGAAACCTGTTTACTGGCAGTTGAACATTAACAAGACTATGGTGCAGTAATTGCTTTTAAGCAGATCTCCTTGGCTGACCATGTTTGCATTAGTATTTATCGCTGCTTTTTGGCAGTACCCAAAGTGTGCAGAAATATTACAAAAGCACAGAAGGGGACATTGATCCCTCCCTTGTAGCCAGCCCTTTGAGTGGAATGCAGAGGCAAATGCTGAAATGAAATTAAATCATCAGCAGAATGTGGTTCCCAGGAGCGTGGGCTTTGTTACCCTTTGTATTGATTTTGTTTTAAGCTAATTTTATCTCCAGCCAGCCCATCATCACAGATGGAACTTGTACAAATATTTAGAGTTATGTAAATACAATACCAAATAAATGTCAGCCCAGAAACCTGCTAGCATTGGCTTTGCAAAACAAAATTTGAAAAGAATGAAAATACTTAAGATCAGAGAAAGAGTCCTAATGATTTTATCACTAACTGTACTGGAAAGCAGGTGACTTCATGGGGGAAACTACAAAACTAAAAGAAGCCCAGCTTATTCCACTAACAGATTTCCTATTAACTGTTAGTAATAAATTTCCAAAAACTTGCCCAAAAGTGGAGCTCTGGCTTGTTTTCTTTCTTTGCCTTGAAAGACTTGAAGGCCAGAGCTGCAGTGTATCCTCCCACACCCTTCAGCACATCAAAGGCTCCCCTTGGTTTGGCCCAGGATATATTGGATTTACACCTCTCTTCGTGTCACAGTCACAGCCAGGTGACCGTTTTGCCCTCTCACACCAATCCTGAGGGAACTGGGAAGGAAAACACAACTCTGTGTGATTGTTTTACTCAATGGTACGATGGAAGTTTCTTTAAATCAAGATGAATTTATATCTTAATTCCTTAATAGAAATTGTTTATCTTTCCCTGTCCTGCTTCCAAAACATTTATATATTACCAGACCACTGAAGTTCACCCTGTTATTTTGGGTAAATACTGTGCTGGAGGAAAATGAAGTGAGATCAATACATGCTTTGTGAACTTGAAAAGCAAAGTTACTCTCCTTCTGGAACCTTCCAAGCACAGAGTGCTCAGTTTAACCCCTCTCAGGCATTCACAGGGTGTGTGTGGTCCTTGGAACTGGAAGGACATGAATCCCAAAGTTTGGGCTAATACCCTAACCTCTATCCTTCCTCAAATGATATTAGATTGTTTTATCAACTAAAAGGCATTCTGAATTTACAAATTTGGCAATAAAAGATGCCATGTTGTTAATGGAGGTTAATAGTTCTATTTTATTACAGTTGTATGAAATACAGTGACTTCAGAGTCACAGAGGAGAGTCCTGGGTGATGTTGGGTTAGTGAATTGGGTTCTAGAGCTGTTCACAGCAGCAAAAAAACCCCAGGTGGAGGCATTTCATTGCAACTCCATTGCATCCTTCAGGAGAAAACCCAGCTATTCCATAAGTAGGTGTTCTGGTTCCCAGCACAGCTTCAGCCCTCTGCATCTTTATCATTTCAGTTTAGTTGACTTGGAAAAGAGCAGAGGTACAGAATCAAGCCAACCAATCCAAACGTGTATTTGCTGTCCATGCAGTTGTTGCCAGGGGTTAGATAAAAATAGCCAGCACACTCTCCTATCCTAATTGTGGGATGGCTGATTTCATCGTTTTTAGGATGACTGAAATATGCTAAAATGCACTTTAAAAATAATCCTTTGAAGCATAAAAGGGTTGCAATTTTTTTCCCCGCTGTGTCTTTTTTTAACAAGAGTTTTTGTACTTGAATGCTGATAAAGGCAGTTACCTGTATTCCATCACTGAAAACGGGCTGTCAACAGTTGTCTTGTTCTTCCATGTGAGTCAGTGGCCAGTGGAAGGCAAAGGAATGGGATAACTTCACAGGAATGAGAAAAGTGAAGGCTGAGTAACAGTCAGGGAAGATTTTCTGATTAGTCTGATGAAATGTGTAGGTTTAATCAGTGCTTACTCAGCTCAGAGAAGATCCTTTCCTTCCCAAGGGTAAAATAGTGCACTACTCAAGGAGTTACTTTTTGTACCACAGAAATTTGACTGCTTTCTATACTGGAAAGGACTAGTTTAGTGTATGGTAACAGCATAGTTTAACATTTGGAGAGCTGTTAAATCAGCTTAAAGTTGTATTTGGAAACTATTCCTTCCATTATGAGGTTAAAAATTGTCTCTCTCTGCCCCAGGACAGCATTTGAAAACCTTTAGAAGATCCAAGATTGCACCTTAATAAAAATTTATTGAGGCTTTATCATTAAAGTAATTTCTCATGTTTCTTTTGCAAGATATTTTTAGACTCTGATTGAGTTATTTTCAATTTTATTATCCAGCTGACCTGTCATTTTACTTCCCTTGAACCTGAAGCTGAACAGAATAATGAGGATTAGCCTTCCAATCAGGAAACGTTTATAAGCTTTCCCAGGAGCACCTGGAACACAGACCTTAGTGTTAACTGTTCTGTGGGAGTTTAAACCTCAGATTGCCTCCTAAACTCACTCAGACTTTAAAGCGCTATTCAGCTGTAATGGCTAGGTCAAAAAAGATCCACATTTCTGTAAGTTTTAGCTTAGAGAAAGTACTTTGCATATGACCATGTGAGGGAGTGGTTTGGTACCTAAACTATCACATGTGAAACAAAGGTATGAAAGATTGTCCTCTGAACGTGGCATGCAAACTTGTCTTGACAACTTGGAGGTATTTTTTAAAAGAGAGCCAAGAGCTGAAGTTTCAGAGACATCAAAGCTGCAGACAGGTGGCTGGCAGTGTCTTCAAAAGCATCTTGGTACCATTGCAAAAGAAAAGCACAAAACTTGTGTGGAAGTGGTTTTGCACTAAAGGGAAATAGTTATCAGAGAAAAAAACCATTAATGTGAAAGGCAGAGCATGCTGATTATTCTGCAATTTTCATGTTCATTCTCTATTTCAATGCTGTGCATAAGGAAGCATTTTTCCCTTTATAAATGATACTAAAATAGATTATTCTAGGTGGGAAAATTAGTTTGATACTTGACAGAGTAAGATGCTATCTACATTTTCTTGAGAGAGTGATGATATTGCTGAGGAGAATAACTTTGCTGATAGGGTTTGGTGGTACAGGATCAGGGATCCCCTGGAGTGGAGGGGGGCAACACCCCCTGTCCTGCCTGCCAGACATCAAGTGGATACAGGCATTTCCTGAGCAGAAGGTGAGTTTAGTTCTTTGTAACTGTTTTTAAAGATTTCTATTTTGTAAGTCTGTGAGGAAAAGTGATCTCTGACTTTTCCCTCCTCTGTGCCTCACCCGGTGGTACCTGACAGGTATCAGTCCCACAACTCCAGAGAGCAGGAGGGTCCAGCCAGGCTGGCTCACACACACCTGGGGAGAAGGGAAACACCTCTGATTCATATTGAATTCATTCACTGCATTCCAAAATTATCGGAGGGCTTTGGATGAGAACAGTGTTAAAATGATTCTGCGTTTTCTAGCACAAATCTGTTGCTGTTTTTCAAGGTTTCTTCGAGAGATGCAGGCTGTACATTTCTAATCATCAGTAACTGTTTTGCTTTGAAACTTTATCACAATACTGACTAGATCATTTGGAATATGAGGAGACAAGGGAGCAAGCTTGCATTCTATGGTAATTTTTTATACTTTACTTTCATCTATTTATGAATTTATTATGCAAAGTATTTTTGAACATATGAAACCTGCTTTTGTTGTGAATTTTAGCCAAGTAGTGGATACATTGTACTGTGTATCATTGAAAAGGTTTAATTAAAGTAAACATTTGGCAATGAAGATCTCTTGTTGTTATTTTATGCATGTACCTGGTTGTGGTGTATCACCTTAAATGTTGGTTTTGTTTCTGAAGTGATTTGTCCTGTCCTACAGTGATGTGTGGTCTTCTACTTTTACACAAGGTATGACCTAATGTACCTTTTTTATGAAACAAATGGTGCTTACCTCCCTTCCAACTGTCCATCCCTTCCAGAAATGCATGCACTTCACATTGTTTCTAGTCAGTAAGTTCACCATAACTGTCTGGAAGACAAGAAAGAAACCCAAGATTTTCAGTGTTGGGGAAGTGCAAATAAGTTTTTCAGTGCTTGCAATGATGTGGAAACGGTGTAGTTACAACTGTACCTTCCCAAAGGAATATTGAGATCCTGGGTTTTATTGAATTGTTGTAAATTAAACAAAGAAACACCCCTTTCTTTTTGCTTGGCTCATTAATTCTAATGTCAGCAGATGAATATTTTTGATCCAGGGGAGCCACATATTGAATTACTTGGTTCTGGATTCAGCCTCAACTTCACTAACAGCCTCAACACCAGCAACGAGCACTTGTCACTACAATGACTCCTTAGAGTGCTGGGTGAGGCTGAATTTGTTCAGTAATCCTCTTAGAATGACACATCCCGGAAGGAGCTCCCTGTGCCACTGGTGTGCACAGTGCTGTAGGAACTGGTGTGAGACAGGAACCATGCTCAGCTTGGAAATAATGCCAGTGCCATGCTGGGCATGGACCTTCCCTTTGCAGAGACTGACCTTCTCCCTGGGTTTTGCACATCTGCACTGGAGTTTCTGGTTTCTTGTCCCTGTGTATTTTGGGTAAGTTGTGAACTCCAAGGCTGTGGTATGAGGAAAAAATATAACAAGTTACACAGAGCTGGGTTTTGTTGATGCAAATACCCCCGTTACTGTAATAGTTGTCTGTGGCCCTCCAAATCCAGGCTGTGCTTCCCCAGCACAGGGCCCAAAGCATTAGCAGGTCTCTGTACCTTGAATTTATAGTGGAAAACAACCCTGGCAACTGGTTACTGCCTTGCTAGAAGTGCACGTGACAAACACTTCACAGTGAATTCTCAGCTGCACTTCTAGGAACTCTCCCTTGAATTCTCCAGGAATGTGGACTAGTTTGCATACAAGAGGAGATCTACACACACTGCAACCACTTGTCATTTGTTGTTAGTGAGGTCAACTGACCTGCATTATGTAGCTTGTACCTGCAAAAAAAATCTGTATTTTTACTGTCTAAATTCACAGAATATTTTTTTCTCCTCATCCATGGTCAGGAACTTAGATGTTAAATGAGCAGAAAGCCTATTCCCAGATAGGCTTCCATAAAACAAGGCACCAGTCCCAAGTCCTGCTGAAAATCTGTTTCTTATTCTGAGATTCTTATCCACACAACAGGTGCTGCTTCTGCCTCAGAAAGAGGGCAGGAGACAAACCTGTGCAAACCTTGCTGGATATTAAACTTCAAGGCATGTTTAGCACAATTCTAGATTCCAACACTGGATTCTGAGCTTGGCATACAAGACCAACACAATGCAAGGAGGAGAACTTCTAATTGAGGCCAGCTGAGTGTCAGGTGTAAAAAAAAGTAAACACATCTTTACACAAAGTAAGCCCACCTGTGCTATTTTGAATATGCACTGATTTATTTCATTTACAGAAATGACCATAGAAACACTGTTTTCTGAAACTTTAAATGTGCAGGCTGTTTCTGTCAGTGTTTAAAACAGGATATATTTCATCAGCCAAGAATTCAGTCTTGTCTAGACAAAAAGATTTTAATACAGACTGTGAGAGATATGTCATAGTACCATACAACAAAGGCTGTTAGTACCTGTTTGTGTTCAAGGCACACCACTGAGTTTCAAAGAAACTCCTGTAATCCTGGCGTGACACTGAAGGGAAGAGGTTTTCTACCTCTTTGAGCAACTGCCTTCAGTGTGCAAATAAGAAAATGGCAGAATTATGAAGAAACACTTTTCACCTGCTTTTTGAGGGCCTGCCAAGCCAATATTGCCACTGGAGTTTTATTGAACTGGAGTTCAGTCCACAGAGCTGGAGATTCTGAAATACCCTGAGCCTTGGAGTACTGCGTGTGGGCAGAGGTTTTACATTTTACTACCCATATGACACAGAAAAAGAAGAAAAAAATAAAGGAAAAAAGGGGAACGGGAGGAGGAGGAGAAAAAAAATAAATAAAGAGGGGGACAATTTTTTTTTAGAGAGGAAAAGAAAGGCAGGAGAGGGTTGCAGTGCTCCGACCTTTCCTGCCCCCCCTCAGCCTCCCTGAGGTACCGCAAAACGGCGGAGGGCGCCCCACTGCGGTACCTCAGGGCTGATGCCATCCCCCCTACTCATGGCCGAGACTATCCCCCCTCATGGCTGAGGCGATCCCCCCTCATGGCTGAGGAGATCTCCCCCCTCATGGCTGAG
>VXBA01004055.1:108324-130395 GCA_013399895.1 Serilophus lunatus | reverse complement strand
CCCCTCATGGCTGAGATCTCCCCCCTCATGGCTGAGATCTCCCCCCTCGTGGCTGAGGAGATCTCCCCCCTCATGGCTGAGGAGATCTCCCCCCTCATGGCTGAGATCTCCCCCCTCGTGGCTGAGGAGATCTCCCCTCATGGCTGAGATCTCCCCCCTCGTGGCTGAGGCGATCCCCCCTCAGCGAACCTGGGCGGCCCCAGACCCTCAGAGCAGGTCCAGTCCTTCGCTTCCCGAATAAACTGTTCTTACCAAAGAGGTTATAGAAAGAAGTCAACTACTACAAAACACTGCAACAGATTATCGTGAATTACTCAAGTTTTTAAGACACGCTGCCTGGAAATGACCTTTTAACTAAAAGAACCTGGGATTTGAAAAGTTTATTCCATAATACTTCAATAGGTGTAGGACACTGATTTTATAAATGTAGAATGTACTGCAGATAGATTATTCTTTTCATTACATTTAAGAATATTCAATTTTGATATGATTAATTTGAAAGGAAACTTGAGGGTTTTATATCAAAGAGTTAGGGTTATCTGAAAATTTGTTTTTCTTAAAATGTCTCATACTTTACCTTTAACTGAAAAGATTTTTAAACAAAAATGGATAGTGAAGACAGTACCTAACTAGTTTAAAATATATTTTGTATTAACAAAAATAATAACAGGATATATTTTTGAAAGTTAGCTTGGAGATTTTTTTTGTTTTAAATAAAACAAAAGGTATCAAGAATAAAAACACTACCCATAAAATATAAGTTCTACTTATTTACAAGAAACTTCCACAAGATCCTCAGAAGTACTTTTAAAACTAATTTCAGTGATGTCCTTGTACATATCCTGGTCCTTTGGGTGTTCCAACAGGGCATTTTAAACTTGAAAGAAGTACTGTAACAGCCAATAACTCATCTGTGTTATGACTGAAATACATCAACCAGAACGTGTGGGAAATACTGTCCATTCCAAAGAGGGACATGTCAAAGAAGAGACAAACATTAAAGAACTTTAAGTAAAAATCCAAGTAAGAGGACAGTCAAGGAAAGGAGAGAATATGTTAAGGCAGGGTCTTACTCTTTTCCTTACCCAATATAATATTAATTCATCTCACTCTTGGCTCAATAATTGCAAAGAACATTATACTAAACTCAGTTTTACTTAAGAACTCAAAAGAATCCACCTTTTCAGTACTACAGTTTGAGATTTCTTCTAAAGATTTCCACATCTTAGCTTGTTGTCAACAGAGTATCACTAAATTTCACTTGAAAGTACCACAGCAGGCAGTGTTAGACATTGCAGTGGTGGCTCCGATGCACTGCTTTATGATGCTTTTTTCGCTGGTAACTCACTATACTTCAAATCCTTCACTAAAATATTGTTTCAGGATACGTCACCAAAGTCTTTGCTGAGCTCTGGTGTAACACAAGTGTCTACTACACTCACACTTCTCTTGTGTTTCATAGCAAGACCCATATAGATTAATATTTTTCACCATCACCTGTGGCAACAAAGCCTACTTTGTGTTTTGTGGTGATCCTGGGGCTCAGTCACACTTTCATACCAACAGTCACATTAAAGACCTGCATATTCTAAAGAAAAAAGGAGAAACAAAACCAAGATTTTCTGTTCTTCGGCAACTTCCAACATTTTTATTCCTTGCTTTGCTGATTTGTGATTAAAGAGCTCTGCAACATGCTTTAGTACTGAAAAAATGCAACTTTAAATCATCCTGACACATTACAAAATTACAATCTTTACTTGGGTTTGGCAGTCTTTGCAATAGTTGCTGTATCACAGAAAAGTGCTAAAGAAATAGGTAGATACCTGTTTATTGTACCAATAAAAAAGGCAAGAATGTGCTGCTGTAAATGCTTTCCCAGTGAAGAAACAGGAAATAAACTGTTCAGGGCAGTGTTCTTGAACTGGATCCAGCGAGATATGCTGAAAGCCACTTACAATCAACAATCCTGACAGTGGAGAGGGGGGTTACAGTGGTTTGCAAACAGGGAAAACACAACAACCAAATGTGAGTTCATAGCAGCTGTGTTCTCTCCATGGTGTGAGTTTTCAGGTGTTGCTGTTGGGATAACAAGCAGTGAGGAAGTTGGCCAGGAAGTCATTTCACCCTGTGGCACCATCTGTCTGTCAATGCTTATTAACACAGAAATATTTTCAAAGACATCTTTGGGATGAAAACATTTCCAAATATTTTACAAAACTAACATAAAATAAATTACTTTTTTCTTTTAAATGAACAGCTTTAAAATCCATGAACCAAACATGTAAAACTGATGAAATATATTACACTAAAGGCCAGTTAATTACCACAGTGGCATGAGGCTTCAAGTAAGTTATGAGGCACTTCTTGGCCCAGCAGTAGTCATTCATTCAGTGGTAAAGTCCAACTCACAGAAACATCTGAAACAAAATTGCTAAAGCCTTCCAAGATTATCAATTCCTCAAAAATAATAAAAAGGTGCAGATAGAAAGGCAAAGACAAGAAGGAATTATGCTCAGGCTGCTTTCCTTGCGGGGCTGTGCTCAGTGTAGTGGTACCAAGTCAGCCTTCCCCATCCCAGTCCTATTAAGGCTTTACACATCAGGGAGAAGCAAGAACAACCCCAGAGATATGGGGAAACAAACAGAAAGAAAGGCAGCAGCAGGGTTAGATGGGAGCAAGTCCAAAGCAGAACAGACTTGAACCCCATGGATTTAGGAGAGTGCTCCTCACTGGCAGAACACCCAGCAGTAATACATGTGCTCTGTAGCAGCCCATTTGAAATTCAGGGACTGAGCCAGCACCAACTCTGATATCCTCAGAGTGCTGTCACGGGGCAATTTAAGTACCAGTAACATGAGCAGGCTGCTATCTAATATTGCTGTTAAAATACCTGACATAATGAAGAGCAGGACAATAAAAGGCAAATAAAGCCAGAAATTACATCTTTTGAAGTACTATAAAAAGCATTACTGATATTGAATATACTTAAACATGTATATACCTATACATATACTACTAATAAGCCTATACTTAATGTAAGATTGCATTAATTTAGAAGTTAAAAAATCTTAGAAGGCAGCAGTTTGTGGGGTTATTGTAAAGCACAGTTGGGTTTTTGGGAAGAAAAGCACAGCACTGAGTGGTCCTTAAGAAATTGTGTCATCTCAATTGGGTGCAAAGTTCTCCAGCTGGAAGACCAGATCTACAGCAGCATCAACATCTGGTACAATGTGATCTGGTTCTACTAAACCAGGATCAAACCTAAAATCTCTGTGGCCATGGAAAACAGTTTCAGTGATGCTGTCCCTGGTGTCCAAGGGCACCTCGGTGTGGGGGTTGTACACCCCAGTACAAACCAGAACAGACCTGCATTGGGCAGCAGCTGCAGGTGCCAGCTCGTTGTCCCAGCTGTGGCCCATGTCATCGTCCTGCGAGAGCGAGGCAGAGCCTCTGCCCCCAGAAACTGTGGCCTGCAGGCGGGACTTGGAGCCTTTCCTGGAGTTCTCTGCCAGGTAGCGGTTGTAAAGGTTGGCACCATAGACATCAGTCATGAGATTGTCTCTGCAAGCACAAGGAAGGGCAGTCAGCAGTGCAATTTTAGTTGCCAAATGCTGATGTATGAAAGACATAAGTAGGGTTTCAGTTTATTTTATACTTTACACAACTTTATGTGGAGTTCTGCAGACTGGGAGAAACCCAGTCCCACAACTATTTTATGACACCATTTTCATTGAGTGTGACTTCATAAAAATGAGTCACTCTCCATACAGATAGGAGGAGGGAAAATCAAGGATAGGTATGAGCAGTCCATGAATGAGCTTATTGTATTTCCAAACATCTTGGAGATTCTGGAACAGTCTAATACAATACAGCTTTATCTCCTTCTATGAAAAGGATTCTATGATATGGCAGCACACACAGCAGCATATGACCAAGATGAATGACCTCATAGACACATTTGAGCTCCACATTCTCTAATAACTGTCAGTTACTCAAAGCCAGTTGGTGTTATACCACTAAACCTCATAAACAAGCACCCAGGTGAATCCTTTTTCTTGGATTTACACAGCCTATTACAGAAATAAACAATCTGCAGAAATCTTAGTTGCACATAAGCCACTTTCTGTGCTTCTATAGAAATTTCACACAAGAAGATCAAAGTGTTATTAACTCTTAAGATTATAAACATAAAAGCCACACCACAACACCAAGAGTGTTGGGTGGTGCCAGAAACAAGCTGGTAGGAGTTGTGTACTTTTCCTCACTGGGGTTTACACTGTCAATTAATGTTGTTAATTAATTCCCCGCTGTGCTCCTTAGGCTCAGCACACCTTACCCCACAGCATAGAGGGTGTGAATTGGCTGCTTCCAGTGTCTGTGCAGAGCCTGGGCACGGAGCAGGTGCTCTGCATACTGGTAGGTCAGTCTGCTGGGTTTGCCCATCAACGCCTCATACTTCAGGTCTTTGCCAGTGATCTTCTTGTAAATGTTCTCCAAACAAACCATGAATGTTCCATGCCCAAACCTATGCAGATATAGACACAAATCAAATTATATGAAGTACAGATTAAAAAAACCACAAACCCAAACAACAAACGGGACTTTTTTATGTCATTTTTTTTTTTAGGAATAAATCATATTTGTATGCAACATTTCTGCAGGTATTTCACTGGAAATTAGGTGTTGATTTGCTGAACAACAAACACCATGATAAAGCCACGTTATTGGACAGCACAACAGATTTATCTGGTTTGAAAATTGCTCACTCTAAATGTCCTGGCTGCCTTACTCTGGTGTGTAACTATCACACATCTTTTGCCAACCTGCTAATTAGAGAGGGCCTTTGCTTCCAAGGAAGGATATCTGACAAGACCCAGGGTCCAGGCAGCAATCAAGTCACAACAACAGTTTCTATTTCAGCATATGTTCAAATTATAGACTGAGAGGAAGGAAAGGGAAACAAAACTATTAAAGAGCTACCTTCTATTGAAAGCAAAATCAAACAAAACCATGCCACCTTGCTCTGAGTGTTCTACTTGTTTTTTTCTTATGTTCCTTAAGGAGCTCTCTGCTTTCAACCAACAGGGTCAGCTCTTAACCCTACCAGGAATGAAGGGTGGAAAAGAGAAATACCAAAGGACCTAATGAAATGAAACAATGGCCTTCATAATTTTTTCATTTTTGCTTTTGAACTGAGACTCTGAGGCCCTCAGGCAAAAACCTCTCTCACCCCACTGTTGTGGGAGTGAGGAAACAAAAGGGTTTAGAGCTTAAAAGCAGTTTTTCTCTTGAGTAACTGGTTTCCTGGATGCAATAATGCAGACAGCAGTAAGGCAGCATTAGCTGGAAGTGCATTGCACTCAAAGCCAAGGCCTGCTGTGAAGCTACAACAGGCACTTTGTATTCAAGTGTTGACTCTGAATGTTACTGGAGAAATGAGGAAACCCCAAATGTATCACAATATACACAAGTTACAAAGCACTTACCTTGGAGACTGTGCCTCAGCCACCCACATGAGATCCATGTTACAGGCAAGCACAGGAATGTGAGGGTAGTTTTCCTGGTGATAGGGATTTCCTGGATAGCCACTGGTCAGCAGAACATCTATTATCAACTGCAGGCTGGTTTCCCATCTGACTGGCTCCCCAAACAACACGACAGCTGTGAGAACCAGAATTACAGAACAGTTATGGAATTGTTAACAGGGCACCTGATCTCTGACAACTGGTCTAAAACTTGGTCTAGAGAGACTGAACAAGTAATTTAATATAACCATGAACTGATCAAATAGTCACTTTAATTTAGGGGTTTAATACATCACATACCCATCCATTCACAGAAAATTTCAGGTGTAACAAGACCCCACTGCAAAATCTAAAGGTTTAGGAATTCATTTTTTTAAATTGACTTAGTTTCTCCAGAGCACCACAAAATATTAACTTTAAAAGTGTTTTTCTAGGTCTTCTGTACCTTTGTGAACTCTATGTTTACATGCAGTATTTAAATAATCCAGCAGAGGTGTTATTTTGTTCATCTTACAACAAAACCTGAATATTGTTTTTAAACATTTTCCTGGTCTCCAGCAATAATCTGACATGTTTATTTTAAATCTTAAGGTCCAGATGCTATTTCCTGTAGTTCAGATGAGATGAGAGTGAATACAGTGAGCTGAAACAAGCTGCTTCTCAAACTACAGCTCTGCAGTGACCATCCTGAGCACTTTTAAGTATTAGACCAATTATTTCTGTCTTTTTTTATTATTACATGTCAACTCATTCCTCATTTTGGAAAAGAAGGCACCAATAGCCTGTTAAAGGCAGATGAAAAGGAAAGGAGACCTCAGGTACCTCTGAAACTTCAAAAACACATGGCTGAAAACTGCACACATCAAAAACCAGCTTTATCACATATGATGCTTTCCAAATTAATGACAAGGAAATTTTAGAAATGTCTCAAATTTCTAAAGTACCCAACAATTTAAAAATTTTTGATTATAAAGCACAATAAAGATATTTCATCTATTCATGGACAGTTGCAAGTTAAATAAAGATGACTGACCCTCAATCTTGGGAAGCTCCACAGCAGAGGGGGACTGCAATAAGAAAAAAGTGAAAGTTTTCTACAAGATTAAACATCTACTACTATTTTTACCAGAATAAATTCAAGTATAGCTCCCACAGCTCTCTGTGCAGCACAGAGAGGAAATGCTCTCTCTATTTTGGTATAAACCTGATGCCAATTCACTTAGAAACTTGTATTTGCTTCCTGAAGTGAAACCTCGTGGCACGTGGACAGCACACAAGTCAGTGTGTCGTACAAGAGCCTCCTGCCCCTGGAAAGCCTGGAAACTCCTGTTGTTTGACTTGTGTGTGGAAGTATGGATGTTTAATTTTCCACAGGAGTAAGAGACTTCTGGTAATTATCAAGACATTTGAATAATAGCTTTTGAGGTGCATTGCTTTAACACTGCTAATAAAGAAAAATACATTGTATAACATGTAATATATTTGCTAAGTAATTAAGAGTTTGCAGTTCATTATTTATTGTCTACAGTGACAAACAACGGGCTCCTGACCTCCCCACCCACATGGTTGAGAAGCACAGCAAAAGGTGATACACCTGAGCTGTGGATTCTGTGAGACACGGGGAATGTCTTGGCTTGGTGGGGAAAATCCACTCCATGGACTGCCCCGAGCGTGGACAGTACACACAGGTATTCACTTTTCTGCACATACTGTTAACATTTATATAACAGTATAAACAACAAAGGGAATCCTTTGGAGGGAAATTAATTATCTGCAAAGCATTATTTACAATCAAATCAACCTCACAGCCTACAACCAACACCAACACAATCCCACATGGGAAGAAAAAGCTTTATGTTACCTTCCACACATCTGGAGAAGCTTATCCGCTTTCCAAGACAGATTTTGAATTAAGTATCTATATTAGATTATAAGTTTCCCACAACAGTAAGTTACAAAATCAAAGACTGGGTTAAAGAATTACCACTGAGAGAGAAAAGTCTGTACAGTTGTTCTTGAAAATGCTGTAATAAAACAAATAAGGAAGCAGAAAAGCAAAGCCAAAACACAATGTAGGAACAGCAGCTTTACCTTGGTAGTTAAATATTGACCCCTGTTATAGAATGTCATGCAATGGGCAAACAAAGGTTTAAAACAAAAATATACACTCACCAGAACATTAGGTCTTCTGTCATGGTCAACTGCATCCAACAAGGGGTGCTTGTCCCGCAGCGTGTCGATGGTGATGGGCCGACAGAAACCGAGGCTGGAAACACCACTTAAGGATAAAGAGCTGCTTACAGGCAAAGCTTTGGGCAATTGGGCATTCCATTTGAACGATTTGAACACAGGCAGCTCACCTGGTAAAGCAATTAGTTAGGAATGAAAGGAGCACAGTCTGACTTTTCTTTTGTGAGACAAAGGGAAGATCATCCCGTTACACATAAACAGGACACCAAGGTTTGTCTATTTTGTATTCAGTCTTGTAACATCCTTGTCTCTTAGCCAAGCCTAAAAGATTTTGACAGTTAATAGGAATGTCCCTTCAGTACCTTTTTCTCCCCTCTGTATCTGAAATAGAATTTATACTTAAAAGTTGTATATACAATTTATGAATCACTTCAACTTTAATGAAAATCTCAGTAAAGGAAGAAGTGCAGAAGGGAGTGGCTGGAAGCATGAGAAAAGATTATGCAAAAGTTAAGGCTGTTAACTTACAGTTTGAAACTTTGATGCCACCACTGCATCAACAAAATTCAAGTTCTTTTGGTCTGTTAATATAGAAGTGGCAAAAATACTCAAATGCAGTTTTACTGTAGATGTTGGTTACAAAGAGATGCTTACAAGGAAATCTTGAGCCACTGAGCTAAAAGTCAGGTGTGATAAATAAAAGAGAGAATGCCAGACTCTTGTCCTCAAGAGAGCACAAACCTTTGTGCTAAAATGTCATTAGAGTATGAGTAAAAAAAAAATTTCTTTTGTTTCCTCACTCAAAACAGACAGAACAAAATGGAGCAAATACCAACACACCAACCACACTCAAAATATAAATCTGACTCCATACTAAGAACTACCATTGCTTATTGCTGCATTTGCAGGGCTGAGATATTTGATCTTCACTTGCTCCACAGGATCCCCTGAACTTGATTAATGGAAACACTTGGACAGAAAGTTGTTTTTTGAAAGATACTCTTTGGCAATATCAAGAAGAGGTCCTTGTCCAGACACCAGGACACATTTCTCATGGTAATGCTTGAACATCCGCAGAGGACTGTGTGACATCATCACCTGATCTTGGGAAATCTGTTTAGGATTTAGAAACAAAAGGACTCTGTTGTTTTTCAGAGAAGTTATTTATACACAGATTCAATTAACAGATGGAAAAAAATCTAGGAATGACAAAACATTCATACACAGAATGTACCTAAACCCCTACCACGACATTTGCTCCTAAGTTTCACCAACAACATACTGATAATGTGCCAGGAAAAAATACATTACTGGCAATCTGTCATACACAAACCCCTTCTAGCTTCCAGAATTACTCTATTCAACATGAATACAAGGTTCTCTCTGTTAATATTACAGAATCACCAAATTCATTTGGAAAACAAACAGGGCAGAAGAATCAGAACTGCCCTAGATCCAGTTGTGGACCCTTTGCTGAACTACTGATTTAATTGTATCCAATCACCTTCTTTTAATTTACACATCCCCACTCCAATAAAATTATCCTGGAAGGATGCTCTTATGAACCACTACTTATCACCTTTGCTTTCCACTAGCTTTACCACTGGAAGAATCAGTACCTTTACCAAAGGAAATACCAGTACCTTTAGGCAGCATTTTTTACTCTCTAGTACCTCCAGCAGAGCATTTCAGGAGGCTTAAGGGAAAAACAGAACTGATGAACTGAGCAGCATTTAATGGGAGTTAATGCAGTTGACACATTGAACAGAGTAATTAAATAAATTAAAAGGACTGAAGTGACTCACTGGAACTCCCAGTAGATGAGACAACTGGTCGGCTTTTTTCTGGCGAAGGCAATTCCCTGCGTTGGTGACAAATACCACAGGCACCAGGAACTGTCCCTGAGAGTTCACAAGCTTTTGAAAGGCTGTCCTTGCAGCAGGAATCGGAGTTTTCCCTCGTACCAGTACTCCATCAATGTCAAACAGAAATCCAAAGGATGGCAGTACGCTGAGCTGTAAGGAGGGGTTGAAAACAAAGAGTTTATTTTTGTTATGCCTGTACTTGCACTTTGGTAGAGCTACAACAGGTACAGCCAGTGAGAACAGATACCTCTAATGGGAGCAAGGGATTTTATCATGCCTTAGAGACACATTCCTATCCTAAAATACCTAATACGACACACTATACATACATGAGCTCTCTCTTGCTTTATGAATAGTTCCAGAATGTTTTTAGAAAATCAAAAATGAAGTTAAAAGGTAAAAAATACATGCTGCTGTGCCAGTAAATCACACTTTTGATTGGTCTGGCCCCCACAGAATACTAACAAAGTACACAAAAAGTAATTTTTTTCAGCAGTAGGTTAAGTCTTGGACACAAGTTCTGTACTTGGCTTCTCCCTTTCCAGGTGTTTAGATGCTAAAACTGTCCCTGCTATCACAGGCACTTTTCTGTTCCACAGTAGGAAAACTGCTGTGCTGCTTGCACGCGGCTCCAGCTGATTCCTAGTTTCACATACAGCAGACTAATGCCTATTGGAAAAGTTACCACCTTAAACAAAGATGCTGCTTCAGTTACTGAAATTTATCTTTTACCTGCCTTTAAGGAAGTAAAAGCTGGAAAGGAAAGTGAAAGCTGGAAAGGGGAGTGAGGCTAAGAAGGGGTAAGAAAGATGAGGTGGGTGATAAGCCCAGGGAGCAGAGACAGAGAGAGGACTGACAAGCAATGAAACTGTTACTGAATCAGGCTGGAAAAGGGTGGACTGAAAAGGTTCTATAACCCAAAGTCCATTTCTCTCCCAAGCCTAAAATGGGGTCCAAGACTCTTAGGATTTATGGCTCCCCCTTTCATTGTTGGATGAATTAAACACCGAGACAGAACACGATGAGTACAGCCACAGAAACAATTCCAGTCTCCAGCACTTTGCTCCCAGAGCTGTCTCAGGGCACACACCCACAGCCACCCAGTCCAGAATTTCCTTTGCAGGGAGAAGGGCATTTTGCCTATTTAAGCAGCACTTTGTTCCCCATCAATTATTCAGCTGCTACGTTCTCCCTGCAGCTGGTACAGCACAAGCACAGGCAGAGGCACTGCCACCCCCACGGCAGATGCAGCTGCCGGCACACCCAGACACGGCTCTCACTGCTGCCCCTACAGACACACGGCACTCAAACATCCCAAAACCCACGAGTCTGAGCACACCCACAGAGCCCAATTTAAAAAAGACAACACTGGAAAGATATTGTATTATCGTTTAATTAAATTGTGCTATGGGTTGCTTTTTGTTCAGCTTTACATGCAAGAACTCGCCCTGAAGTCCTCACCTTTCTCTATGGAATTACTGGCTCTGTTTTCAAACCAAACCCCTGCAGCCCTTGTCTCCGCATTGTCTGCGATGTTCCAGGAATGGTATGTTAAAAACAACCCAACTGCTGCAGAAATGCTGTTAAAGGTTGCTAATAAATGTACAGCAGCCTTCTCAGGCTCCGTGGGCTGGTACCTGAAATTGCTGAAACCCGAGTGGTATTGGGATAGTTTTGCAGTAGATGCAGTTCTTTAATTTTGCTATGTGTAAGTAACAGATGTATAAATAATTAAAAATAAGAATTTTACACTGAATAAGTAAAAGAAAAAGCATTTTACTAAGCANAGGAAGGAACTGAGCGCATATCCAGCAAGGAAAGAATGAAGTCAACAGCTTTCTTTTCCTTTCGGTCCTAAAGAAACACTGTTCGCGACAGAGTAGAAGAAACTGTTCGCGACAGAGCTCTGCCGGGCTCCATCTGGTCGGAGCGACTTTCCCGTGTCCCCCCTGTCCCAGCTCCAGGGCCGGGAGTTGTGCCCGGGACATCCCGCAGCGGCACCGGCCCGGCCGCGCTCCGCCGCCCCCGCGCCCCTTTCGGTTCCGCGTCGGGTCCCTCCCGTTCCCGTCCCGTCCCCTTCCCGACCCCTCTCACCGCGCTGTCCCCGCCGCAGAGCCCCCGCACGGCCCCGCGCAGGGCGCGGAGCGGCGGCAGCGGCCGGGGCATGGCGGGCGCAGTGCGGGACCCGCCGCCCCGACAGCCCCGGTGCGGGCTCTGAGCTCACGGGGCGGCACACGCGTCACGGGCCACGTCAGCCCCGCACCGCCACGGCACGGCTGTGCCGGCACGGAGGGACTGCCTTCTCTCCGGCTCTGCCTGTGCAGCGAGGGAACCGAGATGATTAAGGGGCTGGAGCATCTCTCAAAAAAAGGCTGAGGGAGCTCGGCCTGTTCAGCCTCCAGAAGAGACCGAGAGGGGACCTTACAAACGGGTATAAATACCGAATGGAGCGGGCTCTGCTCGGGGGTGCCGACCACTAGGACAGGAGGCAATGGGCAGAAACTGATACACAGGAAATTCCACCTGAATATGAAGAAGAACTTTCCTGAGCAGTGACCAGGCTGCCCAGAGAGGCTGTGGAATCTCCCCTCCCTGGAGATAGTCCAGAACTGTCTGGACAGGAACCTGTGCCATGTGCTCTGGGATGACCCTGACTGAGCAGGGAGGTGGGACCAGATGACCCACCTGTGGTCCCTTCCAACCTGGCCCATTCTCCCGATCCAGTGATTCTTCAGGAATTGGTGCTTTTTGGGAAAAAGCCTATTGTGCACACACACAACTGCTGCAGTATGTCAGCTCTGCACTGAAAAGGCATTTCCCAGCAACTAGACTTGAAAGTGAGACAAGCACAAAATGTCATTAGTTAATGGACACTCCACAAAGCTATCTCTGTTTATCTTGTTCATCTGCTAATGCAGATTAGGGAAATCCACTTATTTCCTAGTGCTGCCAACAAAATATTCCTCACCACCACTCTGACTGTGGGGAGACACTGAGCCTCCAGTCACTGGACTGCACTGCCAGGCACAGAACTGGGAAGGTGGTCTTCAATCTGCACTGCTGGCATTACAGGAAACAAACAAATGCGTTTCTGAAAGACAAAAGCAAGCCAAAATCGATGCAGCAGGCAGAACAATTAGGGAGGTTATCCCCTCCCAGATCAAGTCAGGATCACACACAGCACAGCACTCTGAAGCAGGTGAGAAAACAAGGCACATGAAAGCATGTATTTGTTTTACAGCCTGGATATACTCAGGGCTGAGGCTCTGTAGAGGTGTGAGCTGTAAGCCTGACAACACATACACATCCAAGTGCAGCTGCACACTCTGAGTTAACACAGAGCCTACTCACCGTTCCCTTCTCCAGGACAAACAGTTTCCTGGCTGTGGCTGCAGCAGCTTCCCTGCCCTGACTCCAGCAGCAATTCCACAGCCCACACAGCAGGCAGGACACAGCCAGTTTGATACAGGTCACTGTGGCAAGTCAATACTCTGCAATTTGTTGGCTCAGACACAGCCAAGAAGAGAACTCAGCTTAAAACCCCTTCATGCTCAGAGCTACAGAGAGAGCGTTTAGTACAGCAGGGCCAGGCAGCAGTTTGCCTTGAAGAGCTCCACACCGCATTTTTGTAATTCGTTCCATTTCTCTGTTGGTTGGCAGAGATCAGCCCTGCCTTAACACTTTCCTTTTACATCATGATGTTGGTCATGCTCAGGGCTGGAAGCTTCTCTTTTGAACATGAATGCAATTACAGTCCTGTTGATTTTCTCTCATTCTTTCCATTTATTCTTTGCTGTCATCATTACTCTGTCCCTGCTCTGCCTTTACCCTTCTATTTTCTGTGTTCTCTTACAGGTTCCTATAGTGGCAGAAGGGATCTACCATGCTATTGCAAACTCTGAGGGTATCAGGCCATAAGAACCAGTTGGGTTTTCCCCCCTTAAATCTAGTTTGGTTACCTCCAGCATATGGTTTAGCAAATCCACAGCAAGATTCTCTTTCAAGTACTATTCCCCTGGAAGAAAGACTGTTGTTATACCAGTAAATAAATAAATTGTCTGTCTGCTTGCTACCAATAATTGGGCTTTTGATTTATTCCTTTTTTTTTAAAATCTTCAACTTGGTGGCTGCTCTGTCACATTCTCAAGATTTTTTTTGCTTGATCATGTACATCAAGTTAGACAAAGCTTGTCTCTAGTTTAGCAATTTGATTATTCTAGGGTGGATTATTCACAATAGACAGTAATAGATTAATACTAAGGGCATTTAGAAATATGCTAAACAGTCCCAGATGTGGTTACTTGACTGTTAAACACTCTAATCCTTACACAGAAACACTCCATGGCTGCAGATGTCCAATTTAAAATGCCATTCATTCAGACCTGTACAGTGTTAGTCACTCAAAAGACTCTGAACAGGCTCTGCTGTAACTTGCCTCTTGTCACAGGACACAGGGGCCAAGAGCAGTAGGGGATGCAGAGCTTCACATCTCTACATGGGTGGCTGTTTGTGATCCCATTCTTTGTCTATGATTAGGGAATCACCACAGTCCTCTGAGCTAGAATGAAACAAGACAGCAGGTTGTAAACAAGTTTTACTAAAAATGTTTGGACAAGGTACTGCAAGGTTTTTACAATAGTTGCTGAAATATCCAGCATTTAAGTAATTAATCCAAGCACAGCTACAACCCGCAAAAAGGGCAACAGATTTTAGACATTGTATGTGTCCTAGAAAGGCCCAAATCTACTTCAAAGTCACCCATAAGATCTGCCATCAGGGTGCCTCCAAACAGGTTCTAGGCTATTCTGGGAAGCTAAGCAGGCGTAACAGAGTAAGTTAATTCTGGACTCAGCTCAACAAAAACCAGCATGAGAGAGATGTGTACACTTACAGACAGGATGGCAGTAACACCATCGGTTTTCCTTTGGGATTTAAAGGGTGGATGGGTGTGTGGTTCTGTCGGAGGTACCACTGCACAGGCCCCGTTACAAACTGAGGAATGATGACAATTGCTGAGGACGCACAGACAAGTTCACCTAGGTTTGATCTTTTTCAGCACTAGAGTGCAAATCATCCCAGTGGATAAACCAAAATGATGGTTTTCCTTCTGCAGAACACACTGTAACTCCATCAGTTTACTCTTAACATCCAAAGGGACTTTCAGAGCTAAAAGCCATTGCTACCAGAACATAGGAACCTGTTGCCTTTGGATGGATTACACATAAACCAGCACATCCTGGTGCAATGTTACAGTCCTAAAAGTGTCTTTGCTTCTTCACTCTGTGCCAGGAGGGTTTCACTGGCATATTTCTGAAGGAGCTCCATCTTCTTTCTCCGTACAAGAGCTTCCTCAATCTGCAAATATAAAAACAGGCATTCAGATTGGCTGAGATGCTGAAACCCAGGATGCTCAGCTATAGACAGATGGAAGGTAAACACAGGAACAACCTGAGAAAGAGCTGTGCACTGGTGTAAAAGTAGTGGAACTAAGATAAGTCAGGAGTATCTTTTTTAATACTCAGCTGAAGCTCCGGGAAGTCAAAAGCAGGAGTAGAACAGATGCCTCTCATCTGTGCCCCCTCCCTTATTAATGAGCGTGTTAGCTGCCATTCCATCATTCTTAAGGTAATATATACCCTAGAGCAGTTTCGAAACGTAGCAGTCGGTTCAAGGTCATGCCACCAGTATAATTTTAGAAAACTTAAGAGAACAAACCCTGCAATTCAGAAATCATCCCATTAAATTAAAAAACCCCAAGCCAGACCATCAGCAGAAAGGCCCAGTACAGATATAGGAGGCAATCCTGGTATCGATCAGGGCACCACAACACTTTGCAATTTATGGAATATTTATGAAGGTTTTGGAAGTTCTCAGGTGTAAAGGGTTACAGCAATGGTACTACTCTGGACAGTTCCACACCATTTACAAGAGCATTAAACAGCTGCAGTCAAGTCACAGAAATAACAAATTTAGGGCACTTTTACTGATGATGTGACTTAAGATCTGTCCTGCAAAAGCCAGTGTGCATGTCTGCAACTGAGTTTTGTTAAGTCTTACCTCCTGCTGAGTTGGCACTGGAACATGTGCAATAAATTTCTGTTGGCCTTCTTCACCTTCTCTTTCTTTGTCACCTTCCTCATCAGACTAAAAAGTGAAAACATTGAGCCACATCAAGTTTATTTTCTATAGAGATCATACACCTCCCCTTTTTTACTTGCTTTTCCAGAGGGAACCAGGCAGAGCATGATCAACACCACAAACACAGGAAGCAGATGAAGAGCACTGAACACTCAAGGAATATGACAAACATCCCAGTCAGAATCACTGCCTCCATTTTTCATATGGCCTCTGCTCTGGCATGGATGTAAAGCTCTATTTTCCTCTCTTCCATATCCACATCCAGGAAGGCATCATAGAAACACAGAGAATGTCACATTGCCTTAGCCACCACCTACCTCATCATCGTTGACAGCATAGATATTTTCTTCCTCTTCCTCCTCGCCTCTTGCAAGTCGTGCCTCCCTCTCCATTTTCCATTTTTCCACTGCTTCTGCAATAACTGGTTAGCAAAGCAAAATGGTTAATTGTACCTGAGAGCCAGCCAAAGCAGTGTGGTCTTACTTCCAAAGCTTTTCCAACAGATTGAACCCTGGACATCAGTAACACACAGATACTGTAGAACCTCGATGTAGCACCTGATGAACGTATCAGTGCAGTCTGAGCAAAACCCACCCTCAAAGTGTGGCACTTGCTAATGCCTTAATTTGGGTACAGTTTGGACTCTAAATGTCCTGGGAAATATCAATATACTTTCTGAAGTGACTAACAGGGTCACAGGGTCAGGCTGAGTGGCTCTCACTGCTCTGGAACATGTCAGCAACTTCAGGGATGCTGGTCACCATGTCCATGTTAATTAAACAGGATTACACCCCTTACAGTGACCATCCCCACTCTTTTTACCCCTCTTATTCTGTAGCACTACCCCAATCCTGTCCCTCACTGCTGGGTGGAACCTGTCAGGCTGCTGCTCCTCTACTACAGCACAGAGCTAGCAAGAGCTGAAAAGAAGTTTTAACAAATTTAATCAGTGATGTGGCCAGTGCAAAAAATCCTAGAGAGGTGCAAGATTAATGGAAGGAGGCAGCAGGAAATACCTACAAGTCAGCAGGCATTCCCCCAAGCTCTCACAAATGATACATTAAAATGCTCTCCCTGTGAGAGGAAGATCTAACCAGTGGCACATGGGTGTGTTTCTGTGTGGTCCCACAACAGAAAAACCACCCCAAATACAGAAGTTTTTCAACTTTGTTTCATAAGAACCTAATTCCACTTAACAAGGCAGAAACCACAAGAGTGCAGACAGCCACTGACCCAGCGAGGCTCCCAGCTATGGTGCACTAATTGTACATTAACTCCACATCTGGTGGCTCTGTTGGCATCTCTAGCCTTGTTATAAGTGGTACAATCACCTAAGGTGACCATTTTCTTCAGTGACCACGTGAATCCAGCCCAGGTCCCTCAGCAGGATGTGCAGGATGACCCCTCACCGCTTCCCTTCCTACACTATCAGCTGCCAGCAGCAGCTCCTGTTCCCTGGGTTTAGGGCTCCAGGCTCCACTGCAGGACACTGATAAGTGAAACATTTCCTTTAGCCCCCTCTTCCTCCCTGCCCTACAACCTAAAAGGCAAGGCATGACCTTGAACACATCATGCTACAAATGGAGAAGGGATAACTCTAAGGATCAGGCAATGCTCAGCAGAAGCATGAAGAGAACTACTCGGGAAACAGCTAAGCTCTTAGAACTAAGTTGCTTAAGCCACACAAATACCAGAAAATGGCACACTTTTGAATTTTGGAAAGAGTTTCAGGAATCATAAACCTGATGTCTTTAGCAGGGAGGTCTGAGAAAGAACAGATTGTCTCTGTCTGAGAAAGAACAGATTTCAAAGGAAAAAATATTCACAAGTACGTTGAAGTTTCAAGCCAGATGATGTGCATAAATTAACAGAGGCCACCTAGACTTCAGTGCTTCCAGAAGGCCCCCTCTAATCTCCCAGAAAACTAAACAGCTACGTTTATGGATAAATAAATAAGGAGGTGAGACAGGAAACAGATGGCACGGTCAGTTTTCACAAAGGAGGGAGATAAATCATCTCGTTGCTGCAACCTACTCTTTTACATTCTTCAGCATGAAAAAGGTGGGGAAAAAGGGCAATTTTGCTTCAATAGTGAATGACTTGCTGACAACATTAAATCATTAACAGTAGTAAAGATAAAACTCTGAAGTAACTTCCTCCCCCCTGAAATGCCTTACACAGTGATTTATGACAGACAAACAGCCTTTAGGCACCAATGTGAGAGCTCAGGACAACACCCACAGGAAAAGCCAGGGGGCCTTAACTCCGAGTCCCCCATCACCCCTTGCTGGACTGATGTGTAGGATCACACACACCTTTCTTCTCATGCTCCTGTTCCAGAGGCTCCAGAATGCCATCATCCTCGTCCCTGTAGCCGTAGTACTCTGCATCAATGTCCTTCATCAGCTCAGCTCGGGTCTTGCGTGGGGGTGGGAGGGCTGGAAGGACACACTGTCACACACCCAGCTCCCACCAAGCCAGGATCCAACTGGGAGTGCTGGGATGGCACTCTGGCCTCCACAGACCAGTTCCAATGCACCACCCATCTCCCACAGCATGGAGTACTTCCTAAAATTTCACTTTTGCAGATGGCAAGGAAGGAGCTGGTTCAAGCAATTCCCACTCATCCTCTGACAAACCAATAAAGTTTCATCTCTTACATCTAGTTTTTCTATTATAAAAGCTGATTCTTGCTTCTCAGACTATGTTTAACCCAACTTCCCTTTTTCTTCCTTTTTATTTTAACTCTGAGCTCCAAGCGGTATTTAGAACTACCCAATAAAGTTAGCCTGTGATGCTGGAAAGTTTCCACAGGACATCAGTCCTTATCATTTGGAACTCCCAGCAGAAACCAGCTTACTCTTTATAAATTTCTTCAAAGGTGTTCTTTACCCAAAGAAACACCATTTAATTAATGTGTTTCAGTGCTTCATCGAGCTGACCCGAGGCACAGCCCAGGAATGCTGTTACCAGCACTTCCCACAAACTACAACAGTTTTCTCTCAGGATACACCACTGTGCAGATCCAGGGAAGAGTTGCTCTTTACTTACGCTCCTTTTCAAAAAGCTCTCTAACTCCTGGTAAATCCTTTGCAGCTCCAAAATATTTGTAGCCTCTGTTTCCTGGAACTTCTTTGCCTTCATGATCCAACATTTTCGGTCCAATCCGCTGGAAAACAGAATTCAGAGTTTAAAATTTTCTCCCAACACAGCCACATGTTTTCAGGGGCTGAATAAAGCTCCTCTCTGACAAGCACTGACCAAGGCACACACCATCAGCTACGTGCTGCACGTTGTTCTCAGCAGTCACTGGTGAGCAGAACAACCACAGAGCACAACATATTCTGCACTTACAGCATAATCAGGACCTCCCAGCTCCTTTATCCTGTATTCCCAGTGTCCCTTCTCCCTCAGAAGTTTGTTTATTTCATCGTTCAGGTCCCGAATCCTGAATTCACCCAATCCAGCTGTTAGAAAAGAAAAAGACAATAAATTAGGAAGTTTGTGAAAGCACCAGAGTAATTCCAGAATTTATGAAATTGAAACAATGTAGTTCACATGAAATGTGACTTTTACTGTGACTGCCTAAGAGATTTAAAAACCCCAAACCATTATTAGAAAAATCTTACCATTCTGAATCTGTGCCACTTTCTTGGAAATCTCCCCAATGATCTAGTCAAGTAAGAAGAGAGAAATTAATTTCTAAAAACCCTGTATTCAACAGAGGGTACAGAGAAGACAGAGCCAGACTGTTCAAGAGGTGCAGGACAACAGGACAAGTAGCAACAAAACACAAGTTCAAACTGGGGAAATTCTGATTAAATTCAAGAGGGAGAAAAAATCACTAAGAAGGTAATGAAACACTGGAACAGCAGCCCCAAAAAGCTGTGGAATCCAAATCCCTGAAGATATTCCAAACACAGCTCTGAGGAAATTTGACACAGTAGGACCTGCTCTGAACAATGTAGTGAACTGTGTGACCTTCCCTTCTAAATTATTCTGTGATGAACTGTCAGTGTACTGAGGGAGTATGAAGAACATTTTGCAAGCAGGCTGTGTAGACTGGAAGTGCTAAAGTTCTACCTCCTATAGAATCAGAGAACTCTCTAAGCTGACATTACCTGTCTCCTCCACTTCTCAGCTTTGGGCAGCTCATTACACTCTGATGCAAGGAAGGGTCTCCGTTCCTGTTGGACAGAAAGTCACACACCACCAAATTTAACCAAGAGTTCACATATTCACAGCATTTCACACAAACTTTATTGCTTGATTGCTCCCAAATTATGCTACCAAGCTCCAGTGCCTTCTGCTCCCTCACTAAGAGGAAAACAATGACTTGCAGCCCTGACAAATTTAAACTATCACAGAATATAAAAACCTCATTAAATAAACTCTATCCAAAACAAAATCCATCACCTGTTTTTTTTCAAAACACCCTACAACCCCCTCCAACCCAAAAAACCTGTTCTATTTAGGACAGTTTCACTATTTTCGGTACAATACCAGCTAAACAAAATCCACAGTTAAGTTTAAGCCTTTCTATCTCAACTGGTACCACCTAAATAATGCAATCTTTTCCAAGATGATTTTGTTTGAGTTTATCTGAAACACCTTTTTCCCAAACTTCCTCACATTCCATTGACTGGCTTACACCAACTACTACTTCGTCTTGCTTCTAGGACTCTTATTTTGCACTTATTTTGACCCTTTCCCCACAGCTGTACCTTTTATCTATTAAAAACCCTTCCTCCACATAACACACTGGATACTCTATTCCTCCTTCACCTCCACCTGCTAGTCATGGAATCTTGGTAGTTTCTTCCACTAGTTTCTCCAAACTGTTATTTTCCACTTTTCTGTTTCATGTTGCTCACTTATAAACCTGTCCAGATAGGTTGCTGAGAACAGTCTGATCCCCACATAAATATTCCTGCAATTTGACTTTTGATTCAGTGAAAAATGTTCAGGAAAATCCAGAGGGACTTGGGAATCAGTCCCTAGGGTCCTGAGAGGTGCCATTTCTTTTGTTATAGTGGTGGGGGTGGGGGGTTAAATTACAAAATCTATTTTTTAGTCAAGCTTACAGTGAAAAAAAATAGAAATCCACATGACAGTGAAGACAGAGAAGCACAGCTGTCATGTGCTGGGTTAACAAAATGCCAGTGGTGTGTCTTATGGGAGTCCTGAGTTCAGTGACCTCAAAGGCCTCTGCTTTATGGCTGCTCTTTTGTCAGAACACCCTCAGTAAATGAGAAGGATTTCCCTGCTTCTGGGAAGGAATCCAAACAAACCTTGTGATTACCATCAGCAGTTGCAGAAGGAGGTACCTTCAGGCTCAAAAATTATGTTAATTTTCTGCTCAACACTCTGCCTGTTTATGGCATTATTGTAGCCTGGGTTTGCTGTCTTCCTCCTCCAACTATTACATTGTCTACCTACACCAGTGAAAAAACCCAAGTGCTGTTCAACCTGCACTTCTTTCTTGGCAGCCAAGCCTACGCACCTCTGAAACACACACAACAGATGTAAGTTATTATACAGATTATCTATTACACGTAAGTTATAACATTTGTAAGCTATTTATTGAAGGAAATTCTGTTTACTGGTGGTGGTTTGTGTGACTGTGAGAGCAGCTCAGCTGGAACCCTTCCCTCAGGCTGGATGAGGCTCCTCCAGCACAGAGCTCTGCCCAGAGCCCCCAGCCCCTCAGGGCTGCCCCACATACCTTCACTTTGCCCTCCTCCAGCTGGGCTTGCCGAAACCTCGCCAAGGCCGTCCTGAAGGGAAGGAAGGAAGGGTTACTCTCACAAACACACATCCCAGCTGGAACAGGCTTTGCTCTGGGTGTTTGTTATGGGCTTAATTACAGTCTGTACCAAGCAAAGGGCTGCACACATTCACTGACCACCAGCTCTTCCAGCCAGGGACTGTCCTCAGAAAAACCTGGAAATGTTTCATTCCAGTCCTTTCTGGGAACTACCCACAGAAGCCAATACAAACCCAAATTGATTAAAAAGCACTGTTTTAGCCCAAGCATCAGTGAGCTGCTGAGCTCCAGAGCAGCTGAGCAGAGGTGCCCCAGACACAGGTCCCAGCCCCACACTCACATGGCCTTCTCTGCGTTCCGCGCCTGCAACACAGACAGGGGTCAGGCCCTGCCCCACCACGGCCCCTCATTCCCTCACTCCATATTCCCCCATTCCCACACTCCCCAATCCCATACTCCCCATCCCCATTCCCACACTCCCCACTCCCATAATCCCCATTCCCCTATTCCCAGTCCCATCCCCATACTCCCCATTCCCATTCTCATCCCCATTCCCCCACTCTCCATTCTCATCCCCACACTCCCC
>VXBA01004055.1:41958-97555 GCA_013399895.1 Serilophus lunatus | reverse complement strand
GAGCGGCGGGGGGCGGGGCGGCCATGGCGGCGCGGGGCCCTCACGCACTCGCTCCCCGCCATCCCATGTCCGGGCCGCCCCCTGCGGCCCTGCACGCACACGAGAGGCGGGCGGGAGCTGCCGGAGCCCCTGCCCCTGCCCCTGCCTCCTCGGTGTTGTCCGTGGGCCCCGTGCTAGCCCGCACAGTCGGGGAGGGGGGAGGGGGGACGCCCCAGCGATTCGCCCGTGCGAATCCCCGCACAGGATTTGCCTCTGTCCCGCTCCCAGCGCCGCCCTGCCCGCGCTCCCACAGGCCGCGCTCGGCACGGCCCGCGGTGCGGAGTCGGTGTGCGGCTGAGGGAGGGGATAGAGCAGGGCCGTGCGGGCCCCGGGCAGGGGTTCGGGAGGTGGCTCGGGGGAGGACTGAGGGTCTCAGGGGTTGAGGAGATGGCTCGGGGGAGCGCCGAGGCGCTGAGTGAGGCGATGGCGCAGGGCCGCCCCCGCCGTGAGGCGCCGCCGCCATCTTGGCGGGGCGCGGGCCGGGCGCAGGAAATGGAGGACGCGGGGCCGGGAGGGCGCCCAGGGCAGCGGGCGGAGGCCGCTGCCCCGGACCGCAGGGAGCCACACGCCAAAACAGTGCTTAGAGCTGCTTTACAAAGTTCACAGACTCAGAAATAGCCATTAGTTCGTTTTTCTGAGGATGTTCGCATAAACCCTTTTGCCTGGGAACTTAGTAAGATATTGCCCGAATGCGCGCCTACGTGCATGGCCTGGCAAGTACAACGCACCGGCTGTACCCACTGCCGGCATCCTGCTGTTTTAAACTCTCACCGTTTATGTTTAAATGTCTTTCCCTTCCTGTCCATCAGTTACGAGAAGGCCCCGCGGCTCAGGAGTAAAATGTCGTGTGAGGCTGATCGTGGAGACGCGTTGGATTGGCCTTTCCTCAAGCTGTAAATCTAATATTTTAGCGCTATAGTTAAGTTTCTTTTATTAGGCTATGAGTAACAACTTATGTCTCTTGTTCCATGTGAAGAGCAGCTCGTTTAAAATGGACTTTGCTTGGGTTTATTTGTGTTTTGTGTACTGTATTTGCGTGTCTGTGGTTTATAATAAATTGTATTTTCCACAGAACCCATGTGAGGTATGAAAAGGGGATGATGAATAGCTCCACTTTTAATTACTCCTCTTCCCAGCTGATAAAGGAAAAAAAACCCTGTGTCTGCACTGCATTAAATAAATGAACCAAGCAACAGATCAGTGTCACTCAGGCTGCAGAGACAAAATTATACCTCCTCATTTTTCTCATCAAGTCTGCTTTTTTTAGAGTACTGGAGCTGGCCTTTGTTATGGGTCTTTGGAACAGGTCTCGGGAATTTCAGACCTACAAACCAGCTGCAGTACAACTTTTCTAACTTTTCTTGTGTTTTGCTGGTTGTACTTCTGGCTCTGTCCATGAGGCCAGGAGACTCCAAACTTCATCTGGATGGAACTGTAGACTTGCTGTCATCAAAGGTTTTTGTGACTGATACAGATGTTAATTTCTCAGAACAAATCAAAACTGTTTATTTCAAAGAACTTCAAATCATACCCAGGACTCTCCCTGAGTTGAAATGGAGACAGGATGCAACTGTGAGTGAAAATGCTTCACTCGGGTAGTTACTGCTGGTGACACATCAATTAATCACCCTCTCTAAGTGTGCTGCCTCCAATACAGCTCCAGTGTTCTTAAAATACAGGATGGGTTTTAGCTCTGTTTCATCACAATGGAGGAATTTCTCCCCCAACAGATAGGAAGGGAGTCTTCCAGCAGCATTTAGTGTGTGCCCCAAGAATTAGTTTGGCTTGTTGTGTCTTAATAAAGCTTGAAATTCTTGTTTTGCAGGTTTCTCTGATATTTAGGCAAAGGATAGTCTTGCTGTTAGAGAACAAGAGCAAGAAGCACGACATCTGCTCCTGGCTCAGTCACTTCCTAGAGAAAACAAAGGAGAGAGAAAGCAAGGTAGAAGTACAAAGTCTTCACATTTCTTATGCTCAGGGAAAATACCATTTCATATCAGTTCCAGTCTCTGCCCCAAAAATCCCAAGGCAATTATGACTAACAGTGCTCAGAGGAGCTCAAGTGCAGCACTAGCTGAAGGTAATCTGTTGTTTCACTGATACATCTTTCCTAATGCAGATAGTTCTTAGAAGTGCTGGATAAAGTGCCAAATCATTTTAAGACCAAATAAAACAACAAATCAGATTTTGCAACCCCTGTTCTTGCACGGTTTTCCTCTGAGTGGCTGTTGGTACAGAACTGTTTCAGTTGCTGGGCAGTTGTTGCCTCAGCCACGTATTTCCATTGTTAAAGCAAACCTTACTTCATTTTGTATGTGGGATTTTTCAAAACCAAGGAGAACTCAAGTAATCACTATGGGCTGTAAGTATTCGAAGGAGAAACTGCTTTTGGAGTGGAGTGTGGTGGAGTGTGGTGGAGTTTCAAACAGCTTGTCAGCAGCAGTGTCAGAACGAGTGGTGGCTGTTTCCTGTTCCTTCCCCCATCCCCAGCCATTCCTTCCCCTGACAGGAGGCCACAGCAGGGCAGGAACACCCCCACCTTTCCCGGGTCTGCCCCTGGATGCTGTGCCCTGGCCCCTGTAGCAGATGGAATTCCAGTCGTCTGAGAGTCTGCAGACAGAGTCTGCAGGCAGCTCTGTGTAGTTATTTCTTTCAAAAAGTCACACTCAACCGACTGCTGAACAGGGGCCTGATAAACCCCCAGTGCAATGAGCTGCTGTTCCCAGGAACGACAGACTGACCCTGGTTAACACTTGTCCTCGTAAATGACAGTCCAGGAACATCAGTGGTGATCTGAGGAGACTCTGGAAACGTAGAAGGTTCCCTGTATTCCCTGGATGGTGCAACAGATTGCAGGAAAGGTCTGCCTGGTTCTTTTATAAAATATTCATATTTGTATTCAGGCGTCATGGCTGAATTATTTCATAGGCTTAATGTATCTTTCACTTTTTTATTATTTTGAGAGTATGTCTAAGCTAAATTAGCTACTTACAGTCTTCTAGGGTAAAATTAGTCTAGTCAAAGAGAAACATTTTGACTGAGTCCAGATTCTTGGTTTCATTTAATTACCTGATGAGATTTCAAACAATTACTTAATGTACATAATAACACAAGAGTGATGCACAGCTCATCACTGTTGGACAGATATCCACATACAGAGTCAGGCAAAGAGAACCTCCTCTGCTAACACCTGCATGTGAAGATAAAACCCATGAGGTCATACTCAACATAACCACTTTGCCAGGTAAGAAAATATCTGAATAAAGTATCCTCTAAAGCATATTCTTTGATGTGGAAAAACCAGACAAACATCTTTGTCCTGCTGTCTTATTTTTAAAACAATCTATGTAATGACCTGTTGGGTGCCAGCTGCTCAGGACACTTCTAATATACTTTAATATTTCACACTATGTCCATCTTCAAGCTGTCATTCCTTTTTTTTTTTTTTTGTCACACCGGCAGTTGTACCACTGAGCCCCTTTTACATCTGTTAAGCTGAATACAGTGTTAAAAATTTTAAAATTACACCAATTTTTGATGATCTGTGAGGCACTTCAAAGAGGATAACCTGTATAACCTGGTGTTAGAGGCACTATACCATCATGGTAATACAGATTTTACATGTACACAGTGCTGATGGAGTTCTGGTGTCCCTCTAAAATGGAATATTCAAGTAAAGGGACACATTTTTTTGTGCTGCTGCTTCTAATTCTGAGCAGTGCCCCGAGGTTATCCCTGACAATGGTCAGGAGGAGCTGAGGGTGTTCCCTGAGGCACAGGGGAGTCTGTTCCCAGCATTTGCTGCAGTCAATCTGCAGCCTGGGCTGCTCTCTGGCTCCCAAATGCTTTTCTCCCAGTGATTCACACAAGTGATTCCAAAATTTAAGTTTTAGTAACAAGGAATCAGTGACTGAAAACCTCAACCTAGTGTTTATTGCAGATACAAGTGAGAATATTAATTATTAATGTAACATTACTTGAGTAGATGAGCCCGAGCCTTCCATGATGTTGATGATTCCAGTGGAATGCCTGTGCAATTCTATTTACTTTGACAGGGTGTCTCCTGATCTGTGGCTCCAGAGTATCACATCTCACAGCTAAATCTTCTCTTTGCTGCACAGTCCTACTGAGCTGTGCAGAATGGATTTGGAAGTCTCCATTTGAGATTCTCAGTCAGACCTTCTTGTATCTGAGTGTTTGAGCAATTGCAGCTGGACACCAAAGGTTTTACCTTGTTGAGGGGACATCCCTTCATGCCTGTTCAGTTAACTGTGGGAAGGAAAGAGATTCTTAGGAAAAAAGTATGTCAAGAGTGCAGTGTCAGACCAGAGACATCCAGGTGCTAGAACAGCTCTTTAAGTTCTCCAGAGGCAGCTGTGGGCGGAGAAAATGGAGTGTTGTAGCCTGACTCGGCTGCAGGAGAGCCAGGGCCTCCAAGAGCAGGGCAAAAGCAAAGCTGCTCTGTCCCCTCACTCCCACCAGTCCCCAGAGCTGGGTTCCTAACCTAGTTTGGACTCAGCAACACCCAGCTTGGATCCAAAACTTAAGTGAGCTCTTTATCTGTGCTTGACTGGGCTCCAAGGCATTTCAGTAAGAGGAGGCTGAGTCAGGACTTGGCTATAAGTGGATCGGAGACTTCACAATGTTTATTTATTAAATATATCCCATCTGGTGTCCTGTTTGCTGCCTTCCAAAGCAAAAGGGATGAAAAACCTTCCCCCCCCAACATCTCAATATTGAAATAACGAGGAGAACTTTTTTTTTCCCTTTGCATTATTCCTGGAATAAGCTGTCAAGCAGGCAGTTGAGTTGTTGCACCTTACCACAACCTTTGCCAAGAAAGATTTAGCAGCATGATAATTTAATGGAAAATATTATAGCCACATTCCTTTCAGACATAAATTTTGTGTGGAAAGATAGACATCTAATAGGAAAAAAAAAAAAGCCTGTGTTAATATTACAGAGATTTTTCTGCTTTATTGTTTTTTCCAGTGCAGAGGATTTAGGAGAGAGGGCTGAGTGAAGTTATCCCACCTTGGACTGAATTGTGGGTATAAACTGACAACATCCTCTCAGCTGCATTAAATAATAACTACAAAGATAATTACCATAAATACTCTTTTGATAACCAAAAGATGATTAAAAGGGAAATTCACTTAAAGCCAGGTTAGGGGTATGCCTGTCAGGAAGGAGCAGTGGGAATAACTCACAGGAGAGGAGAAATTATCTAAGAAATGCAAACATTGTCAACAACAAAAAGATAAGTGAATTCCATGGTAATTTCCACCAAGTAACAGATGAAAACAATTGGGCCCTACCAACAGGGATGACAAACAGTTCCTCAAATATTTGTATGTGCTAAAAATAAGCACAGCTCACTTTAATTGCATGAGAAACTGCAGGCTGAGGATGAGTAAAAGGTCATAACAAGGGGCTGGCCTGGAGGTAGAAAAAAGCAGCCAGAGCAGGCACATCAGAATGCAGAGTTGTGGTAAAGATGTGAATGTGAGAGATGCTGCAGGGCTGAGCTGAGAGAGTTGTTTTAATTATGTTATAAGCTCACAGGTAGAACAATAATAAAGCTGAGGCAATTTTAAAGGTCAAAACCAAGCCCAGATACTGTGGTGCTCCCCAGCAGTGCAAACTGTGTTGGGAATTGTAAAGGTGAAAACTTACAGGTAAAAACTCATATAGATTGCCCTGACTTCCACTCTTTTCATGTCAATTCCATGTGAATTAAATAGAAATGAAGCATAATTGCATAGTAATATAATCTTCCATCTGTTTGTAACAACAGAGCTGAATTTACTGATCTAATTGTTTCATTCAGCCAAATAGAAAAAATTCTCAGCTTCAAGCTCTTAGAAAGTGACATCATCCTACACACACAAAGCAGCTTTTTCTCCTAGCTGCACACAGCCAGGTTCTGCTCTTCTCAAGTTAATTTAAGGATTCCAGTCCCAGAAGTGCAAATGGACATTGCAAAACCACACAGAGGTCCTGGGATTTGCTGAGGTTTCACTGGTTTGAGCAAGACTTTTACTTAGGAAGGAACTATCTTCACTTCCTAGGTTTCTCCTCGTTAATATGTGCAAAATCTAACTTGGTGTGGAGTCTTGAGTTTCAGAGAAGGATTTACCCATGAGCACACATGGTCTGCAGTGTAAATTCAGTGTTCTTCATTCATTAGAGGTGGGTTCTTCTCTGTATAAATAAATAATTTTCTTCTGTTTTCCAGCTTTTGGAATTGAATTTGAAACTTACCTCTGGCCCCAGTGCAGGAGGGGCTTCCAATCAACATTTGGCCTTTCAGGATATGTTTGTCTGCTTGAAGGTCCTTCCTGCCTGTGCTCAGTACTCTCAGCTGTGCTATTCATCCTGAGAACGGTCTGGAGCCCCAGGCAGGCTCTGGGGGTGCAGCAAATAAAGCCAGAGGGGAGCCTGTGTCACACTGCACATGCTGCTCCTGCGTGGCTGGGGAGAGGCAGGGACCTGTGGGGTGACATCAGACTGCTGGTACAGTTGAGAACTTCAGGTGTGTCCCTGGGATACACACAGGTTGCCATCGCTGCCCTTTCCCAATCTCAGGTGTCTGGGAACTCTGGAGTAGTATCTATTTCTATTTTGTGATGTTGTATGCAGTGCAGTTTTGTTTCCCCTGATGTTTTTTTTCCCTCTCTGGAGTGGCTGGAAAACCCACTTTCAGGTTTTGTGTGTTGCACATGGGTTGTGATCTGTAACTACCTTGCTTTTGCCATGCCCCAACAGGACAATGTGTCACTCACTGGTCCTTGGCTTCAGAACAGAGGCTCATAAAGGAAAAATACTATTAAAATCAAAGGCTTGAGCACTGTTACAGCCCAAACTGGCAGAAACAAACAATTAAAAGGAAAGATGTTCCTTCCTCTGTGTTTTGTAGCTTGACCAAGCTCATTGTAAGGAACAGAATGAAGAGGCACCACCCAGTGTGGTGCTCAAGCACAGCCAGGGGGAGAAAATGTGCCCAATAAAAAGGGATACCCACTTGCAAGAGAGCAGGAACAGGCCTGCCTGAAGCATGGCCTAAATACTAGATGGTTTTTTAATTCAAAATAGTAAACGATTTTTGGATGGAGGAGTCAGAATAAATCCAAGTCTTTTAACACACGTGGAAAATGCTGTTGGGAATATCTTAGCCCACTACATGAGCCATGAGACTTCACACTTTTAAGGCACTCTATTCCCAGTGTTTCTTGGTAATTTGACCAACTTACAACATCTTGGGTATGGAATCACAGAGTGATGGAATTGTTAAGTTGGAAAAGACCTGTAAGATCATGGAGTCCAAGCATTCCCCCAGCACTGCCAAGGCCACCACTAACCCATGTCCCCAAGTGCCACATGTACAGGTGTCTCTTGAGTAGAAACCAGGATCTGCTTAAAATGTGCCAGTGTTTCCATTGTAGCCAGTATTTCAGTTCTAGTCCTTTCAGGAAGAGTTTACAAGAACAGTAAAAAGCAGGAATACACCACCTATAATGTAATTTTTAAGAGAGTTGTCAGCAAAGTTTCTTTTTCAATGCCAGCTACAGATGGAGACATAAAATGTTCATGCATATCCCAGAAGGGGATTCCCAACAAACTGTTGTATTTGGCACAGTGCATCAGATTGTCCAGAACTGCAGACACCTGGTTTTCAAGACATCTCTAATTCCAAGTAAATGGTACAACATACACTACATATGACTGGCTTGCATTTTTATAAACACTGTAAAAGTAGAAGAGTCACCTGAGAGAAGGATGGTGTTTGTTTCCAGCATTTGTTAGCCAATAAAATGGAGTAAAAAGACTGTCATTGCTCAAAAGTGTGGTTTGGTTTTCCTCACTGGTATCCTATTTGATCATATTATAGCAATTAAATATGCAATAACTCAGATTATTAGTAGTATCACCAGCTTTAATAGGCACACTTCATGTTAAAGTCTTCTTTAAAACAATTCTTCCTTTGAGATTCGAGCAACTGGAAGTCTAGTCATGGTTTTATCATAAACATCCATCTCCAAGGTTGGTCACATTAATAAAAAGAGTCATCTAGAAGGATGTTTTATCCTTGTGAGCTTGAAAATGGCACAATACTGGTATTTAGCAAAAGATAGGGAAAGGGGGTTCTATGTGAAATTAGGAGAAAAATCAGATGCCCCTGAAAACTGAAGAACAAACAGAATTAATTGATTTCTGCTGCAGAAAGAAGACATTATTTTTCAGAAATTATCACATGTTTTTGTGTTCAGTGTATGTCAGGAGAAAACACGTTATCTGCCACGGCCATGGGTATTTTCCTGGAAGCAGCTCTCAGTCATCTTCAGAGTGGAAAAAGTGATAAAAGCAAAACCAAATGGGAACTACCTCAAGAAAGTATTTTCTTATTTTGAGTTGGGAATGGCCTTGGGTGTTGGCTGATCCTTCTGTTGTTCCGTTCATACGGTGACTAACCTTGACACTGGAACATTCAGAAACAAATACATTAATTAGCCAACTCGATGAACAGGTTTGTGGTGACCAACCTGCTGCCATCCCACAGGAGTAATGGAAAGCTCCAGGTGTTTGGGCTGAAATAGAGCCCTGCAGTGCAGGGCCCATGTCACAGCCTCTGGAACTCACTCCTTGTGGCTCTGCAGGTGCTGGTGTAGCTGGAGATCCCTCGGGAACACCATGGCCCAGAGCCAGGCTGTATCTGCAGGGAGCTGAGCAGCTGTGCTCCCACAGGAGATGATGCCAGCAAGTCTGGACAGGTTTTCCATGTGAAGGGAGAACAGGGAGGCTTGTTAATCCAACAGCTCATCCTTCCTCACCTGGTGGCCATGGAGATCCCTCCCCCTGGCACGTGTATAAAGGAAAAGCCTGAGCCCACTCCATTACATTTTCATTTAATGAAATCTCCTGCTACAAAGGCAGGAAAGTGGGTTTTGGCCAGTCCATTACCATTGGGGAATATAATTCTTAATTCTTTGGGCCCTCGTATCTGAGCACTGAGGCTGCTACAGGGAGTGACTGCAGTGTTGGTGATGCAAATGGATTCCTAGACAAAATTAATCCAGAAAATGCAGTTGTTAGAGCACGTTGGCATACAGGCCAGGCACTCCAAAACTGGGACCAGGGTTAGGTTTGTTTATACAACCTCCATTTAGGAATCTTGTGGATGGAATTTCAATAGACTTCCGTGAAATAATTCAATGCTCCTTTTTCCCAGCCTCCTTGGAGTCAGACAGAGTTGTGTGCTAATGGAATGTTTACCTTGGAAAAGCTGGGAGGTGCACGTGGAGGAGGGAGACTGCAGGAAAGGGAAGGGACAATTTCATGGCTCAGAGAACTGCACTTTGTCCTGGGTAAGTGAATTTATCCATGTTTGTGTCACAGATCTCCCGTGTGGTACCACACAGGTCACATAAGCCACGGTTTTCCCAGGTGTTGACAATATATGTGTGTGTGCTTCATTTCCAAAGGTTCTGTGTTGGAGACATTCAGGAGTGAGGAAATGACCATAATTGTAGGCAAGTCCTGACCCTGAAGCGTGGGAGCACTGGAGTTATCAGAAAAGAGGTCACAGGAACTTCTCAGCTGATTGAATCAGTTCTAAGTTGTTGCAGTGCTAACTGTATGTGTCTCACCAGGTGAGACTTGAAAAATGTGATAGAGTCACAATCAACCCACCACAGTCTTCCAGAGGAAAACACTTGTAAATAACTCATGGCACTCTACCCCTCTTTGGACTCCCCCTAGATAGGTAGGGGAGCCAGTGGTGAGGATGGCAAAGTGAGGAAGACGGGGAAACTTCTCTTTCCAGTTTTAAAAAGTGAGACATTGATACAGCACAGGTAAACAACAAGGATTTAGGGAATGTAACAAACCCCTCACACCAGTGTCTCTTTGCAGATCATTCATTTGATGAGGGGCTGCTCAAGGGCACATTCTGCCAATACAGATCCTATAAGACCTTTAGATTCCTCAGTTACAGCTCTGGAAATCTGTATCAGCTTCCCAGGCTTCCCAATCCCACCATTAGATCTAAGACTCCTGACTCTTTAATTCTAAAGAGCCCTTTGAAGTTTATCCCACCCCAGACCTTGGAGGGGAGTTGTGCAAAGCCCTGGGCACACACTCAGCTCCCAGGCTGTGACTTCACCCTTGGAGTCAGCTGTGGGTGCTGGGTGTGATCCTGACCTTAGCACCATCACTGTGCCTTGTTATTGCCCCACAGACCTGTTGATACTGTTCTTACTCCTCCCCAGCTCCACCTCTCTAAAAAATTCTTAGTGCAGACTTAGCTGACATCAGCAGCTGCTTCCATCAGCACTGGTGAGGTGTCACAGCCTAGCACTGGGTAGCAGAGATCAGTGTCCACACTCAGGAGCCCTCTGTAACCCTGTCATTGCCCACTCTGCTGTGTGGCTCTCACAGGGTTTGATGGCAGCCTGCAAGCCTCCTAAATTTTGCCTTGTTTCACTTTCCTTTTGGAGAATCACTTGATAGGAAAATGACTCCCAAGTAATTATTGTAAAGCACTTGGAGACTGATCAAATGTATGGCAAGTCAGCGATTTTCCACGTGTTGCAGTACAAGTGGAAACACAGACTCCTTGGCAATGCTAAACTTGTCAAAATCAAATCTGAAACTTATTTTTCTATTTGACACCTCTCTGGGTTTTACACAGAAACTGGAGGGAAAAATACTTATGGAAAAAGGGTGAGTGCAAAGTGATAAAAGGTGTAAAGCAGAGCCAGGGGAATCCCTCTGTACAAACCAGCCTTCCCCTGTTATGTCTCTGAGAACAAGGCCACTGCTCATGTCATGCCCTTACTTTTGTGTTGCCCCTGAAAATAAGAAATTTATTTCTAGAAAACTAGAAAAGAGGATACTGAGATAAAGACTCTCTAGCTAATTACTGGTCTCTCCATCTAGAGTAAGTTTAAATAAACTAAAATCCCATCCAGTTAAAGAGGTTCTAAACCACAATCCAGTTTATTTGTATTACTATCTCCAAGAAAGCTACTGGTTTAATCAGGTCAACATTTTGCACTTGCATTGGGAGTGTGGCTGGGTGAGGGAAGTAATTCTATATTTGAGTAGTGGCAAGGCAAAGCCCACAGGACGTGCTGGGACAGTGGCCTGTTCAGGGTGACATCCAGAAAGTGCCAGGGCCCTGTCACCCTGCTGGTGCCCTGTACAAAGGGATGTGTGAATTCCAGCAGATCTGGTTTCAGCTTCACTCCATATTTATACTCCTGGTGCTCATCTGTTCCACCAAGAAAAGATCATCTGAAAAATGTGATCCCTCTTAACAGGAGCTAAAAGGCTCATTCAGCTCATCAAGCAAAGCAGGCAGAAAGCTCCTGGCAGGAGCAACAGCTGTATGCCTGACCTTTACCCATTCCCCCTTTTCTCTCCCTGCACTCAGGACCAGGCTCAGGCATTCCTGGGAGCCATGGATTTGGAAATACAGGGCTATTTTTATTCACTGTGTGGTTTCTCAGCATAGAGGTCTGTAGGAATATTTCCTTTCACGTCAATCCCTTTAAGCATTTTACAGAGCATGGTCTGTTCTGGCAAGTCAGTAAATTTGAATTTGTGTTTTGAAGTTTCATCGTGACTCGGAATATAGCATGCAGAAGGCAGCCAGCAGGGCTGGGAATAAAGCAAATGCAGGCTGTGTGTCCTGCTAAAGCTATTACCAGAGTATTTTACATTTTCCCTGCACCCAAATTAAACCCTTTATACAAGCAAAGTAATCCAAAACCATCTGGCACTAGAATTTGGGATTTCATAATGCTTTTTAATGCAAACCATGTGAGCAGGATGTGCAAAATGTCTGTGTCAGTGGGTTGAACTAATACACATAAAGAAGATGAACTTTGCCATAGTTTTGTCCCATTTTCATGTGTCCAGTCAATACCTTGTCCCGCTGCTGCTTAGAAGGGATAACTTCTGCACTACCAACTGTCCTTGCCTGACACTGGTCACTTCACTGCTCCTGAACACAGAGGAAAAACCGGGCTCAGAGAGGAGGAGTCTGAACTAGGAAGCCAGATGTGCAACTCCAGCATAAAGCTGAATAGCCACATGAGGTTTTTTCATTTTGTTACTGAATGACAGTAAGAATTTTCTTATTATGGATCATCAAAGGCCTATTTGGCCCTCAGTATGGAAGAGAAGGTTCCTCCTTTGCCTAGTTGTTCTCCTGAAGTGCCTTCCCACCCTACACTGCAGTTTAATAAGCAATGGGAATGTGTGACAAAGAGAACTCAGGATCACTTGGAATTCAGGGTCCCTCTCTCCTCTCGGGGCTGAATCCTACAATGAGTCACCACTGGGTGATCAGGCAAACACTGGTTCTGTGTAATGGGCCCAGTGTTTTCAGAAAGAGCACATTGCACCCAAAGTGACTGTTTACATATTTAACAACCATAAACTCTGTCTTTCCTGACCCTGCCTCTCCAAAATATGCTGGGAGGTTTTGCTGTACGCACTTTATCATTCCAGATTCCTTGAGGTCCCAGCCAGTTAGGTGTGAATTCTTTATTTTTCTCTACACATCTTCTCTGAGGGCATTACCAGAAGTCCCCTACACTCCTCATACTGGTCTCAGGGGCACCAACAGGCCCTGCTGGCCCTGACCAGCCTCTCCTGGTTCCTCCACCTCAGTCTCTGCCTGTGGCTCCAGGAGCTCCACTGAAGTCCTGCAGGAAGACCTGGGCTGGGGCACATTGATCCTGACCCCTGGATTCACGTGGGATCTGTCTCTTTACCAATCACTGAGCTCTCAGGAGACCTGATCCTGGCCCTGATGTGTGGGCTGACCTGCTGGCCCTGTCTTATCACTGTGAGTTTGTGGGATGCTCCAGAGTTGTGGTTAACCCAGGCTGGTCACCATGGGACTGGAACCGGTTATGTTACTGGGCTTAGCTTCTGCCTCCCTACCCCTGGCAAGGGATACAGCCTTTCATCCCTCAAAGTTTAGAAAATCCCAGATTTGGTGACAAGAGAACTGGAGACTTGGAAAAAATCTCCAGCAATAATGATCTCAGAATGTTATTATTCCAGCAACCCTGTTGCAAACCAGAAGTACTTTCTCCTGTATTATTTTGTTAGCCCCATCCTCTCCTTGAGAGCTGCTTCCTGTGCCATCACCTTTGTCTTTTCCCCAATACCTTTTTATGGATGACCTGAGATGCAAACCCCAGACCTAGGGGCACAGGAGCACTTCCCCCCCAACACTGCACAAGTGTTATGTGGTGCTTTTCTTCTTCCCTTCCCATGTCCTGGATGCCTCTGCCTCTGGATAAACTTTATTACATTCCTCAGCCACTCCTCAGTCTAGAGCACTCTGCCCTCATGGAAGAGGTGGAGTGTAACAAGGAAGGATTTATGCATCTCTAATGAGAAGGAATTGAGAGATGCCAGATTCCATCTTGCACTTGGAAATGCATACAATATGGAATGGGCAAATCATACAATCCCAGAATGGTTTGGGGAAGGGACCTTAAAACCCATCCAGTTCCACCCCCTGCCCTGGGCAGGGACACCTCCCACTATCCCAGGTTGCTCCTACCTGGCCTTGGACACTCCCAGGGATGGGGCAGCCACAGCTTCTCTGGGCACCCTGTGCCAGGGCCTGCCCACCCTCCCAGCAAACAGTCCCTTCCCATCCTTGCTCTCTGGCAGTGGGAATTAATTTTCCCTTGTCTTGTCACAGGGTGCCCAGAGAAGCTGTGGCTGCCCCATCCCTGGCAGTGCCCAAGGCCAGATTGGGGCACCCTGGGACAGTGGAAGGTGACCCTGCCAAGGGCAGAGAATTGGGCTGGATGGGCTTCCAACCCAAACCAGTCTGTGATTCTGGGATTCTATACCAGTAGTTTAGTACATTATTACTAATATAGTGATTTTTCTAGTAATGTTTACCGTTGGTTTAAATAGTTACTTTATTCCAAAATGATAAATTCTGTTTTTCGAATTAACAACTTCAGTATTTTGCAATTCTCTTTTTATAAAGCAGTGATTATATGTCCCGGAGCACGAAAATAAAGGGCTCTTTACTGTCCCTGCTGCCAGGCCGTGGCTCCGGGCGCCCGAATTAATCCCTTTTAGGGCTTTCTTGTGCGCTCCCTGGGAATCCCCATGTCCGCCACGAGAGGGAGGACGAGACGTGTGGTACGTGGGCATTGCCAGTTTACAGGAAAGTTACACTGGTTTACGTTGAGATTCTATTTTTAATCAATTCAACTAAAATCGGTGCAAGATGCTGGCTGACATTTGTAGGCGAGCCTAAGACTAGCCTATTTATAAAGAGATTCCAAGTTGACATAAACTAAAGAGTCTTTACAGAAGTGCTTGTGTCACTATAAATGAGTAGCTTGAAACCCGTGTGGACGATTAACCGGGGGTGTTTGTGTTTGCGCTGCAGGGACAGCGAGCCCCGTCTGTGGTGGCACCTCGGCCCCGGCAGGAGCCTCCGTTCGCCCCCGGGAGCGGCCGCTGGCTGCGCTGGAACGCCCGGCCACGAGAGAGCGGAGCGAGCCCGGGGACGGCCCGAGGGAACAGCCCGGGCCCGAGGGAACCTGGGCACCGAAATCTTCGTGGGCCCAGGAAAGGACGGCGAGGGGCGAGTGCCGGGGGCTGTGCTCCGCTGCCCTGGAGGAAAACGCTGCACCGTGCAGCATCCAGAGCTTGCCTGTCCGCCTTCCCCAGCGCCTGCCGAGCGGGACGGGACATGACAGCTGTGTCCTGCCCACACTTGAGGAAAGAACTCCCATCCCTTCCAACCGGCTGTGGGACAAAAGTCTGGCTCCCAGCTCCGTTTGGTACATGACAGTTGATTCGGGCAGTTCAGAGGACACTCAACTCAGTACAGTCCTAAAGATAAGGTTTACCCAGGGAGCCTGTTTGGTTTTGTTTGTGCTTGGATAAATAGCTTGGACATACCTATTGCTGAGGTGAACTTTTCTGGGCAAAAATAGAGTATAGATACTTTGTGGGAAGGAAACAAGTCCTGTTGAGTTAAAGATGGCTTTCTTGGGTTTTTTAAAGGCAGATGGGGATTATCACAGTATTAACAAGGTTGGAAGAGACCTTTGGGACCATTGAGTCCAACCTATAACCCAACACCAACCCATCATCTAAACCATGACCATTATTTTTATATGTGAAATAAAGCTGGGCTCCCATTCCCTGGAGGACATACCTCTTCCTTCATATATTTCATCCTTCTTCCTCTGCCCCCAAGCACAGGGATCTTAACTACTCCTGAAAGGAGAGGATGTGACTGTACTGTTCATTAAATGATTGACACAAAGACAGCTGTGACTGCTCCTTACAGGAGCAAACACTGGACCAAGATACAGCAGGTAACATACAGCCCCAACTGCAAAGAACTCAAGGTGAAGTTACTTGTTCAAATCTGTAGGAAAATAACTGTTGATACATCTGTCAAAACCAGTAACTTCTATATAAAATTCTCATTCCAAACAAGTAATTTTAAGAGATACTAATGTATTTAATATTAATAATATTCCCATCACAGCACTGAAGTTTAGGTGGTGGACAAACTATATTATTGTTGAAATAAGATGCCATCGGCCTCTTCAATTCCATGTTAAAACTGGATTCTGCTTTCCCAAATGCAAGGATCAATACTTAGACAAAACAGCAGAATTGTTTTGGAACAGTCAGAGCTTTCCTGGAAACACAATCACTCAGCTGCCTGCACTTGGAATGTTTGAAGAATAAAGACAGATACATCAAAACCCTTCATTAAATTGATAGGACTGGCCAAGGAATACCTGACTGCTCTTTCAAAGATTTTTGCACAAAAGCACCTCCACCTTGGAAAAAAAGCCCATAGCCTGGGTGTCTCAGAGGCAGATCATGGGCCATCAAACTTGAAATGCTCTAATTTAGCTTAGAATAGGAATGAAATACTCTGGTTTATCTTCAAAAGCAAACTGTGCACTGTATTCATCATCAGCTTCACAGAAAGTCCCTTTTGAAGAACAGACTCCTCACCTGTATTTGATTGTTTCTATTTGAATCTTTTGCATTAATTTTAGTTGTTGATTCCTCTTCACCCAGACAATCTCTTTCCACCATTCAGTGAATGCAGTGACACACCTGAAGACAAGGGAGAAAAGATGTTCTAGCGCTTGGCTACTGGAGAACTTTGCTTTTAAAGCACAATTTGTAGCCATTTCTGGAAGCTCTCTGCGGAAAAGTGCCCTCAGGATTAGTTTCAATGATGGTGCTGAGGTGTTGCAGATTTACTTGCTCAGATACAGGGTTTGGAGTGGTTCAGTTCTGAAAGGTCTGGATCTGTACCACATCGTCTGAGCATTCTTCCCATCCCCTGCTCCTCTCGGTTAAGATCACCATGTTCCTCCCTTTCATGCACTTCCTCCTAGGCTTTGTAATCTGCATTGCCCCAAGGAAATGCAGCTGTCATGATGGTTCACAGATCAAAATGCAGCCTTTAATGTAGCCAAGGCTTGATCCATTAACTACTTTGAAGATTATGACCAAAGCCTTAAACTGGCATCTGAAATATGAAACTTCAGCAGGAGTTAATGAGACCCAGGAAAGCTGCTCTTGTATCCCACAAAGTGCCATTAGAGAGAGACAGGAGTGAGTAGAGGGGCAAAGCAGAGCCTGACACACTCTAAAGTGAGGTTAAAATGAATAATTTTAACAGTAATAAGGGGAGTTTTGGCTACAATATTAAACAGACATAGAAGGTAGGGGAGTCTGAAGACAAGAGTGACGTGGCTGTGCTCAGATTCCCAGGAATCAGCAGCATTCCCCATGATCAGGAGTTACTCTGAGCAATGCAAAATACAGAGAGAAGTTGTCCTGGAAGCCAAAGGATGGATGGTGTTATTCCCAGGATGCACAGGGGCCACTTGACAGAGGGAGACCCTGGTGATGTGAGTGGTGATTATCCCCGTGGGTCACATCAGCTGAGAGCAAATGGAGGAAAGTAACCCAGACTGAAAAGGGATGTAGCAGTGACAATCATGTCTGGAGATCTGCAAGTTTCTTTTTGAGTAAAATAAAGAACTTCAGTACTTAAAACTGCTGTTAAAAAGTTGCACCCATTGTTGACAGCACAGCACTAAAGTGCCAAGGGTGGACTTACAGTTTTACTGAGCTGCAGGAGCAAATGTGCAAGAAGGAACCACTCACAGTGTCAATTAAACAGGATTCATTTCACATCAGAATAAAGACGGTTGCTAAGGTTAAGGATCAACTAGAAATAGTCCAATAAGTTTCCACTGAATCAACATTTTCTGATGAAAAACTGTCCTGGCTGGAGAAGTTTCAGCGTGCTTGAATTGTTACACTGAGACTACCGGTTATCACTTCTTCTTTCTAGAAACACCAAATGCTCAGGATTGCTGGATTTTGAGGTTTAGGATCATTCTAAATGTGATTGTGCTGTGACTCAATGGAATGGACCAAATGGCAGAAAGTGTTTAATTGACAAAACCTGGAGATTTAGGTATTAGAATTATCCCGTATCAGGATTCAAAAAATAATGGATTTGAGGTGGCAGGTGATGATCCAATAAGCAATTTTTTTGCGATAGGAAGAGCAATGGACCTGAAATCTGAGGAATTTCTTTGTACTTCTATGTCGTAATGTGGACAACACTATAGATTAACTCAGCCCCTCAGTTACAGGGAGTGAACTAATCCCAGCAGAGTTAGTTCACAGCAGGTTGTTAGTGCCGGAACAATTACATCATATTCAGGCACTCTGTAACCTTCTGTGGAGGGGACAGCTCACAGATGGCTTCCAAGAAATGAAGCTCTAATTTAGAATTAGATGTTAACTGCTTGCTCAGTGCTTTTGTTTTGAGCAGGTATTTATTTGGTCTCGTTGTTTGGCAGCTCTGTCAGTGTTCACTTCTCTGGGAAGCAAAATGTGAAATGCAGCTCTTTGTTTTTGTTTGACTTCTTTACACTGGCTGAGGTTTAGGTAAAAGCTGGAAATCTTTGTGCTTGTTTCCCAGGCCTTGGCCCACAGTCCATTACAAACACACATCCTTTGGGTTGGGGGCTCCACAGCTCCATGAGCACAATTGGGACAAAGTCTTTGAACAGCATCAGTGTTGTCCCATGGCAGTGGCTCAGGCGTGGTACAGGCTCACACACCCCAGGAACATCCCCAGATGTGCAGTGCTCCATCCACATGTCCAGCTGTGCTAATTCCTAATGAACTGCAGCACTTCTCAGCCCCACAAACCCAGATACCCTTTGTGGTTTATGGACTGCAAGCACTTGGCTGCAGGAGCTTCCATATGTTCTTTATATCCCTGTAGTTGGAATTTTTCAGCCCAGAGCCCTGACATAGCAGCTCCAGCACTGCCTTAGCACCAGTGAACTCAGCACTGAGATGAGGATTAGTTTGCTTTTGTTAAGCCACAAGTCTGGGTGTGCACAGCAGGTTTCTACATACAAGCTGTGGACACTTGAACTAACATTTCAGATTATTACTGATGTGCATAGGAAAGGAAATATGGCAACAATGAGAATATGATGCAAGATCCCAGACTGACTTGTTCTATCTTTGATAGAAATTAAAGCCTGCTTCAGACTTTCCAAGGGAGAAAAACTTGGAATCTGTTCATCAGGGAGTAAGAGAAACATCTATGAAAATAGTCTTGGGAGAAATTTGAGTGTAATGGGTGGTACTGATGTATCAGCACAACACCTTATTTCTGTTGTTGGACAAGAAACCAGAACATTTGCCTTTATTACAGCTTTGCAATTAGCAGAAGGCAATGTGTTATTAGCTGTGCAGCCCCATAAAAGCCATCTGCACTTGCACAGATGTGTGTTTCACTAAAAAAATCTCAAGTTTATCCCTGTTGAATCCTTGTGATTGGAAGGTCTTTTTCAGTTACTATTTCTGATTTCTAATGATGATATTAAAATTATTCATTCACTGCCCTGCACTTTACCACAGACAGGCTTCAAACCTTTACTGCACAACAAAGAATAATATGAAGCTCTTACCCCCATTCCATGTAAATGCAAGTGGACCAGTGCCCTCAAATGAATCACTTGTTAAAGACATTTGGTGTAACATAAGAAGAGAGTGTTGGTAGTTACCACTGTCATTGAGTTCAGACCCCACAACCTGTTCAGAGAGGCTCTCTCTGTTTCCTTAGGATACTCCACGAGTCACACCTGGCTGTGTATTCTCATGGAAGCTCTTTCAAGAGCAGATATAAAATCCTTAGCCAAAAAAATATTTCCATTGAAATTCTAGGGCTAAACTAGTACAAAAACTAGTACAGTTTTCCAAGCTGTGCCCAGCTGCAGGTGCTGCCTTCATGCCCCATACAGGAAAAGCACCCAAGTTCCCTGCCCAGCTGATGCAGACTGGCTCAAGTCTGCACTGCACACCTCTGGGTCCTGAGATTACTGTGACTGTTGGTTCATTTTTTTCCTCAGCTGGAAATACATAAAATAATAGTTGGCTGTGTGGCAGCCTCCCACAGTCATGTCTTTGGAGGATGACACCAAAGCTATAGGTCTGCCTTTGGTCATCTGAAGATGTAAGAATTACTAGGGCAGTATTAGAGCAAACTTGGTACAGTTCATGCCCTTCTCTGAAGATTGAAAATGTCTCCTGGTTTCCTTTCAGTGCTGGAGGGAACCTGCCAGGGACCCTGGAATGGAACAGTGGTTGAGCCAGATTGAATTGGTACATTCACATCTTTATATCATTCTATACTTTATCCATTGGCTGAAGCTTCATACACAACCTCAGCAAACTTGGGCAGTAGCCTCTGAAAATGCAGGGTTGGTACTCAGTTTAAACTCTTGTTTCTATTGTTTGTAGCTTCAATAAATACATTCCTTTTGGGTCAAAGCTCTCCATGCTTAGTTCTAGATCAAAGGCCAACTTTCATGTTTGAAAGACCAAGTTAAATGAGTTTTCAACTGTGAATTATTCAAAAGTGGGAGTAGAAAGGAAAGAGACTTTAATGTTGTGATAAAAAATGTTGCCCTCTGGTTACCAAAAACTCCTAATCAACTCCAGCCATCTGTTCAAAGTCTGTTTGGACTGAGAGGAACCAGCTCTCAGTGGCTCTTGATTCACCCAGACTGGCTGAGGATGCTTTGGGAGACTTTCTCTTTAGACATGGGTCAGCTCTGATGGGGTTGGTGCAAACGAGGCACAGAGACCTGGGGGTTGGATTTCACGAGGTCAGCACCCCTGCACTGAGCTCGGCTGCACAAAAGAGAACATTTGGATGTATAAAACCAAACAGCTCCTTCCTCAAGATGGTGCAAAAGCTCTCCCATCTGAGCATCTCCACACAAGGGGGTATGGCAGAAATAGCAACGACCCCAAACCAAGTAGCTGAGAATGCAAACCCCAGTGCATTTCCAGAGGCCACACCGCTCTACCTTGGCTCTGCCTGTGCATTTCCCCCTGCAAGGCAAACCTCGGCTGGTATTTCTCTTTGCTCTTTGCATACACCATAAAGTATACAGGATATAAAACCTGGAAGATCCAGAGATGCAGGACACCTCCCACCTAAAGTGTTTTCTGATTTAATACTGCACTAGAATTAGCATTTCGCTCTGGTTTGGGACCTGCCCCCAGTACTTTGCAGTGCCTCTTTCCCCAATGAATGACCCTCTGTCCCTGCTGGATACTTGGCTGGAGACACAGAACTCCCCCAAATTGCCAGGGATGCTGGGCCTGAGTCAGCAGATGCCTTTGGCCGTGTCAAACAGACTGGTGAAGAGCAGAAAAACACGCAAAGCAGATCAGCACGTTTCCATATCTGCAAGAGCCCGGTTACCTTTATATAAAAAGCCTCAGGGGTAGGTGTCATCTGGAATTTAGACCCAGAGTGAAATAGCCCAAGCCGTGTAGGCAATGGAATGAGTCATGGCTAATGACTTTGGGGAAGCTGCTGTAACCAGGGCAGAGGGAAGCCGTGCTCAGGGAGCTGTGCCTTTAAAGGAGCTGACATTCACTTCACCTCCCTGGAATGCAGTGTCAGATAACCCCAGCTCTGCCGAACAATACACGCAGGGCTGACAGACTTCAGAGCTTTGCATTAGGCATTTTCCAAGGACTTTTGCACAGGTACACGCAGAGTGACAGACAGCAACGGTAACTGCCCTCAGCAATGGACAGTAAACACACTGGGAGCAGGTGACAGGCTGGGGAAGGAGCATTGCTGACCTTGGACGTGACTCTCTCTGTGACTTTGTGGAGCACAGCTCCAGTCTGCCTGTCTTTGGTTCATTTGATAAACAAGTTTTTCCTTGGGCTGCCAAGTCTGCCTGTTCCTCAGAGAGGCTGCAGCCCAGCAGGGTTTTCTCCTGACTCATCCTTCATAGACAGCGCTTGGAGACGTGTCAGTGAAACTCATTGAACCCGTGACAGAAACTATCAGCCCTTTTCTTGTTAGAAAGTTACCACCACGTGCTGCTGTCTCCTGGGTACCCTCCTTCTGTCTGAGCACCTTCAGGAATGGCTCGGGGTGACTTAAGTCCTGCAAAGAGACCCGAAGTGTCCCCATAAGACCAGGTCTTACAGTTCTAGTCCCCAATAGAAATACCAGGCTGGCACTACCATGCAATAATCTGAACATTAAACACATCAGATCTCATATCACAACTTGCTTTTCTGCTCTGTTCTTTGAGCTTAGAGAAATCTCATTTTATGTAGTATTTATTCCAGCATTTTCCAGGATCTTCTATTTTTTTGTAGAATAAATAGCAAATGACCACAAAACGTTCAGGCTGTTGCTCATCTGAACTCAAAAGCTGCAAAAGGTTCCTTTTCTTATCTGTGCACTACCCTTGCAGTGGCTGCACAACCTACCTGTCCCACCACTGGCTTCACTTCCCAGCTCCTGGTGTCCTTAAGGGAAGCACTGAGCAGGACACTGAGCCTCCCTAGAGTCACACTACAAAACTAAAGGGTCTGTGGCTTTGTGTCAAATTCTCTGGCTCTGAATCTGTGCAAGAAGCACCATGTGAGAGGTCAGGCATGTCCCTGGTTGTCCTGTGGTGCAACCAAAGTCTGTCTGTGGATGTATATGGTATATAGTGATATATGTGGTATATATATGAATATATGATTCCAATAAAGCTTTTATTGCTACTAAGTATTAAATTCTGAGATCTGCAGTTTAACTGCTATTTAATTTTGACTGGAGTTTCCTTCAAACTGCTCCACAAAGGAAACTTATTGCTTTTGTGTTCAGCCTGGGGGGAGCCCCATCAGGAGCCAGCCCCCACTAGGGGAGAAACTCAAGCACTTGCTCCCAGTGATAACAGGAGATGGAGCCCAGGGACTCCTCCCACCCTGCCACATGAAACAACTGCACATCAAGGATCCAGTTTCAACCACGAGCCTTATCAGCACCAAGGAGTGTCTTTGTTCTCATCTTGGCTCTTGACTTGTATCGTGAAGGCAAATATGCTTTAGAGCGGCTTTCCCTGTGTCTGTGGCCTGGGATAAGGAAGAATAAACAGCTGGGAAAGTCTAAAGACCTTGTTCCAACCGTGTCAGTTGGAATCCTGGCCTGATCTAAGCATCCTGAACAGCATTGTCTTTACTGAAACTACTGCTTACTTGAAAGGACCCCTAACAGTAACATTTACATCTGCCAAATACACAGAGCAAATACTCAAAGTCCCAATTATCTGTGTGTCCTTCCTGCTGCCCCGTGTGCTTGGCATGGGAAGTTGGCCATGGTGATTGTGTAACATCCAATACTGTGTTATTTCATTAGGTTGTTAGTGCCATCACAGAGAATTCATCCATGGTCAGGTGATGGGAGAGAGACTAAAATCCAGAACTCTCTCCCACAAAACCTCATCGTAACTCAAGTGTAACTGTTGCCTCTGGGATCCCATCCCTGGTTTTGCCTCTGCTGAATTGCTCTTGGGGCAGTTTGTGGAGCTCAACAGTTTGGAGCTTCCTGCTGCACTCAGGAGTGAACTCCTGACACCCAAAACGAGCAGAATCATCAGAATTATTCTGGTTATCAGTTTTATCAGGTTAAAAAAAATAGAAATGAAAGAGTTCTTTTTCTCCACTATGATATTCCTTCTGCATTGTCTCAGGCTATTGCTTTCAGACTCAGCCCTGTCCCAGATGTACAAAAAAAAATCTAGTTTTGTATTTAGCAATATGGTGTGATTGTCCTATTCTAAGAAAGAGAGAGGCTACTTCTAAGTGATGCAATAGTCATATGGGAGTTCACTCCCCTGCTCAGATTTGGTTCCTGGTTTGCAGTGTCGCCATATAAACAATATATATTACATGGAGATTTCAAGGGCACTGAGAGCCTGTGTGAGAAAGGCAAACAAAATGTTAACTGTTGCATCATCTCAGAATATCAGAGTGACCGGTACAGCAATTTCTCTAAGAAATCTAGGAATTTTTAATGTTATTTTGCTTTTAATTCTGTTGAGTATTAACCAACAAGAATGAGGGCATAACGTTTGCAGTTAAATCAGAAGAGATGTAAAAAGAGACCAGACAGTGCAGCCTACTTTGATTCTGAAGACCCTCCAAAACTTCTTTAAGCACTGTAATAAATAATCTAAAGTTACTTTATTTGGCATATTTGCTCATTTTAGTAGTGACATGCTTAACTGCAGCCAGGATTATTATTTGCTCCAGACGTCCAGGCATCTGCTGCTCTGCCCTGCCCCACTCTTATACCTGCACTTGCCTCCTTCAGGCTTCTGATCTGCATAAACAGCCATAAATCACACCCCAAAATAGAGAAACCAAGTAAAAACACTGTAACAACACCCAAGAAGCAAGTCCAAGTCAGTAACAGAGTGATATTGGTAGGAACTTGAGCTCCTGGAAAATATTCTTTTGTATATATAATACTTTTTCATCACTGAGCTAATTAAGATAATTTCCCTGCATACAAAGAAATGAGGTCAAAGGTAGTAGACAATAAATGTTATATGAATGAATGTTCAGTCTATTGATGTGTTCAGATCATGATCCATAAGAAATGAGGGGACACTTGCTTCCCTTTATGAAGGAAATCCTTAGGCAAGTAGATAAACATTTTGGCTGATGGCATAAAGGACAGGCACATTGTCAGCTGTGATCTGGAAATGCATTTAAAAATGTGTCAGTGAAAACCATGTCTTGAGCAAAACAGCTCAGGGAGATGGACCTGGTTAACATTTGAGAGACAAGTAATTTTTCTCTCCCAGTGAAACAAGAGAGGAGATCCCAGCCTTCACAGTAAAATCCTCACATTGAAGGAATTAATGTAAAATGGTTTGGCTCTGCTCATCCTGGCCCACTCTGAACTCAAAAAAAGGGAGACAAGATCTTCCAGAAAGGAACTTAAACAAAAAAAAGAGAGTCCACTTGTTTCTTTAGAGATCCCAAATGTAGATACTCTAAGTCAGACTGCGTGAGTGCCGTCATCTCCTCTCAAAAACATAATGAAAATTGCTGTCTTTGAATGTGAACTTGATTTATCTATGCCTTCCACAATTCTCTCAATCTTATTGGGTTTAAAACCTGCCTTCTCCCCAAAACAGATTCTTAGATTAATGGTTTTTACCATGTCCAAGAAAGAGAAAGAATAATTCAACAAAGCAAAGAGCAACGTGCCTGCAAGGAGCACGTCAGGGTAGGGAGGAAACAATCTTTCTTTAGAGATTAGTTGTAAAAAACCTGTTTATTAGTGGCAGTTACAGAGCACACAGATTAGGGCTTGAATAAAATAGCCTTGCATGTGAGAATACAAGAGAAGGATTTGTGTTTACCCTAATGCATAGGACTCACTGGCTGCTTTACAAATATTTACATGCCAAGAGCTTAAGGCTTCTTGTGTGTCCTGCACTCAGGGACTCCCTCGTCCATATTTCTTGGTGACAGAAATGCAAAAGTGGATGAATTATATCCAGAAGTGGTAACTCAGTCCTCACTGCTCACTCAGCTAAGCAGCACCCTGTTTTCTCTCTGTAACTGCCTTAGGCTGCCCTGTAGGCTTCCCAAAATATCTGGCTGCATTCCCTGCACCAGCCATCCCAGAAAAAGCACTGCCATGCACATGCAAAGCTGTATAAAGACACAGCCCACACTTAAAATCACTTTTACTAAAGGAATATATTAAATAGGTGGTAATATTTACCCCAAAATCATACTTTGGGACTCGACATTATACTGTGGCCATGCATGCTTTCTCATGGAATGCCCTTCCCAGGCAAGGCAGAGCCCCACTGGCAGAGCCCAGTGTCCCAAACTTTCTGTCCTGCTGGTCACATCTGCTTGGGAGTGAGTCCAGAGGAGGCCCAAGATGATCAGAGGGAAGGAGCAGCTCTGCTGTGAGAACTGGGATTGTTCAGCCTGGAGAGGAGAAGCTTTGGGATGACCTTTGACTCAGCACTAAACCAGGACCTGAAGCACTTTCGAGGAGGTGTCTCAGGCTGCCAAGCAGCAGCAGGCAGAAAGGGAAGGCTTTGGGTCACTTAGGAAAAATCTGGATGAGAAGAACAATTCTATGGAAAAGTTGCATCAGTATGGGAGACTGGGAAGTTTCCCACTTCTGCTATGCTTGAGGTGATGAGACACTGCAGCTGTGATATTCAGGGCTAAATGATATCAGTTTTCTTGTTCTTTTTAAGAGTTTGCTAACTGGGACAATGAAAACAAAGGGTTAACCAGGAATCAGGACCGAGGAGAATCAAGAGGAAAAGTGATTCAAAGAGTACCTGAAAACTGAGAGGGTGAGGATATAGGAGATTACACAGGGGTGTTTTTACAGTCTCTTCCCAGTTCATGCTCAGCAGAGCAGTGAGGGCAGAGCACTTCCTGCCTCTGTGTGAGGTGTCCCCACATACAGCTGGCAGAAGTATTCCACTTAGGTGAGTAAATATGAAATACCAAATGCCATCTCTGCCAGGGAAACCTGCTCATGGGGCAGACATAATTTGCCTAAACCAGTTTTGAATATACCAGGAATAAAAAAACCCCTCATAACCTTCTTTATGCAGTGGAGAAAACTGACTGATAACGTTGCTCAGGATTTCTGCTTTACTTTGCAGTTGTTACTTAGGAAGAGACAGAGCAGCTGCCTTGTAAAAAACTCACTTTCAAGCACTTTCACATGGTATATATTCAATGTCTTGGCAGTCCAGTTCCTGTTCCCTCCAAGTGGAGCTCCACTGGTGTCTGTTGTTCCATGGCAAGACCAATGCTTTCTGTTTGCCTTGCTTTACAGTCTTTCCTGGCAACAAACAATGAATGCTGCCAAAACACAAACACCAAGGTGCAGTGTGAGGGCAGGAGCTGAGCATTTCCCACCCAGCCACATGAACTTTATTCCCTGGAGGAGCTGTGGAGCTGCACTGGGATGGGCAGGCTGAACCCTCTCTTGTAGTCTGGACTCTGCTGCTGACTCATCAGGTCACCTTTGGGAAACAACTGCCTCCATACACTTGGGTTTTAATTCCTTGGAGTGGCCACACTTTGTGGTAGACGCTTGTTACTACAGTTACAGATCCTGGAATAGCTGGGATGGATGATTTCTGAATCAGGTCAATTGGCAAGCCTCCGTTTTGTTCTCTGTTACAGGGCCAGAAGTGACAGAAAACTAAAAAGTAAGTTGAAGCAAGGCAGTTAAATCAGTTGCCCAGTGTGGAAGAGTTAAGGTAAAAACCTGAGAGCTGCTCACCAAAGGCTGGGTGGAGGATGTGGCCCATATTTATCCTAAAGAGAACAGGGAGTTGCAGTTCTGCGTGTGTCAAACCTTGGAAAATGTGACCTGGGAGATCACTGTCAGCAGTGCCCTGCTGCCAAGCAGCCTATTCTTATTTATCCTCTGAAGTCACCCTTGCTGCCAGAAGCCCTTTTTGCAGGCAGTCTGCTCTGTGCCTGCCTGGCTGCCACTGGGTCCTAGAGAATGAAACACCTCTGGCTTTTTGCAAAGCCCTGATCCTGCTTTTGGAAGTCAGCTCCCACAAATCGGCTGCAGGACAGACCTAATCGCATCTTGGATTTCTACAGAGCCTCCCCAGCTGTTCTTCACGTTGTGATGAACTCTTCTCGCCTCCTTTCCCAAGCCCTGCCACGGGATAAATAGAGGCTGCAGGCCCCGGTTGTGCCCGGTGCCAAGGTTTGTGCTCTGGGCAGCGTGCTGATCGTGGCTGCAATTCCTGCCTGGCAGGCACTTGGGATCCAGTTACATTTGCTGGCGTCAGGCAGGCTCTGCAGACCACTGTGAAATACTGAGTCTAAAAATAAAAGAATGAAAAAGCACAAACCCGAAGAGAGCGGGATATTAAAATTCCAGGAAAAGTGGAGGGAAGTTTGGAAGGGGCACACCAGCAGTCCCGGGGGAAAACACTGACATATTGGGGGAGTTTAAATTAAGCCCCTGGGTTTGCCTTTTTTAGCTCTGTCACACATGTGACACTGCAGAGCTCAGCCCGTGGGTCCAGGTATTTCTGCTCACACAAAGAATGCATTGGAGCCTTTTGGAAAGGCAAACCATTCCCACTGTCTGCTCCTGCCTGTGCTCTCCCGACGGACTGTTAACCCCAGGTGCTCTTGGTTTGGTGTTCCCAACCCTTTGGATTTCTCCTCTGGACCAAACCCCCTGCAGATGGTGCTGGCTGGGAGTGGGAAAAGGTTCCAGTCTCTGGTGAGTCCCGGGGGCATGGGATGGGGAATGGGATTTTCACAGCTTTTGCAGCACTTTTAATTGTACTGAGACATATAGAAGATTAATGGACCTGTGAATCCAGGCTAAAGGGTCAGAGTTAAATACTTCAAAAGGTTAAATTAATTAGCCCGAGATCAGATAGAAAAGCCCCAGTGCTCTTTCTAAGAGAGGTTTTATGACTCTCCTATAAAGAATTTGGTGGAAATGTCTTCATTTTCTGAGGAAAAAAATCTAATAATCTTTGAAATTGTTTTTTTCTATTTAAATATTAAACCAGCACAAGGATTAATTTTTACCAAGTTGCATTTTGAAGTGCAGAACTTGTGTCTGCCCTTTCCTGAGCAGCACAGTTCCATTTCAGGGCTTCAGACTGCCCGTGTTTGACTTGTTTGTAAAAAGTCTGTCTAGATTTAATCGAAGCCTATTTGCAGGAGACTTTCTTTCTGCCTCCTTTTTGATGCTTTGAAATGAAACCCACGAGGGCTGTGAAAGCCAGGTTTAAAAGTAGCTGCGTGTTTGCATAACAATGTATTATATACACACAGCGCTGGAGCTCCATGGCTACCCCTAATTGCAGCGATAGTGTATCTGCTCGGGGAGCTCCTTGGAGCTCTGCATGTAGGTCAGGAGTTTCCAAAGGAGCATTTGGTTGCATTTTCCGAGTACGCCACGGTTCAGGGTTTGTGAGCACTGGGAAGAGGGGAGAGCTCAGCCCGGAGCACGTGGAGCAGCCCCGTTCCTCAGGGATTGCAGTGAGGTTGGTGCAGAGGATGAAGAACTAAGACTCAGCACCTTGGCCTGGGGTGTTGTGCGGTTTTTAGATCTGCTTTCATTCTTGCTCTTAAGAACAGTAGCTCACGCTGTGCTTTCTAAAGAAACCTTGGAAGGGAGCTCCTGCCAGCACGAAGTGGATGTTTAAAACTGCACAGGGGCTTTTGTTGGGGTTCCCCCTCGGGACTTTAGGAAAAGACCCCTCTGTTGTCCCAGCTGTGTGACCCTGGAAGTGTTTCACATGCAGCATTTTATACAATTTAGTAGTATAGCTAAAATCAAATGTTAAAATTATGGAATCCCAGAATCTGCTGAGTGGGAAGGGACCCCCAAGGACCATCCATCCAACCCCTGGCCCTGCACAGGCCCATCCCCAAGAGTCCCCCCCTGTCCCCAGAGGATCATCCCACCCCTCCTGCAGCTCTGGCAGCCTTGGGGCTGTGCCCACTGCCCTGGGGAGCCTGGGCAGTGCCCAACCCCCCTCTGGGCAAAGGAGAGCCTTGGCCTGAGATCCCCCCTGACCCTGCCCTGACACAGCTCCAGCCCATTTCCTAGATATTTTAAAAACAGTACTGCTAATTTACATATCTTCATTTCCATCACTAACTTTGTAGAAGAAACCTGGACCCATATATTTTAATTTACAGCAGAGGAAAAGCTCAAGGGAGCACCAGGCAGACGTGAAGCTGTGTCCCTGTGTCTCAGGCTGTGTGTGCTCTAAACAAAAACTGCCTGAAAATAAATATGCAAAATGCCTGTTCCTTATGTATACGGACTTGGCAGATACCTTTATAGTTTTGCAGCACATCAGGTTTGCAGCTTAACAGTTGATTAAGTGCATCTTGCAGTGAAAGATTCTGAAGGCACAAAGAACAGTCATCCCTATCTTCTGATGGAAAACAAAAATCCCAGGCATTCTGATGGCCATCCCCAGCTGGACAATATCTGGCAGCAGGTCAGAAGTTGCAAGAAAAGCACTAATACCCTCCTTTATCAAAGCCTGTGTCAGCCAGGACATTCAGCACAGGAAGGTCTGGAGTCTATGCCCAACTCTTAAACTCTTCAGCTGCCTCAGAATCATAACTTCTCTTAACTCCCTGAGCCTTGGGTGTGTCCAGGTTCTCCTTCTGTGTGTCCAGTTCTGGGGAAATCCTTCCTCTCACTGCTCAGTTAAAATGAGTTGTTACTTGTGTTGTATGAAAGCCCACCCTTCCTTTTCTCATACCCAAAACAGGAAAAAAGGGAGGACACATGAAACACCAACTCCTGTTTTCCAAAGGGGGAAACTGAGGCAGGGGCTGAGTAACTTGCTCAAGGACAGAGTTTCCACTATTATAGGGAATCCAAACAAACTCCCTGAAGCTCCTGGGAAGCTGTGAGAGAAGCACACTTTTGTACCAGAAAGATCCAGTGTAACAACCACAGGACAGAATGATGTCAAAATAAACTGATGTTTAGGAACAGCAGAAAGGTGAAGTTCTCCAGGAAGGTCAAGATCAGTAAAAAAAGATCTTCTAAGTAAAGATTCGTGTGTTAAAAGTCCCAAATGAAGCCTGGGTGTTGTGTTGTGCCTGTGTCACGTGTCTCTGACAGCACAAAGTGTGGTCATGGGGGCAGGAGGTTCTGACACAGATGCTTTAAGTTACAGGGCTACAACACTTAAACTCTCTCTCCACCATGAGAAAGGGCAGTGGGTGCAGTCCTGGCCCCTTGCAGCTCTTGCTGTTAATTATTTTGGTTTGCTAAGGCTGCAAATGAACAAGAGATTCAGCCTGGAAATAAAGCCAGTGATGTCCAGCAAGAGAAGTGTATCAGTCTGCAAGATGCCAACAGACACATTTTTAATCAAAATAACTCACCAAATTTGAAGCACTTGCTGGAAAGGCTGGGAGCAGTACAGCTTCAAAGTAATCATTGGAAAATGCTTAACAGAGTAAAGCTTACTATTTTTCCTTCTTAATTGCTATTTTATCTATATGGACAGACAGACAGACACAAAGATGTCTTAGAGCAGAGACCCAGCCTCAAAATTTACAGCTCAAATAATCTGCTAGAAACTACTAAGAGGAGAAATAGGATTTTATGTTTGAAAACATGAAGTGGGCATGGCTATATCACTTGGATGTATAGTGTACATTGTGTGTCATGTTCTCAGGCAGCTTTCAAACCTGCCTTTCTGTCTGTATGTGCTTCTTGCAGCTCCATCCTGTACTTTTCCTTTTGGTTGGAGCTGTAAGTGTTGCACAGAAGTCAGCTCAGTCTTTGTTAACAGATATGTATAAATATATATAACCCAGGTGTCTGGGCATTCATTTTCACTTTTAGCAGCAGGTACTGAAAACAAGTTCTGTGTGTGCTCAGGCTGCAGTCAGTGTGCTCCCAAAACTCCTTGCCTTTGGAGGGTCACAGGAACACTGGTAAATTCCAAACCTGCCATGTTTCCTGACCTTGATACCAACCCTGCCCCCTTCACCTGTGGCTGTATTTTAGGCTTCCATCACCACTTTAATAGAGTTAGAACTCGCCTGCCAAAGATCTGGGGCACAACTCACATTTCCTGCTTCCTGAAGCCATTAACTAAGGTGGCAGCAGAGTTAATTTTGTGTGGGGTCCTTTTATTTTTTGCTGTATTTTAAAGAATTATTGCTGGAGCAAGTTGAGTGTGTTGCATCTCAAGTATTATTGAGGCTGGAAAGGAGCCAGAACAACCAAGGAGCAAAACTTTTAGGCAGTTTTCCATATCTCCAGTAAAACTCGAGTCTCCGGTGAAGTTATCTCAGGAATTCAGGCTGAGAACAACAAATGGAAAAGGAATGACACAGATAGAAGGGGAAAAAAAGTGAAGTATTTTCTGATTTTGGAAAGTTTCCTGCAGAGTTATATCACTGCATTGCTATTATTCCTCAGCAAAATCAGAGTCAACATACTGTGCTCCAGCAGCTCCACTCCTGTTCCCACTCTGGATAATCCAAGTGATCTGGGAGAGACGGATCCCAAGTTATTCCCACCCTTGCCCATTCATACCCTGGTGAAATGAACTCTAGTCAGGGACCAGAGTGTTGTGGATACTTCCACCCAGTATTGTAATTATTTGGTGCCTCATCTATGGTATAATTTGCTTCTTTAAGAACATGAAGACTGAGCTTATTGTGTTTAGAATGTTAGAAAAACCCCACTACAGCTTTATATGGTGTTGTCCCTAAAGCACCTTTGCTCCCCACTCTAATAAATCAAGAGAACTTCCCTGGCTTTCTCCCTTCAGAGTCACCCCCATGGGCAAAGCCTCACATCCCATGGCTAATTCAGCTTTAGGCACATGGGCTCTTTCCAACCTGAAGAGTGAACAGGACACCTGGTGCCTGAGTCCTTTCTTTCCTTCAGCTGGGCAATGAATATGGGTCCTTTTTCTGTCTTCAGCTGCTGACTTCCAAGAAACTGTAGAAATCTAATTATTTTTGAGACTTTGACTCACATGTCAAATATGCATAAAATTTGGAGCAAGAGATAGACTGAAGCATTACATAAGCTTCCTCTCCTTAGGAAAGCACCTAATCAAGCTTGTTCCATAAAAACTCCACACCCAAGTGACTGGAAATGGATGTTTTTTACAAACATAGACTTATGCCAAACAATAGCCACCAGCAGCCCTTTGCCAGTGTCCTTTCCCTTGGCAGAGGAACGTGCTTGTGTTGGACAGTGGAGCACACATTGTCCTCTGCTTTGAAGGAGTTTACAAGTTAATTGTAACATCAAGTTATATTCCCAACTTCAATTCTGCTGCATCCAAACTGATAGACTACATTAATCAGCCTCTAGGAGAAAGAACAATGAAATGGAAAGGTAGTAAGTGGTGTTTTTCCCCCTAAAATGTTCTCTTACTGTATTTTCCCCCTCTAAGCTCCAAGGCTATACTGTATTTCATTTCCTTGGCAAATATCCAATACTTCCTCAAAATCTGAAGAAAAGGGTTGGGATGAGAATTTTGGGCACTCTGTGTTGGATTCATGTTTCTATAGTTTGGATTGTGCCGCGTGCCGAGGTGCTCTGTGCTCCTTCCTCTGTCCAGGTGGGGGAACATGGGAATACTGGCTGTATTTTTCCTGCTAAGCACAAAGAGACTGTCATTCCTCCTGGGAAAGCCAGATGAGGGGAGTGGTGCCATAGAAACCTACAAACAGGAGCAGCAGCTGCCTGCAAAGCCAAGGGATGGACCAGCATTCCCACCAAAATGCACCGACCAGCAGCCCTTTGGATTCTTGCACAAACCAACCCCTGTTGTAGTTACACAGTCCTCCCACAAAAGATGTGTTTGGGTTTCTTCCATTTGTAATCAGACTGCACTGGAAGTTTAATTGAATAGGTGTTCATTTTGATACTCAGAATGATACTAACTTTTACAATCAATTGAATTCAGCTTGACTCTCAAGTTTAATACTTGCTCATTTTGATCCCAAAAGGTGTACAGAAGTCCCTGCTTAAAGAGCCTCCTTGGCTTGCTCCCTCCTTTGAATATTTCCAGCCAAGAATCGCTCTTTCCCCTTGCCTCAAATCTTTTTTGTGGCCCTGGAGTGTATCAGGTAGCAGGAATTGTCAGGGGGTTAAGACAGAAACCTTCTTACTTTGGAAGGCTGCAGAGAAAGAGTCCAGAATTCTGTCACAAGGTTTTATTCTATTCTGTCTTTCCCCTTGTTCACTTGCAGTACAAGAACAAAGTATAAGTAGTCTCATAAAGAATGTGGAATTTTATTGAAAGGGAAGAACACTCTGGTATGTGAAATGATTGGTTAGGAAAAGTAAAACAAGAAATGCAAAGTTTTGGCAAGCCCAGGGGTTGCCTGCCCCAAACCCCAGGTAGGCACCTGCACAGTATGGTTTGCATACAAATAAAACTGTGTACACAGGGGTGGAGGCAAAATCTAAAAGCTGAACCACTCTATAGAAGCCAAGCCCCAGCTCTCCAACTTTTACAGTATGTCAGTATTGAAATAATTATTAAAGCAACTGCATTAATTAAAGGGAAAAAAAGAAACATTTTTGCTAAATGTTGACAGGGTCACACTGTGTGACATTGGGACTTTACAAAGCCTTTTCAGCCAGTTGACTGAGGTATTTTTAGCTGCACCTGTAGGTTGGTTTTGCTTTTGTAAAATGCCTACATACATCTCCAGCCTTCCCAGCACTGTATCCACATCTGAGCAAGGCACACACACAGGGACAATCATCCCCCAGAGCTCTTTGCCTGACACAGATACACCCACAACACCTGCAATGGCCCTTTCCCTTTCTAAAAGCAGGGAACCTACAGCTGGGCAATGCAAGGCCCCAGCTGTTCCTCAGCAGATGTTCCAGATGTTCCCTAGTGCTGGCAGCTCTTCCAGGCCCAGCAGGCGATGTGGGATTGCTCCTGAGCTCAGTCCTGCTTCCCACTGCTCATGAGGATCTGCCATTTCCAACCCCAGGGTCAACTGAAATGAGGGAAAATTGCTTGACCTAAAACCATGAATTTATGGAGACCAGGACAATATTGTCTTAAGCTGAACTGAAATTGTCTTCCCAACCACCATCTTATTTTTTCTCACTTTTACTTCTTATCACTTACATAGGAATAATTTTCCTGGTTTTACTAGGAAACTAGAATTTCATCTGTTTGTCTACCAATCCACCAATACCTAAAAAAGCTGGCTAAACCTGAGTATCCTTCTGTAACTTTCACATGGACAATTCTTTAACCTTTTTTTTTTTTTTTTAGGAAACTTGTAGTGGATTTGAGACAAACCTTGTAGTTAAGAGAACTAAATGACATGGCACAGTTTTGGATACAGAAACTTGAATCTTCAGGCAGAGGAAGCAGCAAAGGCAATCCCAGATTTCTGTTATAAATCCTGTCCTTTCTGTGCCTTCCAAAAGCCACACTCCAAGTGTTTGGGCTTGGTTATTTTTCTGGTGTCTTGTCTACTTTCCCCCCCTGTGGAAAAAGGCAGAGGGCAGGATGGGCATGATAACAGGATGCCAGCAGGAAGGAGAGTGTTTCTCAAACCTTGGAAAAGGGAAGAAGAGCTTGTATTTTAGTATTTTAGTATTTTTGTATTGTAGTTCAAGCCCTTTTTTTGGTTGCCAGAGACCCATTGTCTCTTCATGCTAATCTGTATTTAATACTGCAGCCTCCTCCCCACTCTTCCACGGGCACTGACTTTTACCAGCAAGACTTACTAAAACAGACTGTTTCAAAAATCTGACAGTGGAAGGCACTTTATTGCAATGCATGTGCCTAAATTCAAAATGCCAAATGCAAGAATAACCCTGATTTTGCACAATGGGGAAGAAAAAGTGGGTCAAGCTTAAGCTGCTGTGGGGAGCTGCAGCAACTGCAGCTGAGGCTTTTCTGGCCTTATTGAATCAAGTCAACACTTGCACAATGATCAGAATCTCTCTCAGTTTCAGTGCTGGAGCTCAGAGATCTCGTGCAGGCTCCACTGTGCCTATAAGAACTAATAAACAGTATAAAAATGGAAGCAAGAGCGATGTGCCTTGCCTGGGGATATTATTGAAACCTGGTTACATGTAAATTCATTCTTATTTGGTGATGGCAACTCCCAATCTGAAGGCACCTGTAGCAGGTGAGGAATTCCTTGGGTGTATCAGATACTTCATTTACCTTTGGGCAGATAGGAAGAAAAATTACAGGTTAGTTAGGTAGTTCAAAAGGGGAAAACATGCTTTGCAATTAGAGAGCCCATTAGAGGCAGGAGATTAATCCCTGCCAAGCTGCATTCTGGGATGCTGGGATCAGTTCCCAGTGCCATCAGATGACATGCAGAAGATGCAATAAGTGCAAGGCTTTGATTTTGAAATTATATACATAAATATATATACACACATATATATATATATTATCTGAGGGGAGATTGTAATCACTATCTAATCAAAGGTAATTTCGAGGTGCAGAAGAAACTTTGGTCTTCAGAATGTATATGAAAGTTGGATATACATTTATAAATCTTGTTTTGGTGTTGGATATGGCTTTACTTTGTGCAGTGTGTTGTGTATTGCTCACTAAATACAGACATTTATGGTTACTGTCCTGAGAGACCCAAAGTAGGATAAATTGGTACCATGTGAGTTGTGCAAAGCATTTAAAAACCATAGTTAATTTTACACATGGGCTGGACACAGCCCTACATTCTTTCTGTGGAAACACGAATGTAAGAGACCCTTGTGACAGTTTTATGTCCCTTTTGAACAAATTCAGCTCATAAATTATATAAATATTGCTTAGAAATAAGCAGGCAGATCTTGAAGCCTGTGTGCCTAACTCCAGCACCCAGAACCCAGGGATTTGCCCAATCCCTGCAGTTCAGTTACAAACCAGTGGATGTAGAGTCTCATTGGCCATTTTATTTCTTCCTCTGCTCAGATTGACTCCTTCATCAAAGTTTCCACCCTTATCCTGTGAGTGGAGGTGATCCTTTGTGGACATGTAGAAGAGGGGATCCCTGTAGTAAATTTATTCCTGAGAAAATAATACTAATTACAGAATGATCCTATGTACTGAGATGAAACAAGAAATACAATTTTCCTGTCTCTTAATGTGATTGGAAGAGCCTGTATCTGAAAGAATAGTAAAAATGCTCAAATTCATAACATGCTACTTTATTATGATACTACTATCTTTAAATTTACACAAGATTCAATTGTATATGAGGAATGCAAATCTGTCTAGAACAGATCAGTGTAGTTTCGTGCCTGTGAGCGAATGCAGGGGAAATTTCTTCTCTATCCTTTCAATAAACATCTTTCTCTGAGGATGCTTGGACAGCTGAAGGCATCCTGCTCCTCACTTGTTCCCACGTTGCTGCTACTTTCTCCTGTGCATTAGGAAGTAGGAGTCAAACCAGCTGAGAGCTGAGCATCTCTTGTACCAAGTGGCTGCAATCCAAGGGAAGTGTTTCCCCTGCCTACATAAGAGAAAGCTCTGCAGACAAGCAGCTCTCAATTTCAAAATCCACTTTACAGTCCCCTGTCTTGTTGCTTCTTGCCATCCCCACCTGCCAGAAGGAAGCTGTGAGGATGAGCTCAGTGCAGAGGTGTCAAAATACCCCACACCTGAGAGAATTCCCCCCAGACCACCCCCTGGCAGCTCCCTGGGTTTGTTGGTCTCCAATCTCACCAGTGAGTGCCTCCCACTGAGGGTTTTCCAGCACCTTTCTGATTCTGCTTTCTCTCACAGGCTTTGCATTTGGATTCCCTCACACACTGCCAGCAGCTCACAGTCCTTTCCTCAGAGTCTCAAAACCCAAAGGAATGCTGTGCCTACCTTTTGTGGTTCTTTCTTTGTCCCAGTTCTTGCAGACACAGGGCTGAGGGAATGCAGTGACAGCCTCAGTTGTACCAGGAGTATGAAAACAATTAATATTGGCTCAGGAGCTGGTCAGTCTGAATTTCTGACTCACACAAGCATATGCCACTTCTATTCAAAACTGACTTGCCAACAAGGGCTTGTGGAAAATTTATTATTTCACCAAAGAATTACTCAAATTCTTGAGTGCAGGATAATGAAGAACTACTGGTACATAAATTTTTACACATTTAGATCTTAATCAGAAACTTGTGCAATGTCATCCAGATTCAAATGTGGTTGTTATATGACTTAAGACTAAGTAGATGCCAGGGCACAGAATAAGCACTGATATTGTGATCAGAATCACTGGAAACAAAAGCACTTATTGACTAAAGAGGTTATTTATGGACAAAGGTATGAGAGAGGAGCCATGGAGTCAGCAGGGCCACTTCAATACAGCTGGTGAAATGAATTGTACTTCAGGTACTAGAGTAGCCTTCACACTGATACTCCTCATCCAGTGGTTGGGTCTCTTCCTATTTCTCACTCCCACCACGCCCTTATAATATTAACTACCAATTTGTATGAAAAATGTCACCTTTGATCATAACAAACAGCTCCATTCCCACTTTTCTGGATCCTCAATCTCCCAATGTGAGTGGATATATACCCAACAGAGACAGTCTGCTTTGAAAAGACACTTTTTTTTTTTTCTCCTGGTTTCAATTACACACTAAATTCTGAGATTATAAAAAGATGTGATCTCATTGCTTAAGTGTCTCCAACCACCAGTGGATTAAAATTGGTTTTTTCTTATTCAAGAAGCCAAATGCAGAATTTCACAGCTCTTTTGGACAGAGTTGTGGAACAATTAATACAATATTGGTAGCTGGTTGTGCTGGTTTTTAAAAAGACCAGATGGGAAATGAAAACATCCTGGCCATGTTACCAGAGCTGTGCAGGCCCCTCTGCTCTGCTCCAGTAATAAGACATAGAATTTTCAAGTCAGTCTTTTAGTAAGGGAGGGAAAATTATTCTGAAACTGGGAATTTACAGTGATGCCTGTCTTGTTTTCAGCACTTTTTTGCAAATGGTGGCTAGAGAATGTCCAAGAAAAATGTGTTTCAGACATGTTAGAGCCAGAGATTGAAATATCAGTGACTTCCTGAATAGTTCCTCCATCATAGACATCAACCTCTTCAGATGTTCCATAAAGAAGGTGTATCTTCACTCCCAATGCGTTAGAGGCACGTCTGTCTTTAATTTTGTGACATGTCTAGAGGTCAATAAAACCAACTGGACTCATCTTAATACTCACAGTAGCCCCAGGGAATATGTAATTTAAAGCTGCTTTCTAGGCTGGCATCCATAATAAGTTAACTATTATTTTTACTTGATCTACCTGTACTAAAACTGACAGGGATGTATCGTGATCACATCTTTTTTTGGCATATATTGTAATGACAAATGAGCTATTGTGTATCTGGTTTCAAGTAAGCACAAAGATAATACAAACCATTCAGATTCTCTTGTGTTCATACAATTTAACTGCTTAGAGTCCCATAAATTATAACTTGATGGGCTTTGAGATTCTTCTTTAGTGGAATTTATTGGGCAATATCAAAAGCAAGTGAGCAAGTTAAGAATGAAATACAGCTTCCAATCTAAGTGTAGTGTTCAGTGCTGAATTGCCCATATAAATTGTGATTGCTTTCCAACAGGAAGCAAAAGATGTTAAATCTCTTGCAGAAGGAGAAATTAGTCATTCACGGTTCAAAATCTATTCATATGCAAAGACCACTCATCAATAAACTGCAGCTGCCTTCAGATGCAGCATTAATTACTCACTATACCCTGAAAATAACTGCAAACCAGCAGAGAATGCTTATGTACATTTGTCAAGTTAATTACTTATGTAAAGATCCATCTGTTGGATGACACTGATGAAGCTCATGACTTTCAAATATTTCCTTGCCCTACACAGTGATTACTCAGAATGTCTCTCTTCAGAAAGAAAACTCATCAATGATCTTTTGACAAAATGCTTTTTCGTTAGAAAACGAGATTCAAAGCCCCAAGTTTTGAATGGAAATCAGTTTACTTTGGTGAGGCTTTTGTCAGGAGAGGTCTCAGTGTCCTAAGACAAAGTTTCTGCTTTAGATGACACATCCCTTCATTCCAAGTTACCAAGTAGTTTAAGCCATTTGCTTGGGACAATGTAAGTTCCAGGATTTTGCTCCTCTTTCTGTGTATTTAAATGAAGTAACTCAGTTCCATCAGGAGAGACTGAAAGACTGATAAAAAACTCCAAGCCCAGCCTCCAGAGCTGGGTTTAGGTATCCAACCTGCTTCTGGCAGACCCTGAGGACACAGCATGTACATCAGAGGCTTTCTCACTAATGTTTGTGGTGTTTTGTTGACAAGCTTCAAAAATGGTCTTGGCTTTATCCTCTAAAACTTCTTAGGGGGCTCTTCCCAAAACACTTCCACCCTGTGCTTCAGCAACTTCTAATCCAGAAAGAACTGTTTGCTCTGCAGATTCCAAATGCAGTTCCACTGTTAGGTGACTCAAGAACTATAAAATGTGCCATCACTACAGCTTAGATAATCCTTCCAGGCAAAAGTAGTAAAAAAAATAAAACTTTCTTTAAAGAAAAGCATCCTATCGAGCCTTCTGTATCCAGCACCACAGAAACCCTCATTTCTCAAGGGTTCCCAACCAGCTCTTTCCCCCCAAGCACTGTCCCTTTTGGTACTAAGTAGAATCTAAAAGACCACATTCTTCCCTCTCTTTCCTCTCATGGTCTACTCTTGGAGACATCACTAAAAAGGAGAGATCAAACCTTTTTTAATTATTATTTTTGGTGGCTAGCACTCCCCGCCAGATATATGTAGGCTCTCAGTGCTGAATAGCTGGAGAATACCCTCAACTATAAATCTGGCATTGCAGAATTAACCTCAAAAAGCACGGGCTGGATCCCAAAATATCCTGAGGAAGAAAACATCCACCACAGCAACAACCAAACCAAGAAAAGCATGTGGCCCATGTGTGTATAAATCCACTTGTTTGATTATGTTGAGTCTGTGATGTTGCCTGTTCTCCTTCATGCCTGCAGTGCCATTGGCCTTGGGGCACAGGCACTTTTGAAGCTGCCTGTCCATAAAGGCTGCCAGCAGCTCCTCACATCCACTTCCACCTCCCACCTGAGGACAGCCCTCAGCAACTCCTGGGAGAGCCAGCTCTCATGTGCTGTCCTGATTTACACTTCATTTACATTTCTGTTCCTTGGGGGTTGCAGTTTACACCTGTCTTACCACAGGCCTGAGATGGTCTCTAGGCTGGAGTCCTGCAGTCCCACAGGAACCCTCAGTGTTCTCCAGTCCATGTCCATGCTGAGAGGGAGAGCAAAGCCCAGCTGTTTATAGAGAGGACAGGGGGAAGGGACGAGGGGTAGCCTGGACTTCTGGATACTTTCTGCTTCTTTTCTTCCTAAGAGGGCTGTGTTCATGATTCTGTTTCCCATTTAACCTCAGCTGAAAAAAAAGTCATCCTGGGAACTGAAGGAGAGACAGGGCCATCCTTGGCCCTGTGAAGTAATGGCCCAGGGGCTGTATCCCAGGTGATAGGAATAGCAGGGAGTCAAGGGAGATTTCCACAGACAGGGCTGAAATGATGTGAGCTGGAGCTGCTGGATTTCCAAAAGACTGGGTCACAGGACAGAATCATTCTCTGCCAGGTAAAATCATGAGGATTAACAACACTCACTGTCAAAGTTCAAAGGAATTGGTCAGGGAATATCATCTGTTCCTCAAGTGAGACAAGATTATATCATGGATGAGTCACACTCCTAAGGATACGTGGAAGAATTTCCCTTTGAGATGTTCTTACATGGCTGGCTTTGGGAGATCAGAGCTTAATGCAAACAAAAACTTGTACGTGGCCAGAGAATTCAGGATAAATTCCATGTAACTTTTTATTTTGAACCTGCCACTGGAGGTATTCATACATTTTCAAATGATTTGGAAGCAAAGAGCTTTTGGAGTGTTCTATCTCAGTGGTGTTTAATTGTCGTTCTCATGAAAGATGAGTCAGAGAGAACTGCCTGTCACAGGACAGCTTGGAACTGAAGGGGCCCTCACCTTTCTCTCTTGGGAACTTGCTGCTTTGTGATGGCATTTACATTTGATACTTTTCAGGCACTTAAAATTTTGGATCAAATAGACTCTATAAAACAAAGCCAGAGGGTCTCTGTAACTACTGCAACATAACCTGAGTGCTAATTTTTCCCCTTCTACAGGCCCTGGGAAACCAGGGCTGCTAGCCAGAAAAGAGCAATGCTCATAACTTTATAATGTCCTGCAGTCTGCTGAGAAGGGAGTAACTCTGCATTTTGGTTCTGTTTATGTTTTGGACAACAAAAGCAGACTGTTTAGGCTGCAAGTGAAACTCTTCCTAGGTAGACATGTGAGATTTTACAGATGTCTGGAACAAATGTACAAATGCCACAGGTGGTAAGGATGCAAAACAACCCCAACCAAAAGCAAACAAAAAACCCCAACCAACCCATAAAACTAAACTCAAATCAGAGGCAATTTTTCTTAGTGGAAAAGGACATGCAGGTATATCCTTCTGGAGAGCATGCCCTTCTGTGAGGAGTTTCTCTGCTGGTTACTGAGTCTTTTTTCCCCTCTTCATTCCCCACGGAAAAGAGGCAGATGCCCCAGATGGAGGAGCATGTTTCTGCAGGTGGGATGTTCTCCTACACGTGTGGAGTTTGCGACATCTGCTTTACTCCTGCCTGACTTCCATGGCACACTTTGCCTGTCATCCACAGAAATGGAATAACACTTCCATAGCTGGTTTGTGGCTTTATGCAGCAAATAGTTCTGTCTATAGTAAATAGCTCTGTTTTCTATTCTAGTGTGCTCTTTAATCCTTCCTCCTGTTCAAAGTGGGATTTTGGTATTTTCTCACTCGTCATGAATACAGTTTCCAGGAAGCTTTAGAGAGCCTTTTCTTGTCAGCATTCCAGTGATGTCAAATATTAGCAGGAATTCTGAGCAGGTCCCTCATAACTGATGGTGATGCCTTCTTAACAGCTGGAAGTGTTGAAAGACCAAGGGAAGTGTGCCTGTTTCCACTTCAAGGATAGAAAACTGAGGCCTCAGGAGGCTGTGGATCCCTAATGAACAAAGCATTTTCCACATATGTTCCAAAATATTAGAACTGAGTCCTCATCACAGTAATACCCAGATGTCTTGTGATGCTTAGCTTTGCTTCGCTTCCTTCTTCCTCTCTGAGGTATCAAGGAAGAACAAAAGTGGGATTTGGAGACTTTACCTGTCTCTCATGTCTCACAGGGATTGCCTTTGCAGCATGACCCCCTTCCAGAGGCCCTGAACTCTCTGGGCATGGCTGGAGCACATTGTGGTGCCACGACTGGGGCAGCAGCAGGTCTGGGGGCTGCTCTGGAGGTGGCTCTGTCACACAGCCCAAGCACATGGACATGTGCAGAACTCACAGCACAACTGGCAAGTCCACCTCAGTGTCACCAAGTCCTGTGACTTCTTGAATCATGTGAGGACGGGTATTGGTCTTGTGAGGATTTGAGAAGCTCCAGCTGCACTGTGGATTTCAGCCCCTGACAGGACAGGAGCCCTCTGAAATGCTGGTTTCCTTCTTGCTGTACCACTAGAAGCAATGGTAAGGCTGGGGCAGGACAGGACTAACCCGGAGTGAATTCCAGGGTTCTGGAATTCCAGGTCAAACAACCTTGAGAGTGCTGGTAATAATGTGACATATCCCCTTATCTTTGGGGGATGGCTGAGGGAGAGGAAACACCCGACCCTTCCCAAAGGACGGGACTGTTTCTCTTTATTTTTAGTGTGATCTCACAATTTTGATTTGAAGCTTTTGAAGTTACAGCGTGTCTAACGACGGATATTCCCTGTTAATGCTTTGCTTCTTCACACTTTCTCCCAACTGATTCCCACTATCACTAACAAAGTCATTTTGGCATTCTTGAAAGTCTTTATCTTGCATTTAACTTCATCTCAGAGCCAGGAAAGCATTTAACATCTGTTTACATGTGTTTCAATCACCTGAATGACTTGACTAAGTAGTTTCTGGCAGAGCCACAATTTCAGCCCTTCACTGCTTTAAACCCAAGCCTTTGTAGTTGTTGCTCATTGTCATCTAAAATTCGCTGTGATATTGCTGTGTATTTTTTTATTGTGCATTTTATCTTAAACCCACATTATTTCCTTATTAATACATAGCTCTATGAAGAGAATTAAATGGCATAGAGCATCACACTTGAATATTCAAGTACTTTAGGAAAGAAAACTGGAATTAATGGAGCTGGATAACAAAAGTAACTTCAACAACCAGGAGCTATGGAAGGCTCCAAAGCCAAATGAGGCTGTTGCTAAACTCCTCCCTGGTGTTATGATGTGGTAGAAAGAGAAGATAAAGCAGATTCAATTTATGGGCTAATTTAAATTCAAAAGGAGTTCTAAAAGATGGACCTGGCAACTCATGTGCAGCTCATAGCAGGGCCACTTTTTTGGTTGTTTTTTTTATTCAAGGAGATTCTAAAACTCTTTTTTTTTTCTTCTTTCCTGGCCATATTCCATGCTGGAAAGAGCAATGCTGTCTCATGTGGTTAGAAATATCCACTTGGCCCATGATCTCATGCACCAGGGCATATGGAATGATGCTCTTTGCTGCCATCAGTGTGTACAGCTATTAATTTTCTTCAACCATTCACAGCTCAGCACTGGGGTGTTTTCCAGTATATTCTAACAGAAGTCTCTAAACTTGTTGTATTTTCTTTCTGCCTTCCTTAGAAATGTTTTAAGATTGTATTTTTACTAAAGTCTCTTCAAAACACTCGAGACTTTGGAAAACCTTATCCTGGAGTATATTAGTGTAGGAGTGGGAGTGCAAAACTGCAATGCCATGCAGTGCCCTGGGCTGCATCCCAGATTTCCTGGGTGCCTTTATTTACCAGAACATGTGGTAGAAGAGCAAGAGTCCTTCATGTTTGAGAAGTCCTGAGCTCCTTTGTGAGGACAGAACCTCCGAGGGGGGTTGCTGAGCACTCCATGTCTATTGTGGCCTCAGACAGAAGGAACTGAGTGGCTCTATGAGGATGCATTTAATGCAGAGTAACTTTTCCAGGAATTAAGGTTTTACCCATCACTTCAGTGATGCCAAGGTTAGGGTCCCATTTTCCTGCCATGGAGCATCAGGGACACAGGGGTGAGTGCTGCCCCTGCTCTGAGCCACTGCACCAGGGTTGCCCTCGGGAGTGCTTTGTGCTTTTCCTAGAGTTTTGCTGAATATCCTTTTTTTCAGTTTAAAAAAAGCAAGGATTTATTCCATGTTCACATTACATCACTCCATGTGACTCCTGCAGTGGCTATTTGTGTAGCCTGTGGTGATATCCCTGAGTTCCTAGAATCAGGATGATGATAAATTTTAACACACAACATTGACTTATTTAGGGAACTTCTGTATTTTTTGACTGCAGAGTTCCTCATTTTACTTCTCTTGTGAGCCTGGCTTTCTGTAAACTGTCTGTGGACCATGTTGGCTGGAGTCTGTCCTAATTTCCAGGATACCTGCATGGGAAAATGCTAGTTCTCTTTCTTTTTTCCATCCCCCTTTTTGTTTCCCCCCTTTTCCCTTGTTCATTTATTTATTTACTAATTTATGTATGTATTTATTTTTTTATAAGAAGTCTGGGATGACAATCCTTTGTGCTTTAAACTTGCTTTTTAAAAACACCTTGCACACTTTCACGGTGCTTTGTTTTGCCAAGTAAAGTTCTATACAGAAACAACAACTCTGAGTCCACCCTTTCTTTATTTTCCCTATATGCCTTTACTCCAGAAGTTAACATCCCAGATGTTTCTTGAGGAGATACCTGTCAAGATTTTTGAGTTATTTGCAGAATTTTTGTAAACACACAACAGCTTTTTAACTCTTCAAATGAAACCAGATGGTTTTTCTGCTTCACTGCAAAAACTTTCCTAAGTATTTTTCTGTCATAATGCTGGGTTTTTCCCCTCTGGTTTCTGAATGTTGCAGAAACAACTGTATGTTCACCCCACTTAATTAAACAAAGGCCTAGCACAGCAAAACATGCTCTCTCCAGAGTTTTGTGAAGGTACGAGAGCATCTCTGAAGCCGAGCCATAATTGTTCTGAAAAGCCTGGGCTGACCTGGGTCAGCAGATCAAGATTCCAACAAGTGTGGAACATTTGGAGAATAGATCTGGATCTAAATCTTGTGTCCTAAATCCTTTTCTACAATACTTCGTGTACTTGCTGCATATAATAAAACACTAAGATCAGTTTTTTAATATTTCAAAGATGCTTGTAAATTGAAATCTGGTTTAAAGGTGTTATTTTTGAGACTCAACATCATCTACTGATTTAAAAAAACAAACCAAACCAACTAAAAGGATCTTTCCCTCCAAATCTAAGCAGGATAAACCACAGAACAAAGAGCAGTATTAGCTGCCAAGAAGTCATTTGTCACAGTGTTGTTCCTAAATGGGAATTTAAAAGCCCTTGGCTCTGGTATTTTAAATATGAAGTCACAGCAAGGTGAACACAAATCCCAAAAGACAACTTTCAAGTGCACAGAAATAGAAATTTGGCCTCTAATTAGGAAAACCTTTCACTGATTGCTACAACATCAGAGGTCAGAGTTGGGGAAAACACTTCTCTGTTTACAACACCCTTCCTAATCATCTGTCACTGGATTTGTGGTGGGTTGGTAGGAAATGCCTGCAAACACCCAGCAGAGTGGCCACTTTTTTTGCCTAATTCTTACTCAAATCTTTTAAATCCCTATGAGATGACTATCTAGGGCTGTGAGAGGGACTTGTCTTACGATAAATAACTTTATTTTTGCTGTCATCCTTCTCTCTCCCCAGATGAGGACTCCTAATGCATTTAGTTGCTTACCATGTAGAAGCTGGTTTTTATCTCTACAAATCCCTGCTGCTCTTTGCTGTTCCTCTTGATTTTGCCACACATTTATTGTGGCACGGGAACAGACCTGGGTGCTGTGTTCCAAATGTGGGTACATCCTTAATGGACAGAATGCAGTAAATACTCTCTCCTGTTTTGTTCTCATCTCTCTCATCCTAAATTCCTGACATGGTTTCTTGTTTTAACCACTGCTGAGCACTGAACTGGCATTTCAGGAGCTGTTCCCAGTAAATCTCACATCTCTATCTGGCTGACAGGAGCTCAGCCAGAACCCCTGGCTGATAACACACCCTGTATTCTGTCTTTTCCTAGATTTCTGCTCTGCATCCACCTGCATAATCTACCATTTCATAGTCTAACACTGTGCTTTTTCAATATCTGTGCTTTAGTCTCAAGGAGCTTGAAAAATTGTGTTTATCAGCAAACTTTCTCCTTACTCCTGTTGTTGGTTTTTATAAAGTCAGGTGGGCTTTCTTCAAACCAGGTGTGTAAGAGGTCAATTAATTGTAATGTATGTAGAATTTATCAACAATAGAGAAAAATACCCATTTAACAGCTTCAGCTCTGACTGTTTATAATAATATTGCTCATGTCAACGTGGCAAACAGCTGAGTAAGGAGGGATGGCCTCTGAGATGTACTTTGCATATGCAAAAGATCTTCTTTCTGGGATCACAGAGTTTCCAACTGCTCAGGCTGCAGTTTCACACAGCAAATAACTGGCTCTGTAGTCTGTTGCCAGCTGGGGAGATTCCAGTCCCTGCACACCTCAGCCTTCCTGCTCCTTCCCTGGCCTTGCTCAAGAAGTGCTGGGAGTGTGAGATTAGTCATGAAAACACCAAGACCTGACTCAGCTGCAGTGCCATGGCTGCTCACCAGTGTGACAGAGGGGCACAAAGGGCTCCGAGGGGGAAAGGGACTGTCCCTGGGGCTGCAGGATGTAATTCGCCTCTTACATGAGCTGTGAAATGACAGCTAAGCCCCAGAACAGAGCAGGGCTCCTTTTTGTTGACACACAACTTCGTTTCTCACTGTGATGCTGCAAGGAACTTGAACCCTTGAAGCAAAAGGGATGAACAGCTTGTGTGCACCCTCAGAGCTGCACCTTGCTTTGAGCACATCCTCAGTGCTGAGCTTAGGGCTCATTTTCTGCTGGGAGTGAAAGTGTCTGGAAATGAAGCCAGAAAACAAAAAGCTCTCTAATGAAAGGTGAAGCCTGACTCAGTTAATCTGTCTGATAATGTTTAATAACTCGCCAAACTTTTGCAGCTTAATTCTAAGAATTGAACCTCCCCCTGCAAACCCCTTAATTAGGAATAGCTGACTGGAGCATTCCAGGTGGGAAGCTCTGCCTGGAGCTGCCATTCCAGGTGGGAAAGCTCAGTGACTGGAGCTGACATAAAAGGTGGGAAAGCTCTGACTGGGCTGGCATTCCAGGTGGGAAGTTCAGTGACTGGAGCTGCCATTCCAGGTGGGAAGCTCTGCCTGGAGCTGGCATTCCAGCTGGGAAGCTCCCTGGGTGGCACACCCCCACGGCAGTGCAGGTGATGCAAGAGCTGTGGCAGGGAGCAGAGTCTGAAGGCAGACAGGGCTTATTGAGGCTCCTGATAACAGTGGCCTTGCTGCTCTTTGTTTACATGTATGATATCAAGGAGAAATCAGAATAACAAGTTCAGGGGAAGCTTAAAAATAAAGCAGTTTAGGCTGTTTGAAGAGAGGTGTTAATTTAACTGAAATGGCATTAACAGCTGCTTTGGTGTGACACACGGACATTCCTAATGACATTCCTTAATTTTTCCTAATGAAGACCAAGGCTGTTATGCCTTGTAGTAAATAGTTGTGGCAAGAGTAGTATTTATATGGTTTATTGCTTTGAAAGTTTTCTACTGCATTAAGTTATTGGGAAAGAATAATTTCATATTCTCTCCTTCTATGATAAAAGTTTTCTTGGAACTGTTATTCCTTGGATGAGAAATGAAAAATGAGAAATTCAGTGGGAAAGCTGCCTATTTTCATAAGAAAATAACTGTCTGCATAAAGGATTATTTACAATACTGCTCTACTTTGGCTACCTAGGATTTTATATCCTTGTCAAATCTTTTCTAAAACACTATTTTTAGTGTTTTTTGTAAAGTCTGCAGAGGTTTCTGTCCCACCAGAACAGCCCCATTTTCTCAGGGTTAGTAAATTCTACAGTTCTAGCTACTTCCAAGTGGCTCTTTCATACCAAGAACTGAACTGCAAAGGAAAGGTAGTTAGGACACGTTGGCTTCTTGCCAAATTCCAAGGTAGGGCTTCCCTGGCAAGAAACATCTCAGCTGTGTCATGGGAGTAGTTCTGCAGCAGTTCCACTTTCCTCTAGGAAAAGCTCCTTTATGGAAAGGGAGTCTTAGGGATTCCTACCTCCTGCCTATTTTATTATTTATTGTTCCATATCACCAGTCAGCAGTGGCATATTTGGTGTAAATTCTTTCCATTACTCACAAAGCCACACAAACAGCTTGGAGCTTTCCTCAGAGAATTCTGAACTTCCTGCAAAAACAAGCATCAAAAAGCTACCAGGAAAAGTAACCAAAGACTTTTAATCACTTGAGTCTATTTCCTATCCCCAAGACAAACTAGGATTTTCCACATGTTTAAGTTAAATTCTCAAGTGAATTACATTATATTAACCTAAATAAATCTCTGCTCTATGATTTTATATGGACTGTGTCAAATATGAGACCAGATCCTATTTCTTACCCATCCCCAAAGACTTCTAGGATTGCTGCAGAAATGGAAATTCTTCTTGAGGAGGCCTCTTTTATCCTTGGGTCACTTAGATGTGAGATTTCATTGTGGTTTTCAGATGTATGAACTTGCTGCCATCACTCCTTTTGATGAATGGAAGCTTCATAAATCCCATGTTTGAAATATCAAGTACTGGCTACCACATGTGTACAGCAATTCTTTAACTTTGGTTTGGTTTTTAGCCCCCATCTCAAAATTCCATGGCAGATCTTGCCTTCCTACATCTCTGAGCTCTACGGAGATGGGTAGAATAGCACAACTGGAGGGGTTAAAAGGGGAAGGGCAGTGAATACACACAGTTATAAAAGGGAACAATCTCAGGAATATGTTTTACTACGAAAACACCAAAAATCTGAGACATTTGGTGTCAATGGAAACATCCTGAACTTTCCTTGATATAAAAAGCAGGTATAAAATATTATTATATGTTTCATTTATAATAATAGATAAGTTATTGTATAATATGGAAATGTGCTTATTTGCTTGTAATTTTTATTTTGAACAAAACTTTTTCTATAATCATCATTACTTATTTAAGTGGAGTTGACTGTGTGTTACCAAATGATAAATGAAGCCTAAGGACTGAGGAAGAAAGAAGGCAAATAATTTTACTAGCATTCTTGTCAGCCAAGAGCATGACCCTACTTGAAAACTTGATAAATCAAAATCCATTACTTGGGGAAATGATTTGTTGCTTTGTACTGAACGTTCCACCCAAATATTTAGTTAAAATGGCTAATTTTGAAGTCTGTTACCTTGAAAGTTACAGAGAGCCAGACAATTTCCCCACAAACCATCTGAAGACTGGGTGCACCAACATAAGGTACCTTTGGTCATCCTGTTCTTTAGTCACAAGAACAAGGCTTTTACGAGAGGAGGGAAAAAACCCCACCTTGGTTTATTTTCAAGAGAAAAAGAGGTGTATCTGTCAGGTATGTGCTGGGGAGATGTACCAGCCACTGCTCCTCCTCAGACAGCAGAAATGCTGTGGAGTCCCAGGCTCCTTGGCCCAGGAATTCCTGCAGTGCCAGGGCCACCAGAGAGCCCCCCTGACTGCAAGAACTGCTCACAACTCAGCCCATGGCCTGCCACGTGTGCAGGGATTCACATGGGAGGGGTTGAAGGCATCAAAGCCCCAGGTGGAATTATAAGTAAATATACATTGCAACAAAAAATTGCAATTGCTTTCTCTCCACTCATCTTTGTATGTAATAAGAGGAAAAAATGCCCTTTCTTTTATTTCCTTTCTAGAAGTTCATGTGTGAACATAGTTACTCCAGCTCTCAAAGATGTCAGCAATACTTACTTCACAAAAACTGAGGCTTTCGTTTGCCTTGGATTTTGCTTTTTTGGTATTTATTTGGCCTTGCTAACAAATAAAATTGATGCCTCAGCAGTAATGTTCCAGCAGTTACTCAAGTTCTTATGTCACTGTTCCATTTCAGTGAAGGGCAGAAGAAAGACTTACATAATTTGTTGCTACTGCAAAGCTTCTGTCTCCACCAGAAATGGGTTTGAAGTTGAGGACTGTGTGAATAAATTAAGCTGAAAACATGTGAGTATTAGATCTATATCTCCAAAGTATTAAAAATACTCAGGTAGAAGCAGACATGTCGACACTGCTGTCTGTGCAAGTGCTGAGAGATTGAAGCTCTCTCCTAAGGCAGCACACTGGGGCTCTGCAGGGAGGTATAGCCAGAGACTTGTACGTTTGCATTCCTTTGACCTGATGTCTTGGCTAATTACTGCTCAAGTAATTTACTTGTTTTGCTCACAGCATTGTTTGGGGTTTTTATTATCTTGCAAAAAGAAATGAAAAAAAAAAAGAAAGAGGTTCTTACAAAAATAAGGCTGAAATGAACATCACCTTGTATTAGAAGCTTTAATCATACTTACGTCGATTTTTCTGTTGTACCAAAAACATGTCCTCATGCACGTAAACCTGAGTAGCACTGTCCAGGCTGAGAAGTGAATGTGCAACAACAACAAGATGACATGAACCATCTGACAGAAACACCCCCCACCTTTATAACTCGAGACTAAAAGAGTCACATACATAAGCAATTGTTTTTAAAAATAGCATGCCTCCTGTGGGGTGTCGCTCAGGGCTCCTCCGGGGCAATGCCTGACTGCTGCCCCTGCTGCTGGAAAGCAGCGCTGCCCTGGAACAGAGGAGTGGAACCAGTGAGACCCCCCAGTGGCCCTGGGGCTGCTCGGAAAGGCCCTGCCTTGGACAACTCCCACCCGCACAGCTCAGCAGCTGGACAAGGAACTCGTCCCCTGCTGTCCCACTGCCATCAGCGCCTGCCCTGCAGTTGTGTGCTTGTGCTGAATGCCAGATGCCTTTTTTTTCTCCCTTTGCAAAGCTGTTTATAACAGAAGCCAGCAAACACGAGCTCTGTTTCTCTCAGGACATGGCTAAAATGGACTTTTAGTTTGTCTTCTTGTTCCCTCGGCTGAACCTTTGACTGCTGCCAGGTATTTCTAACCTTAGAACTACCTGCTGATTAGTCTGGTGTTATCTGGGAACAGCAGCTGGAGGGATTCACTGGCTGCACTGCTCTGGCTTCCCTTATCTCCAAAATCTACCTTTGATAAAAGCTGGGGGATGTCAGCAGGAGCACAAGTGTTTCTGGACACAGCACAAAAATGACAACGAGGCCAGAGCTATAAAAAATCCTCAGTTTGTCTTTTTTATAAAGAAAGACAACATGATTTATGAAAGGATAAAGTTCATCTATTTTTTGCATATAGTCTGATCCCTGAGCACACACACACAGCCTCCTGTTTTTCCCTCTTTACCTGATCCAATCCTCAGGACTCCTCATGGAAAACCGAAATGTTGCTCTCATCCTGATGTCAATGATTCCAATGAACAATTTGTAAGAGAAGCTAAGGACTGAATGCACTTCTGTTACCACCCAGAATCTGGGAAAATGCACAGGAACAGACCTGCTTGGCTTCAGGTGCCCCCAGTGAGGTGCTGGGTCCTTCAGGCAGGTCTCTGGCAGGTGGGATTGCTCAGCTGCAGCACAGGTTTTTATTATAGATTCGGGCCAGGTTCTGAAAATGTTTGTCAGGAAAGAGTTATTTATGCTTTGCTATTTTTAAGCTGTAGTACCTGGCTCTGAATAGATTTTATTGTGGTTAGACTTTTTCAGAAAGTCAAAATAAACCCAATAAACCAGTTTGGTTAGGTTTCAAAAATAGAATACGTGTCTGAATCAAAGTGCTACATTTATTGTCTCTGCAGTAGGAATGGCTATTCAAACAGACAAAAATTATGGCCTAGAGTTTTAATTTTTTAACCAATTTTCCCCCTCTTGGAGCTCAAATAATGCTCATTCAGATCACTTATTCACTGTGCAGGTGTCACCCAGCAGCTCAGCATCCCCACTTCACATTTATAAAACACCAGTCTAAAATTAATGCCATGCCTGGATATTCTCAGTGATACACCAGCTGACTCCTGCTCCTCCTTGGAGCTTCCCAAGTTCTGTGTAGGAGGAAAGGATTGCCCAGATTCCTGATCCTTCTGTTGGGAATCTGACTGCTGTCCCTTTTTGGGAAAACCCACAGCTATGGTCATCTCAGAAACTACGCCTTTACCTGTCAGACACAATTGAACAGAGGCCACCACGTGGCTTTGGGGATCTTTCCTCTTTGGTTTTTCTCAGTTGGCCTGTTGTGCATTCCCCAGAAAAGGGGCTCTAAGGTGTGGGACAGCAAAGGAGTCACAGTTATTGAGGGTCACATCTCAAAGTTGTCCCCACCTTTCTGAGGTGTCACAGGAGGAAGTTCAGTCTTGGCCATAAGTTCTGCAAATGAGTATCTCAAAATTCAGGAAAGCCACTCAAGTCTCCCGGTGTAGAGGAGGCTGAGAGAACTGGCTGGGGTGGTGCAGTGCCTCTGCATTTTCCTAGAAGCAAATTGCATTGCAGTGAAATTGGAGAGGCAGCAATTCCCTGCTGCACTGCCTGGAAGGAGGCCAGAGACACTGGAGAGCCCTAATTCCATAAATGACAGCAGCAGCACATGCAGGGCTGAGAACTGGGCTGAAAATTGCAAGAATGTCTCATGCAAGATTATCAGTGAAGAAGGGCAAATAGAAATGTCTTTTTTTCCAGTAGGAGATTATTGTCTGTAGAGCTGCACTCTCAGAATAATGTAGTTACTGCAAGGCTTAATGAAAAGCTGTTTCAATTTTACTCCAAGGTGTTCCCACACAAACTGGTACTGAAAAGCTCTCATTGATGTTTTCATCAAACATGGCCATTGTTAATTTTACAGAAGGACACCCAAGGACCACAGAAGTAAGAACACCCAATAAGGGGATAGGACTAGACATGGAATTAATTCTGGAAAAATGTGCTTCAGGATGTCAGGTGTTGTATCCATGTGGGATAAAAAACCCCTAAACTATAAATTACAGCTCCAACACTTACTTGAACACTTTAGTGACACAGGGAAATAAGTCTTTCAGCTGAATGATAAATATAAATAGTTTATGCATCATGATACAGAGAGGAGAGTCCTTATTTGGGGTGATCCTCTTTGTAGTATCTGACTTGAGTTAAATTTTTCCTAAGCAATGTTCTCTTACTAAAAAAAACAACCTTCTGCAGGGATAAGAGGATGATTTGTACAAACTGACATCCAGGAGGACAATGCTCCAAGTTTGCCACAGCAATGCTTGGCTTGAGGAGTCAGGGAGGAAAATCTGATCCCCAAAATTCCCTGAGAAAGTGTTTCTATACATTTCTTCTTTTCCCCAGCCAGTACTGCACTCCTAATTCTTGCTCCTCAATCTTGTATTTCACATCCTAAGGACACAATTAAGGTTATGTGATGCCCCTTAACACACTTCACATTTTGAGAGTCCCCACATAATGCCAGTGAAGTGGACTGGGAGCAAGGGAATATTGCAGGGGCAAACTGAACCTCCCCATGAAAGGACCAGCTTTAACCTTTAGATGCTTCTTTCCAGTATGAAAACCCTTCTCCAGGGGGGGCACTGGGGACCTTCCCTCCCACTTTAACTGGGAGCAAACTGAGGGGTTTCGGTTTCTTCTCTTGGTTTTGCCTTCACTGCTTTCCTTTTCCATTTCTTTTGATTTCTTGGAATTGTTGTGTTTCTTTGCCTGTGCCACATTGTTTAACTCTGAAATTTGGCTTGCTCTCCAGATCTGTGTTTATTTGTTCCATGGCCACAATCCTTGGTCCTTCTACTGTTTTCAAAGAAGTTTAAATCTTTAGGAAAAGCCTTTGTCAAAACCACCTCTTATTGAGGTGGACATCCCTCTTTCTTTTCCCTCTCCCTTTTTAAGCTCCTCGTGGCAGGGATCTATATTTTGTAGTACAGTATTTTAGGATCCTTTCGCATGTTTTGCTCCAAATCTGTGCTGTTTTCTCCCCCATTACTCAGCAAAGCCCTGTGAATTTACTCGAGTTTATTTGTTTCTGGGATACATGGACACAACTCCTGCTGCAGCCAGGAAAACAAACAGTGTCTGTGCATGGCAGGACTCCTTCAGTTCAAACGGGGCATTCAGAAGTTACTCTTTAAAGGATTGGAAAGGAATGACTCCCACTTTCAAACGTTGTCCTCTGCAGACACTGCCTTGCTCTGGATTTGGGTTTCTGGGGTTGTTCTGGTAGGTCTGAGCCCACGGCAATGGGGAAGAGGGAAATAAAAGCAGCTCTTTCCTTAAGGCTGAGACTTCCACGTCCTGTGAGTGAGGCAGTGCTGCTACGAAAGCTTAAATACTTATTTCATCAGTGTCCCCTAAACCGAAGGGTTTCTTCCGCTGCAACGAGTGGTGAATTTTAGAACACATGGGGATAAAACACAGTATTTTAGAGACACGGAGCGTCTCTTCCAGCCCCCCAGAGCTCCTGGCTGCCATCCCACTTCAAGCCCCCGTCCCTCGGCAGCCACAGCTCCCCCGGAGAGCACCGGGACCCGAAGGTTCGCTCCGGTTCGGTGGTTTTTTCTTGTTTCGGTGCTCAGGAGAGCCAAGCCCAACAGCGCTGCTTCTCTCCTTGCCCTTGCTCTGCCTCTGTGAGGTTGATGTGACTTGAGCCGAGCTCCAGTCTTGGTTTATATCAGAATAAACCTTCTCCTTCTGTGGACAAATCCCAAACCAGGCTGAAGGAATTTTGCTGGAGGCTCTTTAAAGAAAAACGCTTATTTAATTAACAATTAATGTAACTTCCATGACTGTGAATGCCAACGCGCACTCTCTTTAAAAACAGCGGTAGGAGAAATGTTTCCTTTTGCCACGGCCACCCTTAGAAGGTGAGAAATGACTCGTTCGAGGCGCTCTCCAGTTTCCAGAGCCCGGGCGGGTTGCGGAGCACTGGGGGCACTGGGGCAGCCCGCACAGCCCTTCGCTACCCTTGTTTTTCCGTGGAGCCTGCGCTGGGTTACACAGGGATTGCTGCCTGACAGCTGTTCCCTGTCTCCTCCAGGAAAAGAGCTTGCACGCTATTTCTTTCTTTCTTTTTTTTTTTTTTTTTTTTTTTTTTTTCCNTCCTTCCCCCCCCTCCCCTCTGTTTTTTTTTTTTCTTTTTTTTTTTTTTTTTTTTTTTTACTTTCTGCCCCGCTACCTTTCCCCGGCGCTCCCAGCCCTCCCCTCGGCCCGGTCCGCCCCTCAGGCCGCACAGCCGGGCTCTGCAGGGACGCGCGGCTCGGCCGAGCTCGGGGGCTCAGCGCCCGCGCCCCTCAGTGAGTTCCCTCATTATTATATTATTATTATTATAATATTGCCGCCTCCCGCGGGGCGCAGCCCGGGCGGCGCTGAGGGCTGCGGGGGGCGCCTGAGCGGGGTAAGGGCAGGCGGCTCGCCGGGCCCGCTCCAGCCCCACTGCGCGGCGCAGGCAGGGTCCCGGGAAGGGCTGGAGGCGCGGCGGCGGCGGGATGCCCTGAGGATCCCCTCGGGA
>VXBA01004055.1:5096-41590 GCA_013399895.1 Serilophus lunatus | reverse complement strand
AGGGCCGGGGCGGAGGGGCCGAGGGAGCGGGGCTGGGCCGGGCCGGGCCGCCCGCCAGGAGCGTCCGGGCCCCGGGAGCTGTGCCCTGTGCGGGGGGAAGAGCGGCGACCGGCCCGCACCCCGGGGGAGCATCCCGCACGCTCGGAGCCCTGCCGTGACCGTGGGAAGAGCATCCCGCACCCCGGGAGCCGTGCCCCGTGCGGAGGGGACCCTGCGCACCTGGAGCCGAGCCCTGGCCGGGGGGAAGGAGTAGGAGGATGGCTGTCCCTCGGGTCTGGAGCTGAGCCCTGTCCGTGGCAAGAGCAGTGGGATGAGAATCCCTGGAGCCTTGTCCTGTCCATAGCAAGAGCAGTGGGATGAGAATCCCTGGAGCCGTGTCCTGTCCATGGCAGGAGCAGTGGGATGAGAATCCCTGGAGCCGTGTCCTGTCCATAGCAAGAGCAGTGGGAAGAGAATCCCTGGAGCCGTGTCCTGTCCATAGCAAGAGCAGTGGGATGAGAATCCCTGGAGCCGTGTCCTGTCCACGGCAGGAGCAGTGGGATGAGAATCCCTGGAGCTGTGTCCTGTCCATAGCAAGAGCAGTGGGAAGAGAATCCCTGGAGCCGTGTCCTGTCCATAGCAAGAGCAGTGGGATGAGCATCACACATGGAGCAATGTCCTGTCCGGAGGGAAGACCAGTGGGAAGAGCAGCCCTGGAGCCATGCTGTGTCCATGGGGGAAGAACAGTGGGATGAAGGTCACACCTGGAGCAGTGTCCTGTCCGTGGGAAGAGCAGTGGGATGAGAATCCCTGGAGCAGTGTCCTGTCCGGGAGATGAGCATCCTGCACACCTGGAGCCCTCAGCAGAGGCTCTGCTGGCCCAGCTTTGTCCCTCCTGTGTTTCCAGCAGGGCTCCCAGACCCTCCTGTCACTGTGATCCACAATCTGCTGATTGTGGAATGGAAAACCCCTTCGGGCTGCATCAGCACAGGCAGATGGATTCTCCTCGGGCATTCTTTGGTTTGAGCTGCTTGTTTGGTTACTTTGGTTATTTGTGACTTAGATTCAGTTAAAAAGACATTTGGGATAAGGGTCTTTGTGGTCTGATTAGTCCCACACTGCCCCAGCCTTGCTTCTTGCAGGGCCAGGGCTGGTTCTGGCCTCTCTTCACACACAAATAACTTGTCCATTTCTCCCCTTTTTAGCCTCTAAGTGGCATCCAGGACTTAGAGGGAGCTCAGATGGAAGAGTGAGACCCCAAAACCACTGCAGTGGAACTGCACAGTGTGTGTTCCACCTGCAGCTGCAGGCTGTTGTATGAGTGTAAAACAAGGATCTGTGGTGGAGTCAAGCTCAGATTTCTCCAAAGCAAAACCAACTTAAAATAGTTCTGTGCAAAAGACTTTTAAAATGTCTTTTATTCGAATGGTTCTGGAAAAGTCAGCTGCAGACATTGCCTCAGGGGTCACTGCACTGTCAAACCAGGGTGTGATTTGGATGGACTCGCTTGTTTTTAGGCCCTGTCTGCAGTGCTGATGCAGAAGGAGGGTGGAGATGCTGAATGGGAGAGTTAATTTCAGGCAGTTCGGTTCAATCTCTGCTGTGGACACTCAGAATGGAAGTGGCTTTGATTGGGTTTGTGTTAATGACAGTTTTCTGTAGGCAAACCTTTGGGCTGCAGTTAACCCTGGCAGAGGGATGGAGCTGTGTGTTCATGAGATGGGTTAATTCAGGAAGCAATTTCGTGTGAGGTGTTTAAATCAGAGGTGAGCTGCTGGAGCTGGGGTAGAGCAGTGGTGCTTTCACAAACCTGGGATGTATTTTTCAAACGGTTTGTTGCCATATTTAGTATCTTCAGGACTGGACAACTTAATGTGCAAGACTGCAGCCTAACCTGCTTAGAAAGAAAATCTGACAGTGGCAGAGAATATCTGTTTTTTTCCAAATAAGGTGTAATTTTTTTTTCCAGTTGAACCCCTTTTCCATTTTTTATTCTTAACAACAACATATTCTGTTTAAATTACACATGAAGTCACTGCTGTCTCAGGGCCTGAACTTACTACAACTTATTCAAATAGCTCATATTTTCTAAACCGCAACCATGACCCATGGAAATCATTGGTCAGCACTTCTTGGTTCACTAAATCAGCACTAATTTCTTCTGGGACACACACTCCCCTCCTCCCCCAGATCACTGACGTGGCTTCTCCTTCACCCTTGGGAAGCCAGAAATTGAGGGGAATAAACCCTTTTTCCTCGTTTGAAAATACATTCAATTCAGAGCTGTTGCAGGAGAGGGTTGGGTTGGATTCCTGGGTATAAATTGCTTCCCTATCCATGTTGCCTCACTCAAACACTCCCCAGATTTCCCTCCTCTTCCTCAGTCGCTTGTCCTGCCTCCTTGGGCAGCTGGGGATGTTTTCCTTACCCTGGGAATGTGCTCCTGCAGCACCCGCAGGGTTTGGGCTGGGATGGAGAGCTGGGGGTTCCCCCATCCCTGGGCCTGTGGGAATTCCCTGCTCCTCATGCCTCTGCCCCAGCGTGCAGCTGGAATGAGGTGCTGTATCCAGGAGTATTTGGAGGAGAGGCAGGACAGGAACAAGGGGATGTGCAACTGCATTTCCCAAACTTCCATGCAGATGCAGCTTGAAGCAAATGCATGGTTGGAAAGGATTGTTTTGTGTGAAATAAGTTTCTGGACTACCCTTAAAAATGCAGAAGCGTGGAGTGTGTAACTTGCGTGAAGAGAAATAGAAGCTTTTTCTGTTTCTCTTAAAAACATCAAGTTGCCTAAGTCAGAGTTAACCTTTATTTGGGGAAATAACAGAAATCTTCAAAATTCATGCTTGTCATTTCCCAAATTTGCAGGATGGGAATTTAAGCATGAAAGTTTCACTTGAGTTTACTTTGTAAACAGCCACGTTTCCATCTGCACTGTACCAGTGTTGATTGATTTTGTGTAATTGCTCCTGCAGAACCCTGGGGTGTTTTCTGATCGAAAACATCCCCCCTGTGTATTGAGTGAGGTCGTGGAAACAGTTGGTCAGCTCTGGAAATTAATTGAAAGAGGGGTTGCCATAATACAAGGAAATCAGGTAATAATGCAAACTATGACAAATGAACCAGATATTTTAGCAGTGAGCTCGTGGCTTTTGAGACAGCACAAAGCAGATACATCTTGCTCTGTATGGGCAGTCCCTGCTCAGTGATACTCTTATTTTTTCTGAGCAGAAAGTCAGTTTTGGCCCCGAGTTGTGTGAATAATTCTCAGAGCTGGGCTGGCTCTTGCTGGTTTTTTGTAAACAGTGATTTTGCTTTGAAAAGCAGCTGGCGCACGTTTATTCCTCTGGTGACTTGAATCTTGTGTTTGTACTATAAATGTCATCTGTTTTACACAAAGTTGATTTTATTGCAGCAGTGTGTGCTGACCTTTTGCAGTTTAATAGAATATGGGCAGCTCGTGGCCTGAAATGCTGCAGTGCAACAGCAGCTGAGGGGAAACAAAGAGCCCTTCTTGAGTCATCTGCCAACGAGAGCAGCCTTTTCTGGGGAGGCTCCAGAGCTGGCAATTAGAACTGGTAATTAATACATAGAATGTTTACATAATGAAGGGTATTTTTGTCAGGGTTTTAAGCAGCCTGGTGGAGTTGTGTGCTTCCCAGTGGGTTCTGCTTGCTCAGGAGGAATGCCCAGCTCTGCAGAGGTGAGGTTTGAAGCTGTGTGCGGGGTGGGAGGTGCAGGTGTTGCTGCTCTTCCCAGCTCCTCCCGAGTGCAGGTGGGGTGGGATTTGCTGGGGTTCCTTTGCACCACCCGGGGCTCCTGTGGGACAGCCAGTGCCGGCAGGGCGTTGATTCCCGGGCCGGGGGTATTTTTAGTTGCCAGCCCCGGGGAGGTTGCTGCCCGCCCTCCCTGCCTCCCTCGCAGCTGGGTGTGGCCTGGGGTTAAGCAGATTCATTAAAGCTGCCTCAGAGGTTCAGCCTGGCAGGAATGGCTCGGAGCCCCCACGAGGAGCCGGGCTTACAGCAAGTTGTTCTATGGAAGCAGCTGGGCTTTGGGAGCGCTGCACTGGAGGAGGCAGGGTGGTGAACAAAGAGGGCAAACGTGTCCCTTCCAACCTTCTCTGGATTGAAAAACTTTTACCCCAGGACTAATATTCCTTCCTCTGTGATGTCTTTTGTCTTGGCAGTCGTTGCTTCCCCGTCAGTAATTTGTGCTGCTTTTTGCACAGTTTTTTTGTTCAGTACTCGGTGTTTTGGGAGTGTTTGCTCCGAGTCTGGGCATTATTTCAGTGTTTTGTCTCTTAGGACACCACAAAAGGCACTGCTGTCTCTTTACTCACCTGTGGCAGAGGTGAGGAAATCACCATTCTTTTTGCTTTGTTGTCGTTTTCTTTGTGTGAGATTTTCCCCAAGAGTTTCTTGGGGTAACTGAAGGAGCACAGGGAGGCAGGTGAAGATACAAATACTCCCTTTTTTGTATGGAATTGGTACAGAAATACAGAGGGTAGGGAGAGCCATTAGGCTGGAAGTTTCAGTGGGGCTGGGAAGAAGAAATACTGATTAATCATAATTAAAACAATCCTAGTTTTTTGCTGCCTAAAAAGTGCTAGTTATGTCATTCCCAAGGCATTTTCATAGCAAGTACAATAATTGTTCCTTCTAAAAGGAAAAATAAGGTGGATTTTAATTGCACTTAGTGTGGAGATGAGAGCTGTAATCACCTCTCCAGCTTTCAGCTGAGAAGGTGTATTTTGATACATATAAACTGGGGGATTTAACCTTTGTTATAGAAACCTGTTCTAAGTTTCCATGAAAATCGATCATATTTATGACTTAATCTTCACAATCTCCACAATTCCTGAAATTCAGTATTGATCTAGCAATTACTGATTCCAAGGTTACTGTTGTGTTCATATCTTCCTTATTTTGATAAGAGTTTGAATCCCTTCAAATCTGATCTATTGCATAACCCTGTTAAAGTACTTTAAAATTATTTATTTATTATTCAAGTAGTTCTTAATTTGTGCATTTCTGTTGTAATTTAGTGTGTCTGAGGGATTTTTTTTTAAACTCCTACATTAAATATGGAAGAAATACCCAAACTCTCTCTCTTCTTCTCAATTTGAGACCCGTGTAGAGTTTTTCATACAGACACACCTTTGCAAATAACAAATCCTTTGGTTATTCCAGCACTAAGAAGAGTTAAACATTTTGATGATAATTCAGTTTTTGTTGGACTGAGGCAGAAAACTGCAGGAGCCCCTGTGCCAGCAGAGTGCTGCCCTGCCTCCGTCTCCTGCCTTCCCCTTCCCATCCCTTTGGGAAGCCTGGCCAATCCATCTCCAGCAGGAGCAGGCACGGACCTGTTTGTGCTGGGGAGGGTGGGAGGATCCTGTTGCCCTGGTGCCTAATGAGGAAGCTCAGCCATTGCAGTGCCCTGGGCTGGAGCTGCTGGCTGGGGGGAACAGCACCTGTGCTCCCAGTGCTCACCCCCTGCTGCCTGGGCCCCTCCTGTGGCACAGGCTGCCCCAGGGTTGGGAGGCTGTCAGAGGAGGGAGGGGATCCCAGAGCTCCCGGGGTGTTGCAGCACAGCCTGCAAGGCTCCAGTTTTGTGCTGACAGGGACCAAAATCGAGTGTGCTGTGAGTGACCTCACCCTGTGTGCTGGGAGCCATGGCCGTGGCAGAGATGCAGGGCATGGCTTTCAGCTCCTCTTGGGTTTCTCCAGCCTTTTCATGGCTCTGCAGCTTGTTCACTGGCAGTCAAGAGGCTCTAAAAAGAGAGCCGGCTGATGTTGCAACCCAAGCACTGGCCCTGTAGTGGAAAGACTGTCCTTTGGCATCTTCACTGGTGCTATTTTTACCTATTCCAGTAAGATCTGCCCTTGTGATGTTGAATTACCTGCACTAGTTTGGTTTTACTGCATGCTCTGAAGAAAATTGTCAGTGAAATTATTGGGCAGATCAGGACTAAAATTGTCTTACCTTGAAAACATTTTTTCTTCTGTCAGCACAAATAGTCCTGTCACTGTGACTGCAAGAGATTCTTTCACTTTGTTTGCATATTTTATGTCTGACAGTTGGGTTGGTTTTTTTTTTTTTTAATTTGGATTCCTCTATATATTGATCATTTTGTCTGTTTTTCATTTGGAGACTTTAAGTTGACAGTGTGAGGTTTTTTTTTAAAAGACATTGGATTGACACTGCACTGGAATCTGAAGGGGTTTGTTGTAACTTGTCACAGGCCTGGCTGATTTTGATTAAATTTTAAATTGGTGGTTCTTTCAGACAATAGGAAATTTATATTTTTTTTATTTTTTTTTTTTCTTCTGGGAATGGATTTTCAGCCCTGGCAGTGACAAAGTGCTGCATCTACCAAATGATTTGTCGTGAGAAGTGGAGGGAAACAGCAGGAGTGACTTCAACAGTGTGACACTGCAGTTCAGCTGTTACATGTTAAATAGACACATCCCTGTGTTAAATACAGTGTTGTTCAGGTGCATTTTCTAAAAGTGTGATCCAGGAGCAGCTTGTCCTTCCTGGACTTCTGCTTCCCCTGCTCCTCACCTCTCCTCAGTGCATCCCAGGTGGAAATCCTGCAGCAGGCAAACTTCCTGCTCCTGTTCTCCTCCCTCAGCTCTGCCATTGTCTCCCTGAACAATTCTCCTTCTCAGCTTTAATTGGATCTCACGTCTGCAACAACAGCTGGGATTTTTGGCAGCTCTTTTGCTGCTTAAACCCTCCTTCTTGCCAGTTCTGTCAGGAATTTTTTTTGGTCATGTGTCTTATCTGTCAAGAAAAACACATAATTTTGCCTCCCTTGCAACTTTTGCTTTGGGGGCAGGTGGAAATATTGTACCTGCTGCTTCTGTAACCCACCACACTTGTTCTATGCTGTGCCTTTTCTCTTGATTTGTGTATGAGATTTTTACCATAGAAATGCTGTGTGTTTTCCTTCAGTGCAGCCTGTCACTTTTCTATCCTGTCTTTCATCTGAATTATCCCTTGTACTGCCTGGATTCATTGTCCTGGGTTACAACTCGGGATCTCAGCTTTCCTCAGCAGAAGACAGCATTCCTTCCTCCCTTCTCCCCCAGTCTCCCTGTTTGTCTTTTTCCCTGGGGAAAATCATTCACAATATTTTGTGTCCCATTCCTGAATGTCGGAGAGAGGTTTGTCAGGTAAATGCACAGTTCAGGTTGTGAGTTTTAAAATGATTGAAGTGGCTCAGTGTGTTGATCCCAGATATTTTCCTGGATGCCAGGAGGTCCCTTCCAGCCTCAGAGACTGTGACTGAAAGGCATCTTTGCCTTCCCTGATCATCTCTGCCTGGGTTTATTTTAGGAATTGCTGAGTAGGATGAGAACTTTGGGTAAAAAGCGTTTTACCACTTACTACCTAGTGAATATTTTTGTATGTTTGATTTGGGCTTTGTAACTGATCTGAGCTTCCAGTCCTTTAATCCAGATTTCTTCAGCTTCCCTGGGGATTGTCCCTCTTGCAGTCAGAGCCTTCAGAGGCTCAGCTGCTTGGGCCTGTTTGGTTTGTGTTCCTGTATAAAGGAGGAACCCATGTGAGAATTTTAACTTTTTATAGCTGTACAAGGTGTTTACAATGTTCTTGAGTGAGATGATGATGAACTGGGGAGTGTTTGGTTGTTACACTCTGGCCTTGCATGTGTCCAATTCTGAAAGGCTGGAGGGCCCTGGAAACTGTGATGGGAGAAGGTTGGTAATTTATCATCATGCCATTAACAAAATACTTTTTCTGTTGCTAATTTGGTATGTAGTGCATGTGTATGTTTGTTAAAATAGTAAATACCTTTTGTTTTGTGTTGCCTTCCACAGATGATGTGCTTCATCCTTTTGCCATAGGACTTCATTCACTTAAAGGAAAACTAAAGGTACAAATAACTTTTTGTTCTGTTTCCTTTCCTCCTTCTCCTGCCCCGCTCTTTATTCTGAGGTGCCTGGACCTTTCCTGGGGACTGAGCTCTGTGCTTGTATTCCTTCACTGCTAAAATCTGCTTTTTGTTTTTAGCAAAATGCCCCAAAATTGATCTGGTACCTCTGGTTGTTTCAGTGTTTGCTTTGTCAGAGTGTATATTTAACTTCAGTCGTTCTCCATGGGTATTTACTTTGCAGGGGAAAAGCCCTTCCTCAGTTTAGAACTTTAGATCTTGATGTTTGCCTGTCTTCTCCAAATAGCTTTTGCCTTTCCACACAACTGCAGGTCTGCTGGGAATAATCCAGACCTAAAGTAAATTATGTCTGTGACATTATCTTAAAACTCAATCTCTGAAACAGAAAGTCTGTTCTGGCACTTGGTTAAATAAATAAGAGCCCACCCAAACCAGGACTGTAATTTCATGGGTGTATTTAGTAAGATAATGTAGGATAGAGTTAAAATGGAGCATAATTTCTTCTTGGAGGCTCTCAACATAGTAAATGTTTGACCTAGTCTAAGTAATTTTGCTTATATACAGTGTTTAGATTTAATTACATTCAGTTTTTATTTGCCATTTTAAGCAGGTTTCTTTGCAAATACAGGTGTATACAAACCAAGAAAATAGAGTTAAGCTGTCCAGGCAATTTGTAACTAAAATACTCAGGTAATACCTGATTGATTGAGTTCTTATTGCAGAAATACATGTTCAACTACCACAGTATTCCCAGGTGCACTTGATTATGAAATACAAGGGAGAATCATTTGCTTTATCTTGTCCAAGACAAATACCTCAAGGCCTTCTCAAACGTTTCTTGGTGCTCTGTCCCCTCATCTGTACATTATTTGCACATCCAGTGTTGAGTTGGCACTGCTGGTTCTGGGCTGGACCCACCTTCAATAAACTCAATTTATTGGTTTAAAGCTGCCCTGGGTGAGTGCAGAGATCACCTGTGGTGTTTAACATGCAGAAAAACTGCCCAGTTGTGAGGACTGGAGCTCCCAGCAGCTCCTGGAGGGATTCTCAGAGCTGAGGTTGGTGTGAGGACTGACTGGTGTGTCCTCAGGGGGGACAGAGCCAGGAATTCCTTGTGCTGAACTTCTCAGTCCCTGTTTTGTTTAATCCCTGAGAACTTGTGTGGGAAGGGCATGTGGTGGATTGCTGACATTTGGGGAACTTTTTCATCGAGTTCCAGGCAACTGCAGACACACTTTGGGGCTTTCAGACTTGAGACAATTGGGGCATGAGCAAGGTCAGAATGCAAATGGCCACGTGTCTGAGAGTGTGTGCAGCTGATGGGGGGGGAGGAAATGCTTGTCCCGAGTGTCTTGTGTGGCTCAAAACAAAGCACTTGTGCAGGGCAAGGTGTGATTTAAGGAGATGTCTTTGTAACTCTGTCCTGGGAGGTTTTGACATGAGGGGGAAGAAACAAGAATTCTGAGGGACAAGTGTCCTCATGGCAGTCTGAGACAATCAGGTTTGAGGCAGCAGTGTTTTGTGTGCTTTTTGGTTCTAATGATCCACTTGAATCTACCAAATTAGAGACAATGCCTTAATACTTCATCTCCAGTAGTCTTCATAATGTTAAGAGCACATTAGACAAAAATAGACAAAATATCATACTAAAAACGTGGTTCTTTTTTGGCAAAATTTATACAAAGGATGTGTGCAACATTTATGTGCTTTCCCTTCTTGCTTTTTCCTTTCCTACCTGTTCCAATAACAATTCACAAACTTCTTTGTGAATCTGTATGAACTCAGCAGCCTTTCTGAACTACAGTTTAAAAAAGTTCTCATTGAATGCTTGGAAATATCTCCTGCATTTTACCTTTTTCCTGGAGCTGCTTTTTTGCTTTGGGAGAGAGAAGGATTTGGATTCTGTCTCCCTCTTTTAGATACTGAGTGTTCAGTGCTCCTCTTTAACACAGGAATTGAGGTTTTGTGGGGAAACTCAGAGCTCCCTGTTTGACCTTCATGCAAATCCCACGTGGTGAGAAATGGGTGACTGAAACAGGAATAATCTGTGTGGAACGGATAAACAGATCTTCCTGAAAATTGGCTACTTCCAGGAAAAGTAGCCTGGAGCTTTTTTTTCCTTAAATACTTCAAAGTTCCACTGGCAGCATAAAGGCTGAAGTAGTCACCAAGAAGGGAATGATTCTGGGAAATAAATCCAAGGCAAGGAAATTCTCAGGTGAGAACAACTGAGGCAGCAACTCTTTGTGCTTCAGTTCTGGCTGGTTTTGTTCTGGTTTGTTTTTTTTCCTTGAGCATGACATTTGCTCCTGTTAATTTTTAATTTTTGCCATCTCTATGAGGGAGGAGTTTGGTTTTTGGCATGGATCTCTGAACATGGAGGACGTGCAGAGGAGCAGCACCAGCCCTGTACAAGTACCTGAGGTTTTTTGGGTGGTTAAACTGACCCAAACTCGTGGATCACAGCTTTATTTATTAATTAATGTAGGAATGTGTCCATGTTTAGCTTCTGTTCTGAAAAGGTACTTTTGAAAATGCTTTTTTTTCTTAGGTGTGTGTTTATTTCTCCCCCAGACAGCTGGTCACCCAAGCAATATTAAGTCAATCAATAATTCCTGTGTTGGGAGGAGAAAAGGCCACAGTTAAATGTGTTATTGATCTTGTTGTGTCAGAGATGAAAACTTTTCTCGTAAGCAACTTCTCAAGCTTTTATTTATTTACCAAAATACTCAGTTTGAAATGGATTCTGGCCTTTGTTCTGTGGTGTTTTGCCTTGGTAAATGTATTTCATCAAACATGAATGTGACTTAATTGTTTGTGGGGCTAAAAATGTGTGTGGTGGGGAACTGATTGTACATTTTTAAAAAGCTTTTGGTGTTCTTGAGAAAAAAAGAGAAAGGGCAAGGTACCTAAAGAGGAGTTCAGCTCTGTATCCTGTGAAATTTTAGACTGGGACATTTCTTAGGGAGGGAGACTGAAATTTTTAACAGATCTGCCTCAACCCTTTTTGCTGGCCATGTAAAAAGTGAAAGTAACTTTAAGCATCTTTTGAATTGGAGTGCACTGAGTGGGATGGGTGAGTGCTCTGCAGGCATTTGTCCCTGTTGGATGGGCTCATGCCATGGCTGTGCTGTGCATTTGGTTTGGATAATGTTCAGATGATTAGTTATCAGAATCTGTGATCTGCCCAAAAAGCACTGCTGCTAAGTGCAGCATTCCTCAGGGACTTGGAGGAATAGAGGACATGTTTCTCCTCAGACTGCACATTCAGTGTCAGCTTCCTGCAGTCCTGGGTCTCCAGGAGCACTGATACACATCTTAAAATATCTTAAAACTTTCTTTGAGTGCTGCTGTTGCAGTTTTTCAGTGTGGATGTCGTTTCCATCAAAGTGAGGAGCTGTGGAAGAAGAACTTTAAAGGAAAATTTTGAGAAAGGTGTGTGAAAACATTCAGCTGGCAGTGGATTATTTGAGCATGACGTAAACATAAATCCAGTATTTACGTTTCAGAAGCATGCTTGTAACTCATTTATGGGGAGGAATAGACAAACTAAGAATAATATATTTATGAAGGCATCATGGTAAAATGCTTCCTCCTTTCAATGAAATTTCTTTTCAGAACATACCAGGCATCTTTTCATTAGGTGGGTTGGTGTGGCTCCTGGGGGAGCTGGAGTGAATTAATACAGTTTGGGTAAAAATGCCTTTAATCCATGACTGCTTGGAGCCAAACACCCAAGGGAAGCAAACACGTGGATGGCAGGGCTCTGAAAGGTGGGCTGTTGTGTTCTGCTCTTGTTCTTGGCCCTGTGTTCACTGAACCCACTGGAAATCAGGTGTGGATGTGCAATATTGTGACTTAAATGTTATCTTTTAGTCAGTTCAAAACTGGCTGTGCTTATTCTCTCACCTCATACCTGTGTGTGCAGTGAGCTGCTTGAGTTAAGTGGATGGTTTGGTATCATTTTGAAGCTTGCTTTCTTCACAGTAGAAGGCAGAGGAAATGTGTAATTCATTCATAAATTACTTCCCAAGAAGCAGCTTTTCTGACTGTCTCTGTTTGTGGTAATAATGTGGAATGAGATGCGGGGGGTTAACACACCAGTGTCAGAATTTAAATGATCTCAGCCAGCCTGTCCTTGGCCTGGGTGAAGAGGTGTTGGTGGGGCCCTGGAACCTCTGTCCCACCTCAGGGCTGTCCTGGAATAGCAGCCAAACTCAGCAGCGGGACAGTTAATTAGTGCTCTGTGTTAACAAGCTCCGCCTCTCCCAGTACAAGCCCTCGGCCCTGGATGCCAGGGGCAGGTTTAGCAGGGATTCCCTGTCTGTCCCCATGGGAATATCTGCTCAGCTTCCCTTTCTTCTCCCCTCAGTGGGCTGTGCTGCAGTGTGTTTGGAGAGGGAATACCCTGGGAGAGCAGGGAGAGGAACTTTTTTGGGTACAAAACTTCCCTTTTGTAAAAGCGCAAGTTTGACTTTTTTGTCATTTCCTGTTTTCTCTGGAATTTTTCAGGAAATGTTGGCAGCGTGTCAAGAGTCAATGGAAAGGCTGTAACATTAGGGTGTTACCAGCTTACCCCAGCAGTGACAACAGGCAGGTTTTGATGGCTGCCCTGCTATTCCTCCCTGTTTTGTCTCCTCTTCCATCTCCTATATTCTCTGGAAGGCTGAAACCAAATAGTTTCCCATAGTGGGGAAGTTGAGGGAGGAGATTGAGCTGGCTGGTTTCATCTTGCCCCTCTTACCTCCCAGTTGATCTCCACTCTGGTTTTTATTGCTGTTTCAGCTGCCCTGTGCCTTGTGTGGGTGCTGTGAATGTAGCTCAGTGTCTGTCACCTCTGTCACTGCCCTTTGTAGGGCAGTGCTGCTCAGCTGTGAGGTGTTGGATTGCTTATGTTGCATTTCCTCTCTGGTAGGTCTGGGTTTAGCTCTGGAACAATGTGAAGTACTTACAGGTCCAGCTGAGGCTCTTCAGACTTGTACTGTGAGGGAACACACTCAGGAATTCCCAGTGTATCCTTCTGGTCACCCCAAAATGGACACTTAACACAAGTAGAGATGTTTTTTATCCAAGAATTCTGTTGTTTTAGCTCTTCAAGAGTAACAAACACTGTTGTCTTTCCTCTGGCACAAGTGTGAGGAAATGACTTGGAGGGTACAGGACCACACATGAAATGAGGCTGGAGCAGCTCCTGGTGGGTGTTCAGGGTGGAGTCTGGGTGTTAAGAGCTGAATTAAGTTGGTAGTGATTTCAGAGGACCTGTGCAGGTCTTGCAGTGTCTCTCCTGTACTGTAGGGTATGGAATTAGGATTGCTTGCAAGACCTTTATTTTGCTATTTCCTGACTGATTTGCTTTATGACTTTGCAGTTTTAATGGAGGTGATCAGGGATAAGGGTGGTGTGTGCAACCACAGGAGGTGGATTTGGAAGCAGTTTGCTGACATGGGAAAAGCTGTGCAGATGCACCATGTAGTTCTGAGCCTGGCTGTTCCAGGGGTTTGTAGAGGGATGCAGTTTCATGGAGGAAATCAATGCCCACACTCTTTTGGAGATAGTTTGGAGTTCAGGCTGCATTGCAGTTGTCAGAACTGCACGTGCAAAAAAAAGGGTGTTGATTTGGGAGGATGCAGGGGATTGTTTGTGTCCTTGCTCTGGCAGAGGTTTATAAAGTCCCAGGATGGTTTGGATTGGAAGGGACTTTAAAGCTCGTCCAGTGTCACCCCCTGCCATGGCAGGGACACCTCCCACTATCCCAGGTGGCTCCAACCTGGCCTTGGACACTCCCAGGGATGGGGCAGCCACAGCTTCTCTGGGCACCCTGTGCCAGGGCCTGCCCACCCTCCCAGCCGGGAATCCCTTCCCAATACCCCACCTCTCCCTGCCCTCTGGCAGTGGGAAGCCATTCCCTGTGTCCTGTCCCTTGTAAATAGTCTCTCCAGCTTTCTTGTAGGTCTCTTCAGGCCCTGGAAGGCCACAGTTAGGTCACCCCGGAGCCTTCCCTGTTCCAGGCTGAACAGTCCCATTTCTCTCTCACCCTTTATTTATACTAAAATGTGACTGAGCATTACGTGTGTGAGGGTTGAGAAGTCTTGTATGCTGTTTCATCCTATGTAAATCGTGACAGTATTAAAATAAAAACCACACTAAAGCTCTGAAATCAGTGATAAAAATAAGAGTTTCTTTAAGCAATGCTTTTTATTACAATTCCTGTTGGGCCTCTCTCAACAGTAAGTCTGGGCTAGTGCTTATGTTCCCTATTTGGCCTCCAGGGCTGGCCTGGCCTGCAGCATGTGAAGGCACTGTGAGCTAAATTCACCTGAGGGTAAAATGCTCCTGTGGCCCAGAGGTGAAGTCAGAGGAATTGTGCATATTCCCAATAATCTGCTGGTGAGTGGAAGGTCAAACACTTTTGGAAGTCGGGCTGGTTTTACACGTGTGGGTGAACTGTGTGAGTGTAGGTTGATCATGGCTCACATTGGTGCAGTTTTCAGATGCTTTCCAAAAAGGTTTGTTGTGTGAGGAAGGGAAAGTACCACTTGGTAGCAAAGGATAATCCCCCTTTTCCCCGACTCTCCCAATTTCTCTTTCCCAGACCGCCTCCATGGAGCACATCCAGGGCGCTTGGAAGACCCTCAGTAATGGGTTTGGGCTCAAGGATTCTGTCTTTGATGGCCCCAACTGCATCTCCCCCACCATTGTCCAGCAGTTTGGTTACCAGCGCCGAGCCTCCGACGACGGCAAAATATCAGACGCTTCCAAAACCAGCAACACCATCCGGGTTTTCCTGCCCAACAAGCAGCGCACGGTGGTAAGCCTGGGCTGCCTTCATCCCAGAAACGGTGTGTTCTGCCACATCCCACACTGGGATGGGTGTCAGGCACAGGGAATTCACAGGGAGCCTTCCTGTGGTTAAGGAATTTTGTCTTGTTTTGTGAGTTCTGCAGGAGATACTTTGAAGTGGCTGTGTTTTGAGAACCTGCCTCAGTGCTGTGAATATTCCAAAGATACTTTCCTTATGTGTTTCCCATTAAAAGGCAGTTGTTGGCTGAGCCAAACAATGCCTGTGGGACAGTCATTTCTGTCCTCATGCCCTCAGTGAAGTGTGGTGGGTAAAGCTGAAGTGAAACTTCTCAAGGAAGCACTTCTGTACAATTTCTTGGAGCTGAGAATACTAATAATAGTTTTACAGTTCCCTGAAATCCAAATTAAGCCTTTTTCTGTGCTTGAGGTAACTCCATTGGCCTGCATTTCTGTTACTTTTGTAGGCTACTTGTATCAAATCCTCTGTCATAGAAACTTAGTAATTGTGAGAAACAGAGACGTTCTGAAATGGCTTCCGGACTTCTTTGCAGGAGTACAGAATAGGTGGGGATGTGGCAGAAAATGTGCTGGTCTGACAGGTTGGCTCAACGTGCAGAAAGTTAAATTGGAAGGCACAGCACTTTGTTGTTACATCATACAAGTAATTTTTATTTGTCTGTTTATCAAAAGTGAACAGCTGTGCAGTTTTACTGGAGTTTCTAAAGAAAATGAGGGGAAAAAAAAGACCTTCTGCCCTTGGAAAAGCTTAAAGGACTTGTGCAATCACTGACTGAATGTTTTGTTGGGTTTTTTCCCTTTGGCCACAGGTAAATGTGCGGAATGGGATGACCTTACATGACTGTCTCATGAAGGCTCTGAAAGTGAGAGGGCTGCAGCCAGAGTGCTGTGCTGTCTTTCGACTTGCTGAGACAAAAGGGTGAGAGTGACACTTCTCAACCAGAGAATGTAAAGGGCTGGGCTTTGGCAGAGCAGCAATAATCCTTTTTCTTCTCTCTGGCCAGTTCCCTCTAAAAGCACAGTTTGTTGTGAACTCTTCCGTGGTGCTTTCTTTACCCTCCTCTAGGGATGTTCCTTCAGCTTCCTGGGTATTAATGGTTTCATTTTTGTTACAAGCTAAGAATTGAAAACACTTAAAGTGAAAGGGTTCACTCCAGTGCTTGTAGCACCTTACTGAGGGTTTTGTCATCCTCTGCATGAAGTGATGTCTTCACACTTGGGATGCTGCATTTGTAGTTCAGTGCTAGTAATTCTTAACCAACTGAACATTTTTGGGGCTTCACACTCTTCTGTAACTTCCCAATGTTTGGATTTAAGGCTCACTTTAGACATTATTTTTTTGTAGGCCCAGGGATGCTGCTGTTGAACACCAAATGATAGTTGTCCAAGCTGAGGGGCTGAAAGTATCTCCTGGGGTTCATACTCTTCGCACCTCATAAGGCTTGGGCTTAATGCTGCTGGAAGCCTGAGCCACAGGGCAGTGGTTTGTGGGGGTCACACCTCTGGCAATGAGGCATTGTGGGCTCACCAGTAACTTCAGCGCCAGAGCACTTCCCTGTCGCTGAGTCTGTCATCCACCACTTCTGAGGTTCTGTTTGCAAGGGTATTTCTGTGACTCCATTACAGCTTCTAGGTGTCTTTTATCAAATAATACACAATGCAAATGACTTACATGTTAGAGAAGAAGCAGGAAAAAGAGGTGGCTTGCAGTGTGTTCAGAGTTGCTGCTCCTGATTTTTTAAGTGGAGGACACAGATGTGGCTCCTGTAAGAGGTTAGCAACACTTTTTTTGTATTTATTTTCAGTTTATTCATGAAAACTCACAAAGCATAGGTTGTTGATGAGACCAGACTTCTTCTCTCTTGAATAACTTTATTTTCTGGTTTTTCTTTCAGAAAAAAGGTGCGTTTGGATTGGAACACAGATGCTGCCTCCTTGATTGGAGAGGAACTGCAAGTGGACTTCCTTGATCATGTTCCACTCACCACACACAATTTTGTAAGCTTTTCTGTATTTTGATGTAAAACTGTATCAAATTGAACCACATAGTCAGTCAAAGAATGTTTTGGGCATTACTTAGCTTTTGGCTTAAAAAACATGGAGATTTTCAGAAGAGATGATTGATTCCTTCAGCCCTGCTTCCCACAAATTAGATTGGAAAGTATCAATTTGCAATGAAATGCCAGGAGTGTATTTATTTCATTAGTGATTCAAAGGTGTCAGACTCAAAACTCACAGTATGCATATTCTTCAAAGGTCTGATGATTGCCCATTTTGGTTTATATAAATATATATTTATGTAACTGTTGTATTAAGATATCATGTCTTTAAAATCCAGCACTGAGAGATAGTTTACATTTTCAGTCTCTGGCTCATCAGCCAGAAAAGGCTGGATAAGTTGGATAACACTGATGGTGTGTGTCCTGAATGTGCAGGGGTGCTGTTAATTCTGCAGGTCATGGTGGTGGTTGTGAGCTAGTGCTGCCTGGTAATTTGACAAAGTGTTTTTGAGGGGGCTGAAAGACTTCACATTTGCAGCTCCTTCTCAAAGATGGATTATTAGTTCAATAGAGAGCAAATAAGTAAAAGATCATTTTGTGGTTTAGGGGTTTTGTGTGTGTGTGGTTTTTTTATTTTTAATTACTTTTTAACAAAGAGATAATGCTCAACTCTTCCATGATTTTCTTCTCCATGGGAAGGGACTTTGTTCATATGTTTTTAGCCTTTTTGTTATTTTGTTCCAGACATAAATTGTGCCAAGTGGCAAACCTGAAGGATTGTCATTTACATCCATTAGAAAGGTCAGGATTGATTTTTCAGAACCTGAAGCCTGTTTTACTTCTACTTTACGTTTTCTGAAAACTACAAAAAACATGATCTGCAGTTGGTCAGCAGAAAATGAATATTTTTCTGCAAAAAGCTCAAACTTCCAAGATTTCCTCCCCAGTGCGTTCTAGAGGAAGAAACCCTTTGGTTAATTTTAGTCTTTTTCATATTTCAGAGGCTTTAAAAAAAGTTGGATGTCATTGAAAAAAGTAGAAATTCCTTAAACTATTTTATTTACTATTTTATTTACTAAGGAATATTAGTGAGTCATAAACACAGATGAAAGGTTGTGACTAATAAAAAAAAATGAGGGGGTCCTTACAATCTCTGATCCTCCTTCACCTCCTTGGTGTTACTGAAAACAAACAAGAAACACCAATCCTTGGTCAACCCAGCTCTGTCACCTTACAGGGCAAAAAACTTGCTTTTGCACCCCCCTTGATCAAATTGTTTGAACCCTCCATTTCCTCACGTTTGTGTCAGGGAAAAGACAATGGTGTTTGTTACTCTGGAAGAGCTAAAACAGTGGAATTCCTGGATAAAAACCATCTCTACTTATCATTTTCTTTGCGAACAAAGCCTTCAGTGTCTCCAAGCTTTCCAGGTTTCCAACCAAACTGAAAACCTCTGCAAGGGTATTCCAGTGTGGTTTTCAGTTCAGCAGCAATTTGAGGGTCACTGATAACAAAGAAATGGAAGACACCCCTGTGTGTTACAGGCTTGGGATCATGGTGGGCTGTGCTTTCCAGGCTCTGGCGGACACCCCTGTGTGTTAGTGGCTGAGGATCATGGTGGGCTGTGTTTTCCAGGCTCGGAAGACCTTCCTGAAGTTGGCCTTCTGTGACATCTGCCAGAAGTTCCTGCTCAACGGCTTCCGCTGCCAGACCTGTGGCTACAAGTTCCACGAGCACTGCAGCACCAAGGTCCCAACCATGTGTGTGGACTGGAGCAACATCAGGCAGCTCTTGTAAGGACTGTTTGTTTCTCATGGCAGCAGGAATTCTCTGTGACAGACAAGTGGTGTTTTAGCTCTTACCCCATTGTTGGGAAGGGGAGTTATTTTGGCCAGTATTGTTACTGATTTTGTTATTGTGATTGTGTATTGATTTCATGAAACAGCCAGCAATGAGTGTCTGTTCCCAGGGGAAGAAGGCCATTTGCACTCCATGCATTTTGCTCTGGCTCTGAATTTTAATATTCTGGGACAAGCAAACAAAGCTCCTGAATGACCAGGCAGTTGCTATAATACCCTGTTTGAATAGTGATAGCAGTTCCTCACATGACACTTGTGTTAGTAATAAAAAAGGCCATGGTTCAGGTGGTTTTTAGCTGTTGGAAACATAAGTGTGCAGAACTACCCCAGCTCCTGACACCCTGCTGGAAGTACCAGGGTGAGACAAATGCAGGATAATACTTCCTTAATACTGCTTAGAAAAAGCTGAGAGTCATTGTGTTAGAAGTCTTTCTATGCAAAAGTGTTAAAACCTGGAATTGTTTTTATGTGTCTTAGTGATTACTTTTTTTTTTTATTACCAAACTTGGTCATAAGTTATGCATTTTCTTACACTGACTAAGTTATTAGAGTGTAGGATGACTTGATGCTACCTGGACTTCATGGAACTTAAAAATTGTGTCAAATACCCTTTCAGGAAAATCTGAAGTCTCAAGTTCAGAAAGAATACGTGTAAATTTTCTTTGGGAGTCTGAAGGCAGAGGTTTTAGCCACACCATCCACAGAGGGAAAACAGGATGCGAAGAGAGCAAGAGCAATGTATTCATGAAGCTCATTGTGCTGCAAAGAAACAGCCCTTTAAATGTTCACCTTTAAAAAGAGCATTGTACAGGAGGTAGTGTAGCAGTTGAAATTGTAATTGTTTTTGTTGATATTTCAGATTGTTCCCAAATTCAAATATCAGTGACAGTGGTGTCCCTGCACTACCTCCCTTGACAATGAGACGGATGCGGGAGTCTGTCTCCCGGATACCTGTTAGGTAAGAGAGTATTTCCTGTCATTTCCGGTTTGGGAAATACACTTGTCTAAAAACAAACAGACAAAACCAACCAAAGACCCCCAACTCCTCAAAAGCAGAACAATCTTACAGAAGGCTGGGATGAATGTGCAGGGTGGCAACACCACTTCATCATAAATAACACACAGTGTCCTTCCTTGCTCTTAAATCCAAGCAGAGCAGTGGTTTGAGATGTTATGGTTTTAATTTTCAGTCTTTAAAATTTTAAGGAAGGGTATTAAAGGCTTTTTGGAGACTTTTGTTTTCCTACCTAAGAAAATCCAAGGCTCCCTCTTGATGTTTGTGTGAATTAATTTGATTTTTATCTGATCAGGTAGTGTCTCATGGTGGATATTTGCAAACATTAAAATAAGGCTGTGATGTTGTGATGACAGATAGGACTTTAAAGAGAGAACAGTGAGAGCTGAAAATTGCTCCTCTTGAAGAAAATTTTGATACCTAAAGAGAACATTCCTGTAGTTTTAAATGCTGAAGTAAAGCATGCATTCCTTTCAAAGGGGCTGATCCTAACTTGTTGCCTCTATTCTTTTCCTTGAAATTCTAGAGGCTGAAGAAGGCAGGCCAGCTTTTGTTTTTTCTACACCCCTTTGAAAAGTCTTGGCTTATTCAGGAATGAGGCACAGAGCACGTAGCTGACTTGCAAATGGTTCTAGTTATTTATTTATTTATTTTAGTGGGAACTGCATCAGAATCCATCTTCTCTTTGCCATCTCATTCTATTCCCAGTGTTGTTGAACAATTTCTGACTCATTTTATTAGATGTTTTTAAGGTTTTTGTGAAGGCTGGCTGATTTCAGTTAAGATACATTTGTGTTTTGGGGTAAATCTGGTTTGAGTGACCTTAGCTGTGATTTATAACTCTTTTTGGAACTGGATTTTAGTGTTGGCCTCCTTTTGACTGGTGTTGGGTTTCATGACTTCCTTGCTGGCTGTTCTGAGCAAACCATTGAACAGTCTTGCAAACCTTCACAATTTCAGGGTTGAGCTCTTGAGCTGTGCATTTAACAGGCTTCCAACAGGCAGTTGGGTTAAATCTCAGAGACCTGAATTCATCCATCAGAGCCAGGCTTTTGTCAGCACATGAAATGGGATTTGGTGGGGATTGAGGTGAACTGGGGAAAAATGTAATGGCAGAAACAGACTTATGTTAAACACAGTAGATAAGTATGTGAGCTGACAGGATTTTCAAGTTTTTTCAGTATATTTCCTGAGTTAAATGGGGAGTGATTCAGCTGACCAGATAGTTCAGTTGGTGTGTAAGTCCCAGCTTTTCCCTGTTTGGAGTTCTGTGTGTATTGCTTTTGGACAGGTTACATAAAACAGTTGTTTTTCAATTGCTAGAGGGCAAAAAATAACCACAGCTTTTCCTTTTGTCTCTCTTTCCTTCTCAGTTCCCAGCACAGGTATTCTACACCTCATGCCTTCACATTCAACGCATCCAATCCTTCCTCTGAGGGCTCTCTTTCCCAAAGGCAGCGATCCACATCCACCCCCAATGTCCACATGGTCAGCACCACAATGCCTGTAGACAGCAGGATAATCGAGGTAATGCTGGCAGCAGGGAGCAAGTGGCATCCAGTTAAACTAAAACTGAGACTGCCCATCTGATAGTCACTGGTTGGGTTTTCTTCTTTGCTTTCTGTCATTTGCTTACTGTTTGCCTTAGTTGGCTGAGTGGTGAAGGATGGAGGTTAATAATTCATTCTTGCAGTCTATCAACTTTGCTGAAGTCATGGGCAGATCTTTGGTGTCTGTAAAGATGGGGTGGAGCTTAACAATTGATTTTTCACAGACCTGGAGAGAAAATAAGCCCAGTTTTGCTGAAGCTTGTTAGGCTCGTCTAAAATTGCTCTTTTGAACTTGAAAAGTCTGGATTTGTTTGGGGCCTGGTGTTTATTTTAAACTAGACTAGAAGTGCTGTAAGTCTGGGTGTAGTTGTGGGGCTTGGAATACCCAGTAAGTCAAAGCTTGCAGGTGATAATGTTTTGTGTTCTGGGCTCAAGCCAGTTCTATCTGGGAATAGTTCTGCTCTTACTTGCTTTCAGTCACCTTTTTCTGTGTTTCCTACTTCAGGCTGGCAGTGAGGGGCATCTCTTGAAGTCAGGCCTAAAGTGATAGGATTTTTTATTTCGTTTTGTGGTAATCCTAACAAAATTAGGGAGTGGTGTGTAGGCAGGGCTGACAGAAAGAAATGCTGAGCTGCAGGACCTCTGAGAGCACTGGTTGGATTCTTCCTGAGGAATACTTTAAAAACCCTTTAGGCCAAGCAAAAGCCTTGGGCTGCTGAGCTCATTTGCATCTTCAGCTGGTAGTTTATAGATTCTGTGAAGTGTGCTAGAGAATTCCTGTGCCCCTTTGGAAGGGAAGGACAGTGCCCTGCAGCTCCAGGAAGCTTTGTGTCACTTGGGATTTATGGGGAAGGCTGCCCTCCCTTTCTCTTGGTTTTCTTTGGCTTAACAGCCAGGCTGAGCATCTTTGATGGCACAAAACATAATGAAACACTCCGAGAGAGTGTGAATTACGGACCTTCCCAGAGTGATGAGTCTGAGACATTGCTTGCTTTATTCTTTGTGCACAGCAGTAAAGACAGAAGTGCTTTCTATTCTGGCTCTTCACATTGTCACAGGGATTGAGTGAAAATACCTGTCATGTCTTAAAGGCAGCAGTTGCTTTTCTAGAAGGCTTTAAAAAAACCCAAAGCAGTGCCAAAAAAAAAAAAAGTAGTTGAGACCTTCTAGAATGACAGGAGAAAGGCCACTTCAGTCAAGTGGTTTACCAGACACAGGTCCTATTGAACTTCTGGGTTTGAGCAGGCATAGTTACCTACAAATTTTACTGCCCTTAATTGTCATTTATCACCCAAATTAGGTTGCTTTTTCTTTCATTTAGCCTAACACTTTTAAATTTTTTTTACACTTCCTCTGTTCTTTTCTCTCATGTGTTACCATGTTGGCCTAGAATAACAGCCTGAATGCCTCTCCCAGCTCCTGGTGCAGACGGTTTTGTTTGAGGGGAAGAGTAGGTATTTTCTTGGTGCTTTTGTTTCCTTGTGATTAACAGGATTGCTGTTTCTTGTGAGCCATGGCAGTGTCCACCTGAAGTGTTTAATCTGGAGCTGGTTTGATGAAAGCCTTCACCTTCACAGCATGTTGTACCTAAACACTGAGGACACTAATTGGAAGGGGCAAATGGATACAAGAGCTTCAGTTTTAGTTCAGCTGAATTTGAGGAGGCTTGAATTAGAGATGCATTTGGGTCACACAGTTTTTAAAGCAAAACCTTCTCAAACACATCTGTTGTGTGGCTTTTCCCCTCTGGAAGCTATTTTAATGGAATATAACCCTACAAAGCCCTTAGATTAAGAACATGTTGTACTGTTTTTTTATCTAAGTAAAGTTGACAGACTACAACACTGGGCAGGGTGTTATTTGTGTTGTAAGATCAACTCTAAAAACAGTGGGGTTTGGTTCATTTGCTCTTGGATTCATAAGCAAAGAAGAAAATACTTGCATCAGGATTGAAGTTCAAAATACTTTTTTAAAGTAAGAAATCAGTGTAGATATTAATGAGAAGCATTTTAAATTCTTTAGTTAACCTTTGCCAGCTTAATTTAAAGCAGTTACATTCTCAGACTGATGTACAAAACCCATCACTTGTTATTAATTTGGATTCTGAAAGGTATTTATGGCCCTAAAAATGGACAAAAGTAGTGAATTGCAAGAATTGATTGATAGTTGATGCAGATTTTAATCCCCTCAGATGTGGCAGTGCAGGAATACTGTACACAGCCAAGCCTGGGAGAATGCAGCTGTAACTGTCTCAAATAATGTATTTCATAAATGAATCATTGCTAAGGATAATATTAATGTCAAACTGTACAGTGGAATGTAGGCTTGGTCTGTCCTCTGAAATCTTGCATTTATTATTCTACTAATTAGAGAGTTTGAATTGACTTCTGTTAACTGACAGTGTTTAACCTTTCTGTAGTGCATGTTCTTGCTTTGTACTTACACAGTACCTGGATATTTTACCTTTCCTGTATGTTCTTTGGGATAATTCCTAGCAGGTGAGAAAAGCTGTGAAGTGCTGTTTGTCAGAGCTCAGTTTTCTCTTGTGCATGGCTGTAGAGTTGTGTTGTGCCTGTGGCATGAGGTGAGAGCTGTCCCACTGTGCCAAAAACCCTCTGGAAAACTGGGACTTGTGGGAATGTGTCCTGGAAATCTGATGGCTTTTTATATGAGCACTAGATGGAGCTTTTTTTTTTTTTTTGGTTGAAGTAGTAAAGTAGAGATGTTTCAAAATGAGCTGGAATATTTTAGGGGTATTTTTTAAAGTTTTCCTGCTGAACCCAAGCCCTGTTGTGGAGCTTGTTCCCTGGGAACACAGGCCATCCCAGGAGCTGTGCCCAGACCTCACACAAGCATGCACAAAGTCCAGGGGGAATGCACACAGTAGTGATGGTGTTGTTCTGTGTCTTTTTTTTTTCCTCACTTTCCTTTCTTGTTTTGGTAGTAATACCCTTTAATATGCTGTGAGTTTTCATGTTTTGTAAGAATTCACAAATTGCATGGGTTTAGCAGATAGGATTTCCTGTTGTAAGGAGGAAATCACCACCTTTTGGAGGGTGTTGGCCAATATTGCACTTGACCAAAACTGTCAGGACCAATTTCAACACCATTCCTGCTTGTTCCTTGTGTGCTCTCCTATATTTATTAACTTTATTATCCATCTTCTCTTGTTTTAGGATGCAATTCGAAGCCATAGTGAATCAGGTATGGTTAAAACAATGAAATAATTTCTAATATTACTTTCATTGTTTATTTTCTTGTTCATAGATTTTTTTTCTTTTCTATTTAAGCCTCGCCCTCTGCTCTGTCTGGAAGTCCCAACAATATGAGCCCAACTGGCTGGTCTCAGCCTAAAACCCCAGTCCCAGCCCAAAGAGAGAGAGCTGCTGGATCTAATACACAAGAAAAGAACAAAATTGTAAGTATGGTAATATTTGTTTTAATTAAAAAAAAAATAGTTAAGTTAGGCTGGGAGTGGGAGGGGGGTGGGATAAATTTCTGCACTTGAAAGGCAGTAAAAGCTGCTGGTAATGTTGGATTGCTCTGCACTGTGTGTGTAGTAGCAATATAATTTTAACTAATTTGGGAACAATCACAGTGTTGCCTTGGGTTATAAATACCCAGAACAAAGTGTTCTGGGTTGAAAATGAGTTACAGACAGTGGTGTGAAATTGTTTTTCAGTGCAGATTCAAGGATTACCTTTTAAATCCTTAGGGGCTGCATCTTTTTGATTATTTTTAATATGTTTCAATTTAGCCTTATTACCACTATTTGAACTGTGTGCCACAGCTTCCACAGAAAGTGGATATTGATGGTGCCTTCATTTCCACAGGAAGTTAGTCAGGATATCTCAGGGATAAATACCTTTAACAAAATGCAAGTGTTTCCTCAAAGGTTTGGTTTAAACTTAGGGACAGGGCAAAGAAGGAAAAGCTACAATCATAATTATTAATATTTTTTTACAAAATGAAAGTACAGTTGCTTAGTGGGTCTCACAGTTGTTAGTTGCTTAGACTTTGGAGATTTCTGCTCTCAGCTTTTTTATTTATTCCTTTTAAATATGTCAAAGAATTCCAGTATTTTAGCATTGTCATTTTGAAGAAGCCAATAAGTTTGTTAAGTATTTCAGATGGCTTTAAATAGGTGGTTATAAAATATTTGTTCATTTTAAAATCCAAGATTAGGGTTTAAATTTCTAGTGCTGAACTTAGGATAATATCTTTAGCACTTCAAGCCAACCAAGAAAAGGGGTGATGAGAAAAACAAAAGTCCAAACTGCAGCACAAAACCCTCAAGGTTTCGAGTCATATTTTATGTCTATAAATAATATATTTGTGTAGACACCAAGAGTAAAAGCCATGTCAAATGTTGTTCCAGAGGCCTCGTGGACAGAGAGATTCCAGTTATTACTGGGAGATAGAAGCCAGTGAAGTGATGCTTTCCACCAGGATAGGGTCGGGTTCTTTTGGAACAGTTTACAAAGGCAAATGGCACGGTGAGTTCTGGACACCTCCAGGTGTTGATATGATGGGACAGCAATCCAAAAAAGGTGATTTATTGGTGCTTATCTCCCACCAGAGGCACTGGGTGGTAAATAAGAACCTCTGATGTTGGCAGCCCTGAATTTAAGGCAGAGATCACACATCAAAATCTGAATTTCACAACTGCATCTACATGTTCACAACACTGGAGGCAACAGAGATTTCTTTATTACCATCTTGTGCAACAGCTTGTTTTTGGAAAGGTTTTCATTAGCAGGACTGAATTAGCTGGGAAATTCCACAGCCTGGTGTTATATTTACCTTTTTTAATACCTTTGTGGTTTAATTAGAATACTTCATTTCAAGGTGACAGGGAAAGGAAATAAGCATAAATTACTTTTACTGGAGAGTTTTTCTAAGGAAAAAGTGATTGATGTGAGAGTTTATGGTATAAAGTCGGTTGGAATACTCTGAAAATAGGCATTGCAGAACTACAGAATTAGTTTCCAAATTCAGGGCTTGTGATTTTGAAAATTAAAACACAGAAGACTCCTCCAGGCCCTCATTTAAATGGCAATATTGTCATAAAATGAGCTGAGAAAAAACAGCTTCACACTCCAGAAACAGTCTCTAGCAATAGATCATTTTATATTCCTCTCCGTATTCCCCTTAAACAGATATTGAAGTTTAAAGCAGTGACAACAATGCAAATGAAGATTTTAAGTGAAATTTTATAATGTAGCAGCTTAAAGAACAGTAAATTACTCTTCCTATAGTCTCCAAATTAGTTAGGGAAATACTAAAATAATGTCTACAGTTCATTATTTTTCTGCTATTACTGGATAGATTTACCCCTCCTTCCTGAAATGTAGCAGTATCTAAATTTAGAATGTTTGCTTTTTAAATAGTTATGTTAAAAAGGATGTGTGTACATACATGCATAGTTGATATAGTTACAAACACTTTACTATTTAAACATAATTATACAAATGTTGAAGCTGCACAGCAAAATGTCAACTTACAAATCAGGAGAGCTCTACTGTGCACTAATTAGCAATTTTAATTACACTGCACATTAATGTTATTTTGAAGAATAAAAAATGAAAAGCTGCCTTTTTAGTAACTTTTGTGGTCCCTGTATTTCCAGGGGATGTAGCAGTGAAGATCCTAAAGGTGGTAGATCCAACCCCAGAGCAGTTCCAGGCTTTCAGGAATGAAGTGGCTGTGCTGAGGTGAGTTTTGGTTTCCCTGCTAAACTGTTACCCCAAGGTGCTGTGTTTGACTCCCACCCCTCCTTGAAGCCTCTTAACCAAAAGTCTCTGTTTGAGAGACACACAAAGCAGATCTCCAGAGAAGAGTCCAGAAGTGTGCAATTCTGAATTCTGCTGTGAAGCTGTGAGACAGTCCCAGTTCACAGAGTTTCAGTGGTTCTTTGCTGTTTCTGAGAGTCAGGTTTGCAGCTCAGCAGTGCAGATACCCAGAATTGTGCAGTCAGGTAAAATAAATAAATTTCAAACAAAAATCCTCTAAGTAATAAGTTCTGCCATAATTCTCACCACCAGACAGAACACTTGAACTGTACCTCTTAGAATTGCAGTATAATAACTTTTTTTCCCTTAAACATGTCCACTGATCTATAGAACTCTTACCTGCTTTCAAATACTAGGGTTTTTTTAGTGTCCAGTGAACTATCTATGATGTTACTCCTCAAACTGAACCATTTAGATGCATAAGAACCATCTTCTCATCTGATAATTCCTTCACAGTTCATAGACGCCCTTTAGTTTCTTCTTGGGATTTTCCTTCTATCTGAGGTGGTCACTTTTCACATCTTTCACTTACTCCAGTGACTTTCTAATACCACTTGCAAGTGTGAATGTTGGTGGTTGATTTCAAAACACTTGAACTTCCATGACATCCTTTTCTTAAAGGTTGATTTTAAATAACTAAAAGGAAGTATTTTAACTAAATAAAATCAGCTGATCTTTTCCTTTTTCAAGAGAAATAAATTGGCAACTCTGGCATATTGCCATTATTTTGAAAAACCAAACTTTCCACACACATCCACCTAGGAAAAATTTTGCAGGAAACTCATGTTTTTGGCCTCCAAAGCTGCAATATGTTCCTTCAGCCAGGAATTAATCTTTAAAAGAGTTTGAAAACATGTTTGTTTTATGAAGACACTGATTTCTCTTTGTGCTCCTTTCTGTTAGGAAGACTCGGCACGTGAACATCCTGCTCTTCATGGGCTACATGACCAAGGACAACCTGGCCATTGTGACCCAGTGGTGTGAGGGCAGCAGTTTGTACAAACACCTGCACGTGCAGGAGACCAAGTTCCAGATGTTCCAGCTGATCGACATTGCCCGGCAGACAGCCCAGGGAATGGAGTGAGTGGCACACAGCCCCCCTGCCTGGGGCCTTGGCAGGCTGTTGGCCTTCTCTTCCCCAAACCCTCCTGCGTGGAGTTACTGTGCTGGAAGAGTAAGGGGGCAAAATGCTCTGCCAGGAGAGATCCTGTGCAGCCTGAATTCGGCACTGCTGGGTGCACTTGGACTTGGATTTAGTCGTTTTTTCCCAGGGATTCTTAGGATTGTAGGGGCACAGGATGGTTTTGGGTTGGAAAGGACCTTAAAACCCATTCAGTCCCACCCCTGCCATGGCAGGGACACCTCCCACTGTCCCAGGTGACTCCAACCTGGCCTTGGACACATCCAGGGATGGGGCAGCCACAGCTTCTCTGAGCACCCTGTGCCAGGGCCTCACACTCTCTGAGTAAGGAATTTCTTCCTGCAATCTGACCTAAACTTACTCTTCCAATTTAAAACCATTGTCCTTGTCTTGTCACTGTGTGCCCATGTGAAGTACCACTCTCCCTCCTTTTTATCAGCCCCTCCAGGCACTGGAATAGGCTTTCAGGTCTGCCTGGAGCCTTATATCTCCAGGCTGGACACCCTCAGCTCAGTTCATGTCACTGTCAGTTCTTCTGTCTTTTATCTTCTTTTGTAGCTTGGGATCTTATAACACACTAGATGAGGTCCTGTTCTAAATACAGAATGGAGAGGTGCTGGCTGGGTTTCTTTTTTCCCAAAATAGACTCATCCTATAAATTGACTAAAGAAAAAGGTGTGAGAAGTGGTTGAGTGTATAACAAACTGTCTTGGTGTTTGTTTTTAAATTAAATTGCTGTTTGTGAGCAGCCCTGCTAATGCCACTGTTCTGCCTTTCCTTCACAGCTATTTACATGCAAAGAATATCATCCACAGAGACATGAAATCCAATAGTATCCTTTCCCAGTGGTATTGCCTTCAATGTGAGACTGATCTATTGGTGATGTGGAGCTTCTGGGGGCTTGAAATAGTTGTTTCAAATATATGCATAACTACTGATGAGCAAGAAGCTGCTTTTTAGCAAGGGCTTCCATGCAACACATGGGTTTGCTTTCCAGTCTGCTGGGACAAAGATGTGCAACAGTTGTGCTGCAGAAGTGGCTTGTTATAGTTCAATGGTGGTTGTGCCAGGGCTGTTCTAGGAGAGGGAGATGTGCCTCTGGCTCCTCATCTGTGTGTGCACAGCTGGGCTCTGTGCCTGCTCCTCATGTATTTTTAATATATTTAGAACACCTCACATGACTGGCAGAAATGAAGCCAAAAATCTCACTTTAAACTCAGGAAAAGGCAGCTTTTTACCACTGTATTTCGTGCAAAAATACAAATTTAAGAATGCATATGGAGTTAAAATGTTGTGAGCTGATGTCTTTTGCCTTTGAAAGTGCCTGCTTTTGGAATTGTCAGGAAGAGCAGAAATTGTGGCTTCCTTCCAGAAAATGTGAACAGGATGATTTGCGAATGTCACCATAAAAGTATGCCAAATTCAGTAGTTCCATAATGTGAGGGTATTCCCATTTTCAGTTGAACTAGAAATGGAATCATTTCAGTGAATCATCTCTTTGAACTTAAAACATTCCTAAGTGAAATTGTTAAATGGTGTCTTAAAGTGATCCCAGCAAAGGAAGTGCTGGCTGTCAGTCCAAACAGACAAACAATTAGAAATAGTACACATACTGCCAATTAAATCTCAGGAGATCTGGCAGAGAACTTTGTCTAGATAGATTTTGGTATTTTTTCTACTTGTAATTGTTTGTTTTCTTAGTTTTCTGAGTTGTGAGACCTCTGTGCTGTTTGCCTTTGTGTCTTGTGCCACCAGTTAAATATTTAAGTACCTGCAGTCATTGAGAATTAACACTGTCCTAACTCACCCTAAAGGTAAATGTACAAATAATGCTGAAACATCTGGTCTGGTTTAGTCTTAAATGTTAACTTTGTAAATGTGTTAAATAAAAATCTCCTGTGTTAAATAAAATAATCAGCAGCTGGCTTTGTGGTCACTTAACTTTGGAGCCATGTCAGAAAACACAGAATTGGTTCCTCCATTTTTTGCAGACTTTCTTTAACAACTCTTCAGATATATTTCTTCATGAAGGCCTCACAGTGAAAATAGGAGACTTTGGTCTGGCAACTGTAAAGTCCAGGTGGAGTGGATCCCAGCAGGTGGAACAGCCCACGGGGTCGATCCTGTGGATGGTGAGCCAGGCCCTGCTGCCTTTGTCACTGAACATATTCACAGCATTTAATCTGAATGAACCAACATGTGCTGTTACGACTGGCTGGCCTTTTTCTCCAGCTGTAGGTCGAATTAAAATTGCAGCAGGAAGTGCTGGAATGTTCAATTGTGCAAAGTAGTCACCAGTCACCTCAGGAGTCTCCTTTGGAGTCAAGTAATTAGGGCTGTCACTGTATCAGGAATGTTCATTAAAAGTATCAGAATGCTGGGCCAAGATTGGTTTGTATTCTGTAAAAACAAAGTTGCAAAAGCAGAAACTTTTTTTCCTTTAAAAAACATATTACAAAAAGTCAGATTTTCTTGAAACTTTCCATAGAAGGATTTAAAATTAACATTCCCTAAGGTGTGAGATATATTTCCATACATGAAAGAAGAGATCTTGGGGGGGGAAAAAACTTACCTATTTGCTCTTTCAGTTATCTTTTTCCCATTATAATAATTTTTAGTCCATCTTTCCTGGGCTGTCATTGGAGATTGTTTCTGTTTCCTTGAAAGCTGCTGTGATCCCTTACTGGGGTTTTGTTGTGCTGTTGTACTTGAGTGCTTTGCTCAGTAGTTCTGTGGGGAATTTTTAGGGGGGAAAAAATCTCAGTGGGAAAGTTACTTTGATAATCTGTATCTTTAGTTCAGTCATTTGCTGGTTTTTTTAAGGACCTAAATTTAATAACTTGGCTTTATTTTGCAAAGCTGCTAAAACTGCTCCTGCAGTTCTTCCCTGATCTTCAATCTGTGCTAATTTGTATTTGGCTTTCACATTTCACATAAATGTTTTGGTATAGATCTTAAGAAATATTAAATCTTTGTATTTTTCCCTTTAACATCAATACCTGTTTAAGAGCTGATGGTGAGAGACTCAGGCTCAGCTCTGAGATGTAACAGAAGTCATAAATACTATAAATATGAATAACACTCACTCAATTCAAGCTTTTTTGTGTGCTCTCAGTTGAATTTTAAATAAGATGTGGAGTAGCACTGCCTGAACTCTTCCAGAGCTTTTATAAAAGTCCTCAAAGGATTGGAGGTGTCCTTTGTTAACTGATTTTTTTAGTTGAGCTCCTTGTCTGTGCTTTTCAAATATTCCCCCTTCTCCTGTCCTTTTTGTGTCTTGCCAGGCCCCCGAGGTGATCCGGATGCAGGACAGCAACCCCTTCAGCTTCCAGTCAGATGTCTACTCCTATGGAATAGTGTTATATGAGCTGATGACAGGAGAGCTGCCCTACTCCCACATCAACAACAGAGACCAGGTGAGGAACACTCCTGCAACAGCCTTTTATTGTGGGCACAGCACAATTTCCTCCAGAAATGCAGGATAAATACAAATGCAGAATGTTGTTTAGAACCTGCTTTGTTTCAGCAGCAAATCTGTACAACTGAAGGTTTGCTCCAATCTGGACAGTTACTCAAGGGAAAAACACTCTTTAATAAACATTTGAAGTGCCTTGTTAATTTATTCACAGGTTAAAGCTTTTGCAACATCAGTATAAAATCTTGGGTTGTACATTTGCAGTTCTGACATTCCCCTTTTGATGTCAAATATGCTGTTCTTGGATCAGATTGCATTCTGTGCTTTTCACTAAGGGGGAAAAAACCAGTGTCAAAGCTTTTAATATTGAATATTCCTGTGAGTTAGACTTTACTAAGCTTTAAAGCAGCAAATTAAGGCCAGAAACACCAACTGTTCTTCCATGAACAGTTTCCTGACTTAGCCAGGGTAGAACCAACTCTGTAGGGCAGGAACTGTTGGACCTGTGTGATCTGTATTGGATGATCCTCAGTTGTGGTTTGTGGTTTTTGGTTGCTTTTTGTAAAATTAAAACTTAAAAATTAATTTTTAAAAATAAAAATGAGAAGTGTGTATGGGGACAAATGATTGGATTTTAGCCTCTATTAATCAGTATTTAATCTGTAATGATTCACAGTCTATTCTAAGTTCTGTTAAGGAAGTTTTCTCTTATTTTACGGTTGGAATATTGAGATGTGCTTTACTTCCTAATACTGAAATTGTATATAAAGCTTTAGTAACCATCACTGTTGCAAAACAAGCAGCAGTTGACCCTCAAGTTTTCAGGGAGAAATAGATATTCCTGGAGAAAGAACACTAAGACCTTATTTAGACTGGAAATGCTACACCATGACCATATTAACTTGGAGTGAACCAGAACATGGATTTTTCAACACTAATACATTTTTTATTGTTTGTCTCAAACTAAAAAAATTCATTTTTTGCTGCATTAGTTGTGGCTAGTTCTGAGGATGTCTCTCCGTTTTCAGCTCCTTTTGCAGCATGATTTCAGGGTTGGACTCTGACCTTGGAGGTCTCTTCCAGCCTGAATGATTCTGGGAGTTGGAGCCACCTGCCCAGAGCTGTCCCTGTAGGCTCACCAGGAGCTCCTGTGCAGTGTCACCAGCAGCTCCTTCTCTTGCTGAGCCTCACAAACCTCAGCACCTCAGATTTAATCACATCCCACACGACCCAAACCAGCACCACTGTCCTGGTTAACTCACTTGGACAAACGCCCTGCTGGTGTTAGGTTCTCAGGTTTAGTTACCCTGGGGCACTAAAGCCACCAGTGAAATTCTTGCCATAACATGGGTTTCGTGCTGCTTGCTTTGTTTTCCAGATCATTTTCATGGTTGGCCGAGGCTACGCTTCCCCAGACCTCAGTAAACTGTACAAGAACTGCCCCAAGGCAATGAAGAGGCTGGTGGCAGATTGCTTGAAGAAAGTGAGGGAAGAACGACCTCTGTTTCCACAGGTGAGTGTGTTCTCTGCACATGACTTTTGTGTGCTACTCCCACAGAAGTTCTGGGTTGTAAAGTGCAGCCTGTTTCTTATTTTTGTCTTTATTATTCATAACCCAGCTCCTTTGGCAGTTTGTGTTTCTGGTTGTACATGTGATTTTCTGCAAAGGTCATGGAAAAAAATAAAGGTGCAACTGAGGCTGTGCCAGGCTGACACTGGGGCAGTTTAACAGCTGACCCACTTCAGAGATAAGGAAAACACCCCCTAACACAAAAATACCAAATCTGTCTCTGTATATACATTTCATTTTAGTGCAGGTTTGAGGGAAATGACTGTTCCTCCTTTCCTTCCCTACAAATAAGACCAAGCAAACAAAATCCACTGGGAGATGGAAATTCATGTAGCAATTTTTGGTATTTTTACAAGGGATGCTTTACCTTTTCCTGTCACTGAGGATGGGGAAGGTACTTTCTTACTAAATAGCTGTAATTAAGTATCAGCAGATTTTGGAAAAAATAACTTCCTGCTGTTTCAAACAACTTGTTGTTTAAAAGGTTCCGAGTATTTTGCAAACAGACTGTTGGGCAGAAGATGCAATTCTTTCCCTGTTACTCTGCTGGGGGATTGTTTAGATGCTTGTTTAAGTACCCCTCCATGCCCTGAGGCTCCTCAGCACTGGAACTGGATGGCAGAGTTGGATTGTTCCAGCTGGTGTTAAAGATGTTACAGATGAGCTTAAAGCCATAATAATAGAATTGAATGCACGAATTAATGAAGGTTGAAGCAGCTGCCTCTTCAGGAAGGCTGTTAACTGGCTGTGTTTCCCTCAGATCCTGTCGTCCATCGAGCTGTTGCAACACTCTCTGCCCAAAATCAACCGGAGCGCGTCGGAGCCGTCGCTGCACCGCGCGGCCCACACGGAGGACATCAACTCCTGCACTCTCACATCCACCAAGCTGCCCGTGTTCTAGGCCCTGCTCCCCTCCCTGGCTCCCCCCTCACGGCCCAGGAACACAGGAACACGTTGTGCTCTCAGTGCCTCTGTGCAGGCTCGGTGCCAGCAGGATCCTCTGCGTCCCACCTGTCCAAACAAGCTGCTAAGGATTCGTGCAGTTCTCACCCTGCAGGACCTCAGCCCCTCATGGCCTTTGTACCTCCCCTGCTGTGGGACAGGTACCAGACTACAAAGCAAGAGATCTATCACTATTTTTGTAATGATGCACTTGAGCCTTACTTCCCCCGTGCCCAGGAGCGATGGGTGTTTGTTTGGCAGTGGCTCTGGAGGGGTTGGATCTGTGCTAAGGGGGTGTTTTCCACAGCCAGGGTGGCTCAGAGGACAAGGTGATGGTGCTGTGATTGCCCCACACCACGTGCCACCTCGAGGTGGGGGAGCTGTGCCTGGAATGGGTCTCTGCAAACAAGACTGAGGGAAGAGGAAATAACTCTGGAAATCAGCTCCTGCCTAAGAGCTTCATCAAGCCAATGAAATAAGTTAAAATGCTAATTCAACACAAAATAGTTTTGCAATAGTTTTGCACATAGAAGAAAAACTCTTGCAAAAGAATGGAATCTGCTCTGAATTGACCTGCTCAGGAGAAGGAAGCAGCCAGTCACGGTCATCCTGAGAAGCCTCACAGCTGACTTTGGTACTAAGGACTGTCCCCTGCAGCCCAGGAGGTGGGGAGTGTGTGGAAACACAGCTTGGGGGCTGGAAGAGGCTGAGGGACATTATCCATCTGCAGCCCATCGGAAGCTGTCGTGCAAGAGATGCACTATCAAGAGGAAACTGAGCATATACAGTTTTTCTTGCTGATTTGGGGTTTAATTTTGTTTTTATTGCTCCTGAGAAAATGCATTTATTGTAAGGTTCCTCTGATTATCTTATTTTAATAAAATAAATTAAATTTTAGGTTTAAGATTCCACGTCCGTAATCCAGAGCTCTGACTGGTCCATCTAGACTTGGAAAACTCAGGAAATAACATTCTGAATGAATTTTAAACAGGAATAGCAATGCAAGTGAAAACACAAGATTACAATCACCTCTGTGTTTCAAATCACTCCCATGACAAGGCAGTTTTTATTTTACTGCAATGATCCTTCGGCAACTTCTACTTAAAACTCCTACCCTGATGTACTCTGTCAAGGTATTTCTCTGCACCAGTTTTGCTCTGTTTTCTCCCTTGTTTATTTAGGTGGAAGTGAGTGTTCTGTCTTGGCTGAACTCCAAGGATGTCAAAAACAGGTAGTTTAATCTAAAAGTTGATTTTCCTTAAATAGCACTCTTTGAATATGTTTATTAGGGCAAGAATGGAAACCCAGACTCTTGGAATGAAGTTGGGATTTTGCCTCTCTGGGGGTGGTGACACGGGAGCTGTGACCTTTGGGAATGGAGCCAGTCCCTGTGTTCAGCTCCTCACTGGAGTGACCAAACAGCCTCTGCAGCTCCTTAAGTGCAGCAACAAACACCCACAAAGTGCTTGTGAAAGAAGGACTTGAGCCAGACAGACTTAAAAATAATACCTGTACTCAAAATATGCTGTAACACAACCAGGAGGGTGGAATATTGATCCTTAGAATGCCCATAAAAAGTAAATGGAGACTTGAAGGAAACTTTCATGTAGTTCTGCATAGTTTTTAATATTTGTGATATTTTAACTGCAAGTCTCTGTAAACATAATTTCTCTAATTTTAACTACATTATAATCTTAAAAAGGGGCAAGAAAAAACCCCAAACAGAAATGGTTAATCTGCTTTTACTTAAGCTCCAATCTCCCCAAAGAAACCCTTAACTCCTGATTTTTAAAACAGGTTGTGTCTCTTGAAAAATTTAAGTATTTTTGATAAATAGGCTTATTTTACCCAGTACTTGATCCCCAGTTAAATGAAAGCTGTTAAGTGAGGAATTTAGAAACTCCAGACTTTTTAAGTCTTAACTGCTCCTAAAATTAAAACTTCTGCTTGTTGTCCCTAGGTAGCTTTGGGAAACAAGTTATCTTTTGAATTTCAGAATATTGTTCCCTGTTTTATGGCTTCTTGGGGCAAAGACAATCAGGAATGTCTTGACTGAAGGTAAAGAACTTCCTCTCCGTTGACTTTTTGGATGGATTTTATTACAATATTTCCTTCTGGGAAAAAAAGTGTGTGGAGGAGCAGCTGGAAAGAAGCTTCAGTGGGAGGGTAAGGGCTGTGTGAGTATTGGGGGTAGGAGTTGTTTGGGCAGGTGCTCTTGAACATTCAGTGATAATTTCCCCTCACCTTTGTAATTAGTGAGGAGTAATTGCACTAGTATGACTTAAGACCTTTGGTGCCTTTGTGGACCAGTGTAGTGGGTTGAAAAGGGAGGGGGGTGTGCTGGCAGGTTCTTGGAGGGAGCAGGGAGGGGAAAAGGGGACGGGATCCCCCTGTTCTCAATGTAAACCCTGGTTTTTCAGGTTTTTCCTCCCCTCGCTCCCCTCCCTGACTCACTGCGGCTCCCGGGAGCCCACGGTGCCGGTGCGGGCTTCCC